>CM021103.1:562648048-563113699 GCA_007115665.2 Sequoiadendron giganteum
TAGCAACATACTCCAATTCTATCATAGGTACCATGAAATTTTTATTTCTTCTCCTTTTCCAACATTTGCTTGGAACTCTTTTTGTCCTCCTCTACCAAACCTACTTACCAATCCCTCTTTCACTTATCGGATTCTATCCACAATAGGTGAACCTCCTCTACTAAATTCACTTTCTTCTCTTCTCTTCTATTACTTCCACCATAATCTAACAACCTTCACCAAAATTATTTCCACTCTCTTGTCAGCATTTCACCTACACTCAACTCATTACAAAAATATTAAGTTAAGTACTTTCATAATTAGTTCTTGTACATCTTTATTTACTTCTCCTACATAAAAAACTTGATTCATATTGTAGACAGTGAAAATTGGTCTAGGCCTACGAATACCACTTTTGACATAATTTTCTAATGTCCTTGGTCATGGTTAAATAATTTTTATTATTTACTTCCTTTCTAAACACATATTTCCTCTATTAATTAAATAAACTTTTTAATTATTTACTTAATTCATTATGACCCTTTATTCAACTTTGATTAATTAAATAAATCATATTTATTTAATTATGTTGCTAACTAATTAATTCTCCTTTCTTAATTAAATAATTTATTATTTAATTACCCCTTTGTCATATTTCAACTATAATTAAATATTTATTATTTAATTATTCAATTAATCCTTTTCAACAGTCAATTAAATAAATTACATTATTTATTTAATTAATTCATTTCAATTTCGAATGTTGAATTAAATTAACATTTAATTCATAATTAATTGTTTCTATCACATTCTTCTATCATCCAATTATCTAATCATTCACTCACCTTCTGACTCAAGATCTATTTAAATTCATCAGTTATCTCCAAATTCGATATCTGATCGTCTCTGCGAGGAGACTCTCAGTCACAACCAGTCTGTTAACTAGTTCTAACTCGTATGCATGAATATTTTTATTAATTAAATATCTTTATTTAATTAAGTAATTCATGTATGCATTCGAATGGATTATTCTTCGAGTTCTAACTTTATATTTTTCATTCAAAGTCTATTTCTTCTATTTTTGAAGACTCTCAACTGAAGATTAAATTGATTATTTAATCTTGAACTCGTGTTCTTTCTATTTTCGAACAATCTTGACACAAGATTAAGTTATTTTTCTAATTTAATCTCTATCCTGCAGAATTTCCCAACTCACGTTCTAACTGACACATAACTCAATCACATGAAATTCATCAATCTCTCTTTCGAACTTGAGCCCATCGTTCAAAAACCCAAAATCTATAAATTGACTTGTCATTATCATTATTCCTCCTCCCGAAATCAATACTTTTGAGAAGAACTTATTATCTTCGATATTTTATTGAGATAATACATCTAGGTTATGCTTGCATCAATACTAAAAATATGAGGGCAAGAATACTGAGACAACAAAATGTAGAAGGACAATCAAGATAATTCGAAGAAGTGGATGTATATTTGGTGAGACTGTTCTAGTTATAGTTTTAATTATTTTGTTCATTTTTACTCGTTCTTAATTGTTTGATTTAGATTAATATTTGTTAGATTAGATTTAATCATCTATCTATCCGGATTACCATTTATTATACGTTACATTTGGTGAACCCAATGTGAATCACGCTTCAAATTTCGTGACATCTTTTCATCTATTCATTTTTTGTTTTGCAGCTTTAATATGACAAACTACAATTGATTGAAGAAATGACGCATCTGATCTCGTGAGCTGCATTTGATACATTCTACACACATCTGACAACACGAACCCATATGAGATATTCTACGCTGCATCCACGACTGTCAACATCCGCACTGCATCTGGCTATCAATGCCACACCACATCTGGCTATCAACATCACACTACATCTGTAAGTTTAAAATCCGCATCTGCCTGGTAAAATTTCTTTTTCATTTTTTATTAACTTTAGTATTTTCACGATTTTTTTAAAATTTTTTGTCTTGTTTTGTTTTCATTAATTTTTTTTTTGCAACTATGTTTAGGAGGATAACTTAGTTTTTGTAGGACGAAGTATAGAAGACCAAAATAAAAAGCCAAAAATATCTTCTTTTTCTACAGGACAAAAGCCGAAGACACAAAGGAAACTACTAATCATTTGCATGCAGGACCTTATGAAGACATTGATTTTTTGAGTTTATTTTAAAAGCTTTCTATTTGGTAGATAGATAATTGTCATTTGGGTTTAAAAATTAACCAGTTTTTTTCATGTTTGTTCATGTCAGTTTAGAACCCCACAATTTGGTATATCGAATTATCCTCTCCCCTTGCACATTCGTGCAATCTTGGGTGTAAGAGAAACGGTTACTAACTCTAGAACTTGGGCCTATCTTGGTGGGAAAAAGTACTGACCCCAAGATGACTCATACTGGTAACACACTTTAGCCAATGACTTCCACTCGGTATATAAAAGTGGATTTTTGGGGAAAACCCCATAAATCATGCTTATTGTTCCGATGAGAAGAGAAAAAATGGTCTCTCACCATACTAGATGGTTCCCCATGAACGTAATGACCTTACTAAAATCCATGTTGTAGTTTTTCCAAAATCCTTTCTATATGTTGGTGTAGCAGGTTCAGACCTATGAAGTTGTCTTAGATATTTACGGTTCATGTGTGGAGATGAGATGTATGCCATGGGAGTTTTATGGGAATAGTAGCTTGGCTGACCTATATAAGTGAGTGTCATGGAGAGGAGCTAGTGGGGTCAAGCTAGTAGTCATCCGCCTTGAATATGCATAGCTAGATTTATCCAGTTAAGAACTTAGTAATATTGTCCAACATAGCCTAGGGTGCAATTGTTTTCTAATTTTAACAGATCCATCACATCAAACTAAAAACACATTGTGTTCTGTGATTATTTTTGTTGTATTCATCAAGCAAATTGATCATCAAACAGATTTAGTCGAAACACCATCTTTAGAAAACCGTAACTGTCAAACAGAGTTGCAACTGTTGTTTTTAGAACCGCAACTGTCTTAAAGAGTCACAATTGTTAGGTTAAGAACCACATGTGTCTGTGAACAGTTTTTAGTTTTTCACAATCTAGTTTCTAAGCCACAACTGTTATTTGTGAGTCACATGTGTATTTGCAAGCCGCAACTATCAAACAAAAAGTCGCAAGTTTCTATCAATAGTTTTAGATTCACAAAATCCATATTATGAGTCGCATCTGCTAAAATAAGTCGCATATGCCATATAGTAAACCGCATTTTCCATACATTTGAAACCTATTTTAGTCAGATCACCGTATGTGCAACTTAAACCGCATCTGATAGGTGAACCATATTTGAATGTCAATAGAAAACTTCAAAAATTGCAAATTGAGTCCAAAAGCATAACTATCTTTTTGGCTTTTTTTTCTAAAGATCAACCTTGGAAAAAAACTAGAAAAAAATTGCTCAAAACCTTGCATTATTAGGTGTCATATATGTCCTCATCATAGTCATCCTAAGTTGCATACATTTAGACACTTCCTAGAAATTTGCATATCATAGAATAGAATAACTTTCCTCATCATTGGATACATTCATACTCTGATTTTTCACTATCATTGAACCTAGTCACTATTATCCTATTTGCAAATCTTTCCAGCTCAACAATCTAGTTTGGGAAATTCACCTTGTCAACTGTCTTTGTCCTACAATCAGGTTCCTTGGTCAAACTCAAATCATTGCTTTGATTTATTCCATAGGCGATAGGTTATATTCCATCTTAGAATAATTTTACCGTCATAGTCTACTCGAGATTTTGCATATTGTAAATCCTACCATACATCATCTTAGTATACGACATTTTAGAAATCTTTTGCAACATCCTTTATTTTCAGAAAAAAATAAATAAATAGAAATAGGACATACCAGTTTTTAGACATAGTTTGTATTACCCCATTTTTAGCAACTTTTCATGGTTGAAACAAGGTGTAAAAAGAAATAGAAAGAAATTTTGGACCCTAACAAATTTGTCAATCCTTTCAGAAATCAACCATCAGGAAAAGAGAGACCACACAAAATTTTTCTTGAAAAACACGTCACTAGAGACACACATGGTCAATTTTTTACCAAAGACATAGATGTTGTAGTAAAAGATCTTGAATTTGCATCCTTTATGGATGAATGTTTGGTAAATGATCCCCAACGATATCTAGCAAAGTTTCTAGTAGAAGGTGCAACACTACCACCAAGATTTGATGTTCACACCTTGAAAACAACATCTACTCAACCAACACAAACTGTGATATCAATTGTTTCTATTCCCCAAATAACCGCAGCAATATCAACTGGCATACCTACTCAAACATTGTCAACTATAAGAACAATCCCTTTCAAAGTAACACAAGGTTTACAATTTACTGCGGGAGCAACTTCATCAAACCCCTTTGGCACAAACTCTACTAGTAAGAGATCCAAAGTTGGCATGAATATTCCTATACCAAATGAGAACATTCAAATAGGAAATATTCCTATACCAAATGAGAACATTCAGACAGGAAATATTCCTACACTAAATCATAACATTCAAATAGGATATATACCCTCGCCAAATCACAATTCATCACAAAACACAACTTTCAGAACACCTACATTGATCCAAATAATGCAAAAAACATGTCCTTGACACAAGTAGTAGTTCTCCAAAACTAAATGCAAATGCTTCAATAATAGATGGACAAAATGTCTATGTCAGGAAAACGAACTATCTCAGCGCAAGATCTATGTCCATGTCCTTTTGAAAAAGTGCTCTACATGACACCCTTCCCCCATGGATACATTATAACAAATTTTCCTAAGTATAATGGGAGGAAGAATCCTTTATAACACATTAGAGAATTCTCTACGAGATGCATGGACATATCATATGACCCCACATACTTGATGAGACTATTTCTGTGAACCCTTATAGGGATAGCACTTGAATGGTTCTCTAAATTACAATATGACATACAATCCTGGGGTGAATTAGCTGAGATTTTGTTGAACACTTTTCTTTTAACATAGAAAATGAAGTAACAATATCTACCTTGTTATACACAACACAAGAAGACGGTGAAGCTTTCACCACTTTCTTCTAGAGATGGAGAAGTCTAGCTAGCAGATGTCCAATTGAAATACCAAAAAAACAAAAGGTCGTGATATTCCTTGAAAACATCAATCCAAAACTAAGAGGTGACTTAAGGGTACATTGTTGTACTTCATTCCTAGACTTGGTACAAAAGGGCACCATCCTTGAAAAATGCCTTATTGATAAAGGAGAAGTTAAAGTACTAGGCAGGAACCGAGTGGTTCAACATCAAAACACACCCAATGATAGAAACAAGTTTTGGTCTAGATAATTTTTTTACAAATGACGACATTGTTGATACTAAAACCATACATATGGGACCGGTCATCACACTTAGAGGTTACAACCCCAATCAAGACATGATGAGTAATCCAGATCAAACAACCAATTTTGTCCAAAATTCATAGCAACAACGACCACAAAGGAGATTTCCTAAACATGAATTTACCCCTTTGGGGCAGCCAATCAAGACAATTTTCAAAGAGCTGATTAAACATGATCTCATAAAACTGTTAGAACCAAGAGAATATGATCTTGGATAGTTGAAACCTTCATGGTGGGATGATAACACCTATTGTGAATACCATCGAACAAAATGACACAACCTACAACAATGTCGACAACTGAAGAATATCATACAAGACTTTGTTGAATACAAAACCATGGAGGTCTATGGGAAAAACCATACAAAGAACAATGATCATAAGGTCTTCATAGACCCATTATATGACCACATAAAAGGAAAATCATCCAGTTCAGGAACCAAGAATATGTTGGAGTCTGGCTCAACTTTCTAGTCAACCCATTTGAAGACTTAGGCATTTTCTCTTTGTTTCGTGCCTTTACCACCATACCGTGGGCCACCCTGTTTGGTAGTTGGGTGATGTTACTGCCTTACCACAACAGTCTTGTTCCTGACTAGTGGTGACATGATGAAGTGGAGTCATCTTGGTTGTTCGTTACCGCCTTACCACTACGTGATCCTTTCGATGGTGAGGTATCGCGGTGAGCGGCGCAGTGGTGGTAGGCTGGTAGAAGATGTTTACCGTTCTACCACGGTCAGTGTTCAGGTAAGCCACAGTGGTGTGGTTGACAGTGACAGGTTGGTTGGTGGTCTGCTCTAGTGGTTACCGCCCTACAATGGTTGGTGTTTAGAGTGACTGTGGTGGCCACGGTAAGCCACCTGTAGTGTGGCCTGGCAGTTACCGCCATACTATGGGCAACGAGTTGGGTGACTGCGGTAGCCATGGTATGACCACTGGCAGTTTGCTAGAGCGGTTACCACTCTACCATGGTGAGACCTGGCAGTCTCTGCGGTAGCACAGTATGACCGTTGATGGTTTGGTTGGCGGTTATCGCCATACCAAGTTGGGAAAAGCCAAGCCCAGCGGTAGCGCGGTGGAGTTTGAAGGTGAGCTTGATCTGGCTTACCCCCATACCATGAGGTGTGTTTGTTTGGGCTGTGGTAGTGCAGTGTGAGCTTAGATGAGCTCAGGGTAGACTTTGACCAAGTTGGACTCGGTGTCAGAACGACATGCAAATGACAGGGTGACACATGGCTAGTTGGTTGCTTCTGTTTGGTCGAAGTCAAATGGAATGTTTGGGCTCGGTGGAGACTTGGGCTAGAGCTCGAAGGAGCTCGGATGGCTTAGCACCATACCACAAGGCGAATCAGCTGAGGCAGCGGTAGCATGGTAGATTTCTGGGTGAGCTCAGGTGGGCTCACCGCCTTACCGTGACAGGTAATTTTGAGCTCGGTGGTAATGTGGTAAGTGCTTGGATGAGCTCGGTTGAATGAGCTGGACCATTTCTATTTGTGTGGTCAGATGAATGTCAGGATGACATGTGGCAGGTTGATAGTGTTTGATTGGTCAAAGGCCAAAGGAGTGAAAGGCAGTTATTGCAGGCCATTTTCTAGCTGGTTTTGGAACCCAATTAAGCATGAATTGAATGCTTGGACAACTTGGTGCGTATTTGTAGGGCGACTTGGTGAAAGGTAATCAGATTTTTCTGACAAAGATAAGGTGCATATTAATGTCACCTGATTGGTTGGTTGAGTAGACTGAGAAGTGTGAATCAGGAGAGTTGAATACTTGGTACTTGGTCAAAAAAAGTGTAATAGTAGGATGCAATGGCATGGTAACCATTAACACTTGGTGACACAGATCTAGAAGGATGCGAACCTGATAGCCAATTGGCTGGGCTGGCTATGAGGCTGGTTGAGATAGTCTAGTTCTAAGGAGCTGAAGGGAATCTATGTAGTATGATAGATGTATGTCATTGTAAGTACAAGAAGGTTCTGATTGTTGCTACTGCCTATATTCTCCAGTTGATCAAGATGTGACTCCTATATAGGCTTTGAGCCTAAGATTGTATTGTAACTATTTTCTATTTTTGAATAATACAATGGCTTGATCTTTTGGAGTGTGGGGGTTTTTTACCCGAAAGGGTTTTCCCCACGTATATTTGTGTGTCATCTTTTTTTCTTTCATGGTTATCTATTTGTGTTAAATTTTTTATTGTTTTGCATTCACTTCTCTTAGAGGATCAACTGATTGCGTATTTGATGTGATTTTGGATTGAAATCACTAAGGAACTGTTGTCTTAGATGCATATCTTGATGACAGAACCAAAATCCGTATCCCCAATAGAATACTCCATTAGCCAAGTATGACTATGGAAAAGGTACGATCATAAACCACCTATGAGCTGCAAATGATAATGTCCATACCATCACCATTAAGAAGCATCTTGAATGTGTTGTAAACACACGCATAACTGAGATAACTCTTCCAAGTCCTTCTGAGCTACCTACACAATCTTCCAAGTCTAAGTACAATTTTCTTGATCAACTGAGCAAGACCCCAGCACAGATATCCATTTTGGAACTATTGAATTTATCATTTGAGCATTGAGCCATTCTCAACAAAGGCTTACAGATCATGACTATCCCTACCAACATAGATGTCAATCATTTCAAAGAAATGGTAGGATATTTAACCAACTCCCATCATGCCACATTTTCCCAATAGGATTAATCAACAAAAAATACCAATCATAATGACCCATTACATCTTGAAGTCCTAGTCCATCAAACCAAAGTTAGATGAGTCTTGGTAGATGAAGGGGCAAGTTTGAACTTGTGTACCCTAAAATTGGTTAAGGCATTGGGATGCTCAGAAGAATATGTAGAAACCTCTAAGAGTATAGTCGTCAAGGCTTACGATGATGAGGAAAGATCATCCAAAGGAGTTGTTACACTCCCTATCAGAATTGGTCCAACAGTTATGAACACTTGCTTCCAAGTCTTGGATCTCACCCTTTCATATAACTTGTTGTTAGGTAGACCTTGGATACATGCAATGAAAGCTATACCTTCCACATATCACCAATGTCTTAAATTCCCATTTAATGGTGCTGAGATCATGATTGATGGTGATCCAGATCCTTTTCAATATTGTACAAGCCTAAGGGAAATTCCACAATGACAAGTACCAATTCATCAAGAAGCTTCATCATCCACTTTATCCCTATACATTGATCCATCACATCTTACCAAGTTCATTTCATTCAAACCATCATCATCCACTCCTAAGGTCGAGATAAAAGACAAGGGTTGTGGAGAATATCACATGAAGGAATCGTATTGTGTCAGTCAATTGGTTCCACAAAAGGGATATGGCTTACCCATGGTAGATAGAAGACAATCATTAGTCACATTTCATGTTCCCCCTACAATGAAATTGACCAAATGGGGAGATTTAAGTGAAGAAATTATGGACCAAGGTAATATTACCTCTTGGATGTACCAGGAAGACAATGAATACCCCTCACCATCTATTCAAATAGATAAGGATCAATATGGAAAAGGCTTTAAGATAATTCAAAGCAAAGGCTATGATGGACATAGTGGGTTAGGACTACATCAAAATCAAAGGACAAAACCGATCATTGTCTCACCATGACTGAAATACCTAGGTCTAGGGTTTCAACCACTTAGAATTGGCTTTCCTAGTACTTCATCACCATTTCAAGAGGAAGTGAGTGCTTATTAAGACATCAAGATATCTCATGAACCACTTTCCCCAGTTTATGATGAATCCCCTAACTCAAGTGACTATGAATGGGATTCCCTTTCCTCTACCAGTACCATGAACCTAGATAATCTATTTGGAGAATTGGACCAAATCATAAAACCATACCAAGTCCATCTAGTCCCCATAATACAAAGTCCTTGTCCAAAGAAGAATGGCTTAAGCACTATTATTGGGAAACCCTTGATCATGCATCTTGGGCACCTGACAAACCATCTTTTGATGACCTATCCATTGCAATAATCCTGCACCAGAGTTTACCTACCCATAGGAAAAAGAACAAGAAGGAGTTAGTCCAATACTTCTGTGACCATTTCAACCACTCTCTATTCACCTTGTTAGCTTCCACCTTTGATAACTTTTATGATGGCATGCCCCTCATATATCCCCAACTTATCGACTAGGATCAACAAGGTACACCCATGTTAGACACATTCAAGAACGAAGAAGCAATAGCTGAGTTCATGGGACTTCGAGAAGGAATACCAAGAGGGGATCATAAAGCTGGTTTTACCATAGAATTGGATGAAAAAGCATATTTTAGGGAGTCTATTTACACCTCTAGTCACAAAAATTAAGATAAAAAGAAAAACAATGAAAATGAGCAAAATGATGATTCCCTAGGT
Organism: Sequoiadendron giganteum; assembly: GCA_007115665.2. Taxonomy (NCBI): domain Eukaryota; kingdom Viridiplantae; phylum Streptophyta; class Pinopsida; order Cupressales; family Cupressaceae; genus Sequoiadendron; species Sequoiadendron giganteum. The sequence goes on from CM021103.1 coordinate 562,657,860, forward strand.
GAAAACTAAAAGACGCCTTTGGACAAAGAAACAGTAAAAATAAAGGACATATCCGAGGTCAAAAACCTTTATGAGGTACCCAAGGATGGAGGTTTGAATATTCTCCCATTGCTCAGGAAAAGTCACCAATGTTAGTAGAGGAGTCTGTTGAAGTCAACATAAACACAAAAGAAAACCCTCCGGTAATATGCTTGGAAGCCTCTTTGACAGGGATAGAAAAATAAGAGTTTCAAGACTTCTTCACAAAGAGATAGATAAAATTTGCATGGTCACATGAAGACATTCCTAGGTTCGATCCAGACCTTATATTGCACCATCTACCATTATATCTAGGTATTAAGCCAATCAAACAAAAGTTAAGGAAAATGCATCCATAGATTGCCCTACTGGTCAAAGCAAAAATTAAGAAACTCTTGGATGTCGAATTCATAAGAATCATAGACTATGCAGACTGGATTTCAAATCTTGTGCCAGTGACTAAACCAACTGGGGGCATCCACATTTGCATAGACTTTAGAGATATCAACAAGACATGTCCTAAGGATGACTTTCCTTTGCTGAACATAGACATGATAGTAGATCTTACAACAAGATAAGAGATTCTATCCCTCATGGATGGTTTCTCTGGATATAACCAAATCAAAATTGCAGTTGAATACCAACACAAGATAGCTTTCATGTATCCATGGGGAACATACTATTGGAATTTTATTCCTTTTGGGCTTAAGAGCACAGGAGCTACCTATCAGTGAGAAATGACTACTATTTTGCATGACTTTGTACATACTCTCATGGAAGATTATGTTGATGAAATTATAGCTAAATCTATAACAAGGGCATATCATTTGAAATTTCTAGACAAGATATTCCAGAGGCTAGAGAATTACAACATCAGAGTAAATCCAAAGAAATGTGTCTTTAGGGTGAAATCAGGGAAACTTCTAGGATATATCATTTCTAGAAGATGCATTGAAGTAGATCTAGAGAAGTTAAAAGCTATTGTAGAAATTCCTCCCCCAATCAGCATTGGTCAACTAAGAACACTACAGGGAAGATTATAGTCTATCATGCATTTCATTGTACAACTGGTAGACAAAAATACCCATTTCAACATTTACTTAGGAAAGGAGTACCATTTGTGTGGACACATAAATGTTAGGAAGCTTTCCAACAAATCAAGGATTATTTGCTCACTCCACTTCTCTTAATGCCACCTATAGATGTAAAACCGTTGATACTATACATTTTGGCAACCCAGTCAACATTAGGAGCTCTTCTCACAAAAAATGATGATAAAGGTCATGAAAGAGCAGTGTATTACATCAGTCGTACCTTGGTGGGATATGAATTAAATTACAACAACATAGAATGCGACTGTCTTGTGGTAGTCTTTTCTAATAAAAACAATTGGCACTATATGCTAAATCACCAAACAATGTTGGTCACAAAGATTGATCCCTTCAAATATATCCTAAGTAAAGCAACAGTAACAGGCCGATTGGCTAAATGGGTTATGATACTTAGTGAATATGACATCCAATATATGGAGAGGAAGGCTTAAAAAGGATAGGTAATTGCAGATCAGTTAACGGATGCACCCATGAAGGCAGACCATCCTTTAAGTGCAGATTTTCTTGATGAATTTATCTTCAACGTTGACACTAGAACCAAATGGAAATTATATTTTGATGGTTCACATACAAATCGTGGTTCAGGAGTAGGTATCCTATTTTTTACACCTCAGGCCGATACTATTACTAAATCATTCAAAAAAAAATTCCCTTGCACCAACAACATAGCAGATGATGAAGCCTTAGTGACAAAACTACGAATGGCAACCCAGTGGAAGATTGAGAGTCTACATGTTTTTGGCAATTCTTAGCTAGTAGTCCAAAAATTAAATGATGATTATGAAACTAAGGATGAGAAACTTGCCCCCTACAAGCGCATGGATGATAGTTTCAAGAAGTAATTTGATGAAATCACTTTTCAACAAATACTACATATTCAGAATAGGGCTGTAGATGCTATGGCAACCGTGGGTTCCTTATTGGATATTCTGAGCAACGTGCCTAAGTTTGAGTTTTTGGTTGAACAACTATTGGTCCCTGCCTATGATGTCCCCAATTGTGCGAAGTGTATGATTTTGGGTCCTACTTCCTCTTGGTACAAAGACATATTCGACTATCTAAATGACCAAACCTTACCATTAGACTTGTCAAACAACCAATGCAAAACCTTTATCCGTAAGTCAACCAAATATACCATTATCAAAGATACCCTATATAGACGTACCTTAGATAACACCCTAATGATATGTCTCGATGCTGAAGAAGCACAAACAACCTTGCAAGTAATAAATGAGGGTATATACGGATCCCATTCTAGTGGTCCTACTTTAGCCCATAATATTATGAGATTAGGTTATTATTGGCCTACAATGGAAAAAGACTCATATATCTTTGTAATTAATTGTAGATAGTGTCAGATACATAAATATTTGATAAGAGCACCAACATAGGAGCCTCTTCCGATTACATCACCATGGCCCTTTTCCCAATGGGGACTTGACCTCATAGGTAAGATACACCCTCCATCATCTAATGGCCATAAATTCATCATAACTGCCACCAAATACTTCACTAAATGGATTGAAGCTATTCCCATGACCTACATCACTAACACACAAATATCCAAGTTTATCCTAAAATATATCATTTGTCGATATGGTGTACCCCAATCCATTATCACAAACAGTAGTCGCCCATTCAAAAACCAAGAATTACACCATCTATGTGAAGATTTCCATATCAAACATCATTTTTCCACCCCGTATTACCCACAAGGTAATGGCCAAGCCGAGATATCTAATAAAACCATTGTTAGAATCCTAAAAAATACTGTCAATGATGTTGGTCATGACTAGCACCTACAACTACATCATGCCTTATGGGCTTACCATACAAGCATCTATACTCCCACTGGTGCCACTCCATACTCTCTAATATTCGGATTTGAAGCTATCTTACCTATTGAGGTTGAAATTACTTCCATAAGGGTATCCTTGAAAGGTCACATTGACTATGAAGAATACCGTGTATCCAAATTACAAGGGTTAGAATTACTAGATGAATGAAGACAAAAAGCACTAGACCATTTGCAAGCATATCAAAATCGTCTTCGTCGTATCTATAATAGGAAAGTTCTAAATAGACAATTTGACATTGGTGACTTGGTTTTAATAGAGAATCCCAAGAATCAAGTTGAATGAGAAAATCCAGGTAAGTTTGAACCTAACTGGTTAGGGCCCTATATAGTCACAAAATCTTTTGGATCAGGATCATACCAACTCTCTACCCCTGAAGGAGAACCACTTTTGTCACCAATCAACAACCTTCATCTGAAGAGGTTATATGCATAAATTTTGAGAGTCTTGGTCTTAATCGAGAAAATACAAAAAAAATGGAAAAAAAGAATGGTTACCTTGATGAAAACCTAGCAAACAGGCGTCTTTGTAACACAAAAAAATTTGGAAAATCAATAAAATAGTAAAGAGAAATAATCTGCCCAATAGTGAAAACCACTTCGGTGGTGCTATGGATAAATACCATGGTGAAAACCTAGCGAACAAGTGCCATGTGTAGTCAAACTCACTCCTTCATCTACCATCATTCCAATCAGACTTTTTTACCATCCCTCATAATAAATTGTTGTCTTATCCATTGCTTGGAATGATTTACATCAAGTCCACCCTATCTCCCCATTCCATCTTGTATGTCTTATTTCCGACTGGGAGAAAATCCTCCTTCTATGTCATGTGGACCTTGTACATAGCAACCCAAAATCGGAAAATATCTTGAAAAAATCCAAAAACATCATAAATGTCCTAAAAAAATTCTAAAATAGTGGAAAACTTCAAAAAGAGAAAAAAGTCAAAACATGTTAGAAAATCCCAAAAATAAAGTCAAGTCAATTATGTTAAGTCAATTGTAGACATAGTCAAACTACGTTGCCTCTGTGACTGGATGTAGGCAAGGCCATCAATCGATGTGCCCCTGAGGCATTAGGTTTGTTTGTCTAGGTTTCTCACATCTCACACATTAAAAATCATGACTCTTTGTATATTCAAAGTCATTGGTCGTGTCGAACTACGAGGTCTCTGCATGTACAACGTAGGCAAGGATAATAAATTGATGAGCCCCTAAGACCGCACTAGGTCATTCTAATGGGTTTTATCACATTCACTATCACACACATTGCATATCATCAGCTTAAGTACATGTCTTTAGTCAGTTATGTCAGTTAAAGTTGGGTCGAACTACGAGGTCTCTACATGTACTACATAGGTAAGGATAATCAATTGATGAGCCCCTGAGGCCACATTAGGTCAGTCCTTTAGGGTATATCATCTCAATTCATAGAATATCAACACACACAATCAAATCAGTCAAGGAATCAAAACAAGTCATGCATCAACAAGGAAAACGTCTCAAAATTATCATCAAGTCAAAATCAAACACATTGTCAGAGCGACCAACTTATGTATTAAAGAAAGATATGTCTTTCTTATCAACAAACATCATCAAATTTTCATAGCCTCATATAGCTTGTCGCATCAATGTCATCACACTCCAACATCTTATACGACATGTGTCTTTCTGAAACTAGGATTTGTCATGCCTTACAGAGATAATCACGAAGTCAAAACCAAACTCAATGTCTTATGCAGTATGTGTCATCCCTCACATTACACTATGCCAAACATCAAACAATCCCACAAGATCAAGTTTTGGTGAATACTTTTAATAATTTTATTTGGCTTTATGAATTTATATCTTATTTTGTCTTATCTTTCTATTGATTTATGAATAAGTCCAATTACTAGCTTTCTCAAGAATGTCTGAGGTCTCTTTTTATTTGATTGTTGTCTGTCAACTGTCTTTTAAAATTTGGATTTTGAGTCACGTTACTAGTTTCCTCAAGGATGTTCTATCAAGGATTTAGAGGATCAATGACATCTCATGACTTGTCATTTATTTGTTTGTTGTTTGTGGTTTGTTAAGACAAAATTATTAGGGCAATCTTGTCCTTAGTATGAGTTAAGACAATCCTTGTCTACGACTATCTATTTTTCAAAGATGGATGACTTTGTACACTATGGTCTATCTCATATCATGGTGTGTACTATCCATTTGAGTCAGTCCCACCCAATGATGATAAAAATGTGAAGCTTAGCATATATGACAAAATATCAAAGATCATATGTTTTTCAATCAAACTTTGTTGTTTCTTACTAACATTTTGAAATCATCCGTGCTAACATTTATCTTTTCTGACATAATGATAGAGTCTTGTGACACAAAAAAAATTTAGATAATCTGCATATACATACATTCTATAAGAATTATGTAAATAGTGTCGTATGTCTATATATAGTACATCATATAGATAGGAGCATTATAAATCTTCATTGCATATATAGTAAAATCATGACATAATAGGCATTCAATCATCATAAGGTACATAATGGAAAAATTACATGCAAATAACATCATATAGAACATTGCATTCCATTATCATAAGTAAATAGAGTCATCATAAAATTATAAACTGCATAAACTCATCACATGTAGAATAATCCATTCATAACACATGTACATACATCATCTAGGAAACATAATCATATAGAAAAAAATGCATCACCATAAAATAGAATTGCATATCATATAGAATCCACCAAAAATCATATATATATCGCTCAAAATAACGTTTCATAGTACAATGTCAGAATGTATCCATATATAAAAATGAGCTCACAGGATCTTTGATCAAAATACAATGTCCACAAATATAAAGTGTCAATGTGTCCCACTACCACTACTGTCACATGGTGAAGGTGGAGGAAACCACCTCAGAGGTTCTCTTAGTGAGGTGGAAGGCCTGCCATACATACTTGATCTCGATGGTCCTACCACACCCTCTGTGCTTTGAGTCCTAATCTGACTCCTGCTCTATGATATGGGACTACAAACCTTTGAAAAACTAAGAGCTCATCTCTCCACTGGCACCACTAACTCATACAGATCTGTATAATATGAATCCTTCTCTACTGATCTGACTAGCTCATGTGCCAACCCATCAGATGGAGTACCACTGCAATGGCATCTGACCTCTATGAGCTACTACTCTATCTCCTATCTCCGGGCTACTTCTTGATCTCTCTCCATCTGTAAAGCATCTCACTTTGTAGTAACCACTCTGAGCCTCTCCTCCAATTCCTCTGTCACTATCCCTAGGAGCCTCATCATCTCGTTGAGCCTCTACTATCCAATCCTAGAGCTTTCTCTCCTGCTCCTCCATGGGTTCCTCCTCCTCAACATCATCCTCCCCATAACTTTCCAGAATACCAAGAGGATCAATATCCATATTAGCCTCCTCCTCCTTTGCAAGGTCCTCTCTGACAATCTCTACTCCTGCATGGTCACCTCCAACCTATGCCTTTGCTCCACCTTTGAGGACTAACATAGGTACATCCTCCACCTCTGCCTCTTGGATAGGTGATAATCCACCTACCCAACCACCTCTTCATCCTCATCATGCTCATCTACCACCACCACCTCCACCATCATCATCACCACCTCTACCTCTATGCCACCCTCCTGGCCCTATACCTCATCTCTCTACTAGTGCCAGTTGATCTGGATTTGTATATGGAATAGGATGATGCTCTGCCCACTAGGTGTCATAAGCAGTTGTAGTCCCTAGATCTACAGATCTGCCTCTCCATATCTAATGTAAAGGCCATAAATCCTAAATCTCTACCTTTGCAGTAGCCACTAGTATCATAGGCCCCCCAGGAAGGAACCTATCTGGAATATCAAGAAAACAATAATCTCCCTATAGGCTCATCTTAAACCTCTCCAAACTATCTCAATACACGGTCTAGCAGGTGTCTCTCAATGATATGTATGCTCAAAACAGTCCTACCAATCAGGTATCGTGTCTGCTGATAGTAGGTCAAATGCATGTCCTCATTTGACCATCTCTCGCAATCCATGTATGGCCTCCACATAAACTGAACCAATGTATCTAGTGCATGTATCCAATAGCCTGTGTCTCCGACATGACTCTAAGTTATGTTTCCCATATACCGGAAAACATACAGAGATCTTATCTATCGCTCTACAGTAATAGGAGGATGAAATAAAACAATACGCTCCCATGCCCAAACCATGAGAAGAGTGGTACCACAACTCATAGATTGTGCATCTCTATACACTATATCATGTAAGTGAAAGTATATCATGCCTAACAGACAAGGACCTCAGGCATACACAACATCTCTCTCCAACATCTTGATAAGCATCTCTCCCCACCCAACAGGAAATCCATGACCCTGCTGGTCAGGAAGAACTATCCCTCCAATCAATGTACATAAAATACAATCTATCCACTCATACCTATCTTCTAGAACCTACCATTTGATCTCATAGTGATCTATCCCTAATCTCCTAATGTCATCAACAACATTGAATCTAGTGATCTCACTATACCCATGCTATGTGTCATACATAACCCTCTCTCCTCTAATGGGTAGATGAAGGATCCTATTACATCCTCTAAAGTCATAGTCACCTCACCAGTCGGCAAATGAAATGATGAAGTCTCAATATAATAGTGCTCACATAAAGCAGTCAACATACCTCTATTTTCCCTAATCATGGGCATAGTCAGTACATGATGTAGTCCCAGTCTCCATAATAATCATGACTCTGCGCTAACCAATCACTCTCTCAACTCAAATTTATCAGGCCATGTCTCCTGGGTATAGATGGGATCTAAAATAACTTGCAAATGCATTTCCACCATGACGTTAAATGATAAATTTTCAAGTTTTTATCAGAAAATTTTACCAGCCAAATGTGGTTCAAAGAATCACATGCGATGCTATTTGACACTTGTGTTGCACATAAATAATTTGTGTCACTTATCTCACATGCATTACAATAATCACTCAAATTGAAAAACAAGAAAATGTGTCTCAAACAATTCAAATGCGGTGCAAATCTATCTGCCTACCTATATGCATATGTGTTTCACAATATCAATTGTGTTACATTATCCTACATGCGCCTATCCAAAACACAAATGTGATGCATTAAAATTCATTTGTGTTGAATGCCTAACTGACCTAAATGTTCCTAGACATATTTTTACAAATGTGTCATTCCACAAGCAGATGCGTTGTGCAAAAACACATATACGTTGAACACGAAAAACTACATGTGAAAAATTATTTTAAAGTGCCTAAAACTACGTGCAAAATGAAATTTCAAGAGCTCATTTTAGGGTACATACCAGGGGTCCTACATCGGCTGACCATTTGAATGTTCAGATCCGATATCTATGATGCATAGTGTAGGGAACTAGAGACATCTTTGTCCAATACTCAGAGAAAACTTATGAATTCTCCAACTCTTCTTGGTGCAAATGAATTTGGTTTTCAACCTAATTTGTATTTATACCTAGGGTTTGGGTGGAATTTATTTTGACCTTGTCTATTATCTGCTTAAACTTCCAACTTCTAATGATCCATACACATCCCTAGCACTTCCAAATTCAATTTTGTCAACTCACTAGTATTTCTGACCATCAAATTGACTTATTGGGAATATTTCTTGATTTTTTTGAAGTTTTTCAAAAATTTGTCAATTTTCCCAAGGGGGCATAACCTAACCTGTTTCATACTAGGGCACGATCGAGGCATATTTTCTTTGACACAACACTAAAACAAAATTGTATCAAAGAGGGGCAAAATGTAGACACCAAAAATTGGTCTAGGCCTACGAATGCCACTTTCGACATAATTTTCTAATGTCCTTGGTCATGGTTAAATAATGTTTATTATTTAATTCCTTTCTAAACACATATTTCATCTATTAATTAAATAACCTTTTTAATTATTTATTTAATTCATTATGACCCTTTATTCAACTTTGATCAATTAAATAAATCATATTTATTTAATTGTTGCTAACTAGTTTATTATCCTTTCTTGATTAAATAATTAATTATTTAATTACCCCTTTATCATATTTAAACTATAATTAAATATTTATTATTTAATTATTCAATTAATCCTTTTCAACAGTCAATTAAATAAATTACATTATTTATTTAATTAATTCATTTCAATGTCGAATGTTGAATTAAATTAACATTTAGTTCATAATTAATTGTTTCTATCACATTCTTTTATCGTCCAATTATCTAATCATTCATTCACCTTCTAACTCAAGATATATTTAAATCTGTCAGTTATCTTCGGATTCGATATCTGATCGTCTCTGTGAGGAGACTCTCTGTCACAACCAATCCGTTAACTAGTTCTAACTCATACGCATGAATGTATTTATTAATTAAATATCTTTATTTAATTAAGTAATTCATGTATGCATTTGAACAGATTATTCTTCAAGTTATAAATTTATCTTTTTCATTCAAAGTCTATTTCTTCTATTTTTCAAAGACTCTCAATTGTAGATTAAATTGATTATTTAATCTTGGACTTGTGTTCTTTCTATTTTTGGAATAATCTTGACACAAGAATAAGTTATTGTTCTAATTTATTCTCTATCCTGCAGAATTTCCCAACTTAGTTTCTAATTGACACATAACTCAATCGCATGACATTAATCAATCTCGATCGTCGATCTCTCTTTCGAATTTGAAACGATCGTTCAAAAATCCAAAATCTATAAGTTGACCTATCATTATCATTATTCCTCCTCCCAAAATCAATACTTTTGAGAAGAAGCTATTATCTTCGATATTTTTCTAAGACAATACATCTAGGTTATGCTTGCATCAATACTAAAAATTTGAGGGCAAGAATACTAATATAGAAAAATGGAGAAGTACAATCAAGATAATTCGAAGAAGTGGACACATATTCGGTGAGACTGTTCTAGTTATAGTTTTAATTGTTTTGTTCATTTTTACTCATTCTTAGTTGTTTGATTTAGATTAATATTTGTTTGATTAGATTTAACCATCTATCTGTGTAGATTCCCATTTATTCTACATTACACATATTATGGAAAAAATTGTTCATCTCTTTTTCCTCATTGTAGCATTGTGAATTATCACCCTTGAAAATTTCACACTATATTTTTCTCCCTCTTATGTGCTTGGACCTAATCATGCTCCTAATTTCCTAAACTATGTATTTCATGTCCCATTGAATCATCTATCAAGAAATGAAATATACAAAACCAAAATAGGAATTTAATATTTCCCCCTAACACTCTAGATCACAAAAAAAGTGGGCACGAAAAAGGGTGCCATAGGCACCATTGTATCCTTAAAATGACCCCAAATTTTAATATTTTTGGGTTGAATTATTTTAATTTCAAATCCTAAATATCAATTATCAAAGTTTATTTTTTCTGGAAATTAGATTAATTGCATATAAATACATAGTATTTTCACAATTTTAATGAACAAGGAAATCATTAAGAATTCTATTGAGCAAATCAAGTTCCCTAAAATAATTCAAGAGAAGAATTAAAATATTTATTGCAATGATTTAAAATTTAGGTATCTTGTCCACTGTGTTACTAAACTGCCAAAAACATATATATGGCTTACTAGGGAAAGATGATTCCCTTAGGGTTTTTCAACCTAAGAGCACTTGGCTTGGGAATGCCACTCTCTTTCCTCTAGGTTGATATGTGTTAATGGCATGGGTTCATTCAAAAGGGGGAGAGGGATTTTATGATGGTTTGTGATATGTGTGTGATGTGTGGCTAGAAACTGAAATGAAATGATATTGATCTAATGTATGAAATGTAAATGAAAGTAATATGTAACTAAATATAAACTATCTAAACTATAGGCCCTAAATACATGTAAACATAAAGTAAATTGGAAGGTTGAGAGCTTGTGCACCTGGGTGTTGGAAGTTGTAGATGAGGAGTCCCAAAATGTTCTAGAAATTGTTTGAAATCAGCAAAACACTTCCTCCAAGTGGGGCGACCTAGTCCTCTTCCCCAAAAAACTTCTCGGAATAGGTTTCTTCCAAAAGGGTATCCAAATCCACAAAAATCCCCAAATGGTAACATCAGAGGGACTAGGTCACCATTATTGGTGACCTAGTCCAATTCTAAGTTTTTGGGAATCTGGAAGTGGATGTTGGAGCCTTTGGCTTGCACTCTGGTTCTTGATAGGTGTCTAGTTCAGGTTCGACAGAAAACAGGCTGAAAGGGATCTCCAAGCTTCAACTAGGGATTTGTTGACTTGGATTAATTTGATGAGTTGAGAGCACATTCCAATAACCTCAAAACACATGCAAAAGACTAAGAGATTTATAGGGTTAGGAAATATGGCTTTGCCTAAGTCAAACCCCTTTGTAGGTGATTAAACCCAAATGAAATGAAATCAAAGGAAAGAAATATTGAATGATGAACTTGAGAGAACACTTACCAATCCTTTGTTGATCTTGGTTGCATACCTTTACAATTTTTATTCTGATGGTGACATTGTTCCTTCAATTGTTGATAACACTTCTAGTGTGAATCATGATTTAGAGGAGAAATTTGGCTTCTTGAACTTGGGTGTTCTCATATTTGATCCTATTCTTGAGCCTTGCATTTCATCTCATCCATATTCAATTGATTACATTTGATGCTTCTCATATTAGCATAGGTTTGAAATCTTATGATTAAGTGCAATAGGATTTACATGATCTTCCAACTACATCTACTTGTGATATATACTTGATAGAAATTTGTGGGTTGTTTGTTAATTATCACATTTCAGATTTGGGTGACACTATTGATTGCCTACATCTCCCCTTTAATGGAGATGATTCTTCTTTAGTTGTTGCGATGAAATTATTTCACCCTCTTGTTTATTATCTACATGATCACTCTTTGTAGTTTGATATGAGTGTGGATATGTTTGGATAATTTTGAGCAGGATTCTTCAGAGGATATGTCTTTGTCTTTGGTGTGTGTTCTACATCCAACTCTAGGAGGTTTTGGATTGAGATCTTCAACTGTGTGGACTAGAAGGCCTATTTAGATTTTTTTTTTCTTTCAATATTGACATGGAGACACTTGAGCTTCATTTAGAGACATAACATATCATTATTATTCCCTCATGATCCTTTTTAGAATGGGAATACATCCTACATATCATCTTGGTTTTGTTTCTTCCTAAGGGGAGGAATGTTGTTCAAAACAATTGGATCATCTTCAACATTCAATGTCAACCTTCTATGATTTTAGGAGACTCATTATTGATGGTGGGTGAATAATCTCTCTTCTCTCTTATGGGGGATAATTTTCCTCCAATGGAATTTTGTCCCTTTCATGCATCATTGAGAGTATTTTGTGTTTCATCTCTCTTTTAGGGGAGAATTTTTGTCCCATTGGGTTTTCTCCTTTTCTCCATTTATGAGAGATTGTGTTTTCATATGTACATGGGTAAATAACATGGCCTCATAGTTGGGACACATATTTATGTCATTTACATAATAATCAAATCCCTAAGTTGCACTTAAGGGGGGGTGTTTGGGTAAATATGTATTTTTGCTATCTAGTCTTATCTAGGTCCTATTTACATTGTTAAGTCCACTTAGGACATAGGAGGGTATCTTTCTAGTTAGCATTAATTAGGGGGAATATTTCTAGTTAAGCATTAGTTGTCACTTATCTTATCTATTTGGACTTTATTTAATTCTTGTGTAATAGGTTATTTAATATTTTCTCATGTCATTTAATTATGGCACAACCATTTAATGTTGGTACATCATCACTCTTTCCTATATAAGGGATTCTTCATATGTAAATTGTATCCAAGATACTCACTTGAGATAATTCTTAGTTGTGTAAGTCCAATATATCATTGTGATATTGAGTATTACATATTGGAATATCTTGCATCCATTGTTATAATTTGATGTTCTTGCTTTTCCTTCTTATAGAAGGTTGTTTTTAGTTTTTGTAGATGATCTTAGAGGCTTGAGTCCTTGAGTGACTCTAACAATTACTTTCCTTATGCACACTTTGTTAGGCATCCAAATTAAGTAAATTATTTATTTTACTTTATAATTTCCCTCTAACATGCCAATGAACCCCTTCAACCTTAATATTATGAAATATAATAATTTTAAAATCATACTAAACATGTAACGCCCCGCCAAAGAACCCTAAAGGACCACACATAACAAGGCTAAATAGTAGAACAATTTTTTTTATAAGAGATAATAGTGACTACATAATAAACATAACATACATTCTAATCCTAAGTCCTCTAAGGTTCCATGAATATGCTACTAACAAATCTAATATAAAGAACTAGAATTATTTAATTAATCATGATTTATCTAATAATCGAGTTCATTTTAATCCACCACATTAAATAATCTACATTAAGTATTTTCATAACATGTCATCAAAGAAATAACCTTAAATATCATTTATAACAACTAACAAGTAAATAAATAACTTCCATTATAAGAGAATATGTTATTACATTGTTTACAATAATGCTTCCCTGAATATAATTGGGAAGGATACATAAAATTACAATATTCAGTACTTGATAGATATACTATTCTAATACATATACATAAAGAGTTGTCTCCTCGAATAGGAACATGAACTCAAATCCACAACAAGAAGGTACAATCTCCTTGCACATGAACAAGCAGCAAAGAAACCCAATGGAGGAAAAAGAACCAACCTCCCAACCATGTGGAACAATAAGGTTCACCCCCCGTGCTAGGAGATAACATAAGGTCCCACTACAACAAATAGTCAAGAAGACAACATGCTAACATAAACAAGGGATAAACATGAATCCAACATGACATTATGACAACAATAACATCACTTAACACATACATCATTTCAAGAGGCATTAAAAAAAAAACAGAAAAATATAGCTAGGGAATGCTAGACTACAATAAGGAAGAGTGTCATCGCATGGTCCTAACATGGGTTACCCTGATAGTCTCTCACTAGACATCAACCCCCATCTATGGTTACCCTAGTAGTCTCTTACTAGACACCGACCCCATAGGGTGACACATGCAGTACCAATATTTATTTTGTGAGGACAAGGAAGTTGATCTTGCCAACCAGGCCTTCTCAACCCATCCTTAGCCTAAATGAGCACTACAAGCATGGGTGAGGCATCCAATTATCTTGATTGATGTGAGATCAACCCATTTCCCTTAACTCATTTTAAGTTATCACTGTATTAAGAAACTCTCTAATGGCTTACCCTGGTGATTAGGGTTCTAGCCCCCATTGAGAGCCATTCCCCCTACTTGCAACTAGTAAACCCTACAAAAAATCAAGGTATAAACGATCTTGCACACTTAATAAAATCACATGAAGCCAAAACAATGAAAGGTATGGACCATCTCACACACATTTCACAATCACAAGAATGTACAATCAGTGAAAGGCATAGACCCCCTTTCACACAACTCAAATAGTACCAACCACTTCCAAGTGAAATGACCATAAAACCATACATGTAACCATATGCCCTCCCAAGCCTATGGATACCAACCTTAACCACTTTGCACAAAGACTCGCTTTAAAGTAATGACCCAAAATCACCTTAATTTCACTAATCAAACACATATTCAATACAAGCATCAAATAAACATTACAACCATGAAATCAAAATGTATTAACTAAATACCCATTCTCAATAATCAAACACATTATTTAATACAACAATCAATCTAGTAAACATACAAGATCACAAGTTAGGTAACTCCTGATCTACAAAATAACATATATGTTCAAAAATTAGACAATTGAAGATAACACAATATTATGTAGTTAAATGTACAATCCTATAATATACATACATACCATACAACATTAATGACAACATTTCCATAATCTTGTCAAACATCTATACTTCCATCAATTCTAATCACTCAATTTAAGTTCGACCCACAACTCTTACCTATGCTATACTAAAGTAAATTCCAAGAGATAATTCAATCTTACCTCAACACACTCTACTCAATATTTTGACCCTAAACTATATATACATCATCCTATAACTTGTTTAGCAACAATTATCTATTCAAGACAAATAAATTAACCAATAACATATTACTAATCTTATCATTTCTTATTAAACTCAAGATTCTTAGAATAGATATAAAAGATCAGACAACCATACTATAATAACAATTGCAATTTATTATCTCAAAACAAGATATATATATATATATATATATATATATATATATATATATATATATATATATATATATCTTATGAAGCAAGATTACAAATTTAAGTTTTTGTAAATATAATTTTTATAAAACAACTTACAAAATATCTATAAACTACACAAAAATAACCTTTTATGCTGATTATCGATGATGATGACACTAGCTCTTATCTCAATTCTATCAAAACGTTTAACTTTTAATCTCTCATTTTTTTATATATTTGATTTAGTAAACTGTTGAATTCACTATTTCTTCTCTTTTGCAAAGTATGCTTTTGTTTTGAAAGCAAGAATAGATTTCCAATACACTAAAATTAAATAAGGAATTTATCTATGAAAAAAATCAATATATTAAGGAAGCTAATGATTCATTGATTTACCTATGTTTACACCTTCAGATTTAAGCTAATAAAATTAAAATCTATGTACATTCATCAACTAAATATATTCATTTCTATTCAGAATCCCCCCTTTAATAATTATTATAAACTATTTGAATATATCTCTTCTAAACCTTCTCTTATATTGTTTATCACCATATATTATAATATATGTAATTAAACTTTATTATCAAAGGGAAACCATATCATAATATAATCTATATATATTATTTTTACAAAATGAAAAAAATAAAGTACACTCCCAAATTTTGTTCAATAACAAAATAAATAAATTAAAAGGCATAAGAAGCAGTGGATGAACACATAGAAGGCACTTAAACTATAGAGGAATGGACATGGCATGCAATTTTTTTGATAGAATGCCACAAAGAGATGTCATCTCATGGACTGTAGTGATCGCAGGATATGTACAAAATGGATTTTCCAAGGTTTTTTCTTTTTGAAATTTTCAAGCAAAAGAAGATGGCTGAAAGATTTTGCAAGGAAGCTCCCAAAATCTCTGAATTAGTAAAGCACTCTGAAGAACATCCTAACATTGTAAGCTTTGTTTGTATTCAGGGTACATGCAGTCATGCAGGATAATAGATGAGAGTTCCACATATCTTCACATTAGTGATCCCTATTGCATTACATATAAAATTAATCATTAGGTGTGCATGGTTGACCTTCATGGTTGCACCGACTAACATGGGAACCCCCCAAAAGTTATTCCTAAGAAGCACCTATGGATCCCATATGAATATAGGTTGAGTACTTCAAACCATGAATTTCAAGCCATATGAGTTAATCACTAAAAGTTATTTCATGATTTCAGAATACAAATAAGGTGGTGATATGGAAGTAAATCACCTATGCAATTTAAGATGTCGATTGCCATAGAAAATTAGATTCACGTCAAAATCTATAGTATCTCATGCCAACTAGTAAACATAATCAATTTCAAGGTAGGCTATGAATAAATTCAAATCTTCTATGTGGATCGATTTCCATTCACAAGGCAGTCTCATTTCATATTAAATACTTATTATTTGATTGCTTTCTATAGGGAAGGGCACCATAATACAATTTCAAAGCTTTTAAATTGATCTCCACTCATTATGGCTATGAAAGACAGAGGAATGATTTCACTATTGGGCAAAAATAGAAGGGATTGCTATCAGAATTTAATACATACAACAATCAATAAAAAGAAACCAAGCCACCCAAAATTTGGTCGATGCAAGAAAAGGATGATGTTGCTTGTAGAGATGTTGGGTTGGAACAACCTTAAAAAGCTTAAAAAGCTTCCAAGAAAAACTATTAACATGCATAAGAGGGTGAACAATTGGGTTATATAATTAAACTTCAGGAACTTTCTAGCAAATGCTATTGACATGCATAAAGGGCGCTCAATTAGATAGATTGAATAAGCTTCAAAAATCTTCCAACCAAGTGAAAAACAATTGTAAAAGCTTTCCATAATACAAACAATAGGAATACAATGATAGCAAAATATTTAAATAAAAATGCTTACTATTATTTATTTCTAGACATAAATAAAATAAATGGAAAGCACATTTTCAAGCAATATCATGCAAATAGACATTCGTTTTCAAATGCAAAGATTAAATTCGAAAGAAAAATGGAACTTCGATCCAAACTCTTTGTAAAGATAGAGATACGATACCGAGATGAATCCTCTCCTACAACAACAACCTCTTCAAAAATCCCCAATCCATCTTTTCAACAATCTCTAAATTCCCCGCAACATCTATAGCCCAAAGAAATTATTTTCGAGACAAAACCATTTCTTGTCCTTTCCAAAACCAAAATCAATCATCATCCAAAATCTCTTGAAAAGATCATTATTTACCCAAATGGAAGTTGTTTTATTTTTGAAAACAAAAATCTAATAAAACTCAAAAATCTCCAATAAAATAATTAGTTTATTTTTCGACAATTAGTTCGAAACTATGCATGTGCTGCATAAAAGATCCTTTCTATATTTTTAATTTTTTTGACCATCTAATAATTCCAAAATTCCATTTTAATATTTTATTTTGTGTTAATGTTTTTTCACACTTCTAATTTAATTTATTTTATTTAATATTACATTGTACTTTCAAAATTATTAAAAACCATAATCATCAATAAATATATTATATCTATTTATAAAATGATTTTACTTAATAATTTGTTTAGTTTCCATCGATTAATCAAAAACAACTTCTATTAAAAAAATCTAAATTAAACAACCAAATATCAATAACAACTACCTAGCCATAATCAGGGTCAAAATGACAAGACCAACTGATTGCAAAAACAAATGACACTGACGAGGTGATAGACCAGATACTCATCGTCTTCGAGGATGATGGCTAGGGTAGGGGACCACATGCTATCTCCATTCAACAATTCCATTAGATTTAAGGAAAACTTAGAGCTATCAATTTAGGTGGAGTTGATGCCTAGTACCTGCAACCTGCAACACACAAAGTGGTTGTGGTTTAATGTATATCAAATCAGGCACATCGTGAAATGAGAATTGTAGCATAGAAGTGTACTCACAAGTGAGTAATGCGACACTGTCCCCTTCACTAAAACACATAAAAAAAGTAACCACATCAACACATTATAATTAGTCACATAACAATCAAAATGATAATCACATAATGGTCATGGTAAAATAATCACATTTTGATCATAAAAATGCATCTAACATCATATACTATATCATAAAATATGTCATTTTCTAACATCAATAGTATATACCATTAAATATCACTATTATTTTTACCTTCACCTCCAAGTTCCAAATCTGACAACCTACACATCCACGGTGAGACTGGAGGGGCACTACATCCTCCCCCCCTAAAACTTGACTTACTCCTGGAAGTCACAAACTAGGGTGGAAGCATAACAAATTAGTACCTATCATCAAAGCTAATTCATTACATCAGGATGCTACACTTCCATAAAACATAGCATAATTATGCACTCAAAGTGCACGTTTTCCATTAAATATCCATTATTAACAGACAAGACATTCCACTTTATTCATTTCACAACACTAAATCTCATAACATATTCAACACAAGATCATGATTATACCCCTTTTAGAAGCATGAAAATATATTTTACCATTTCATAAGCACAATATTCATACATTCTTCACATACACACATAAATTCATATCACCAATAGTCACATCACAAGGATACACAAGGGTCGATAATGCATCCTTAGTGGAAAGAATATCAGTGCATTGTGCACTACATCGAGAGTCTTATCCTTTCTATTGGTCTTTTGCATCATTGGACAAACACCACCAAAGGACAAGTCATAGGTTATTAGGCAAGGATGACAAAAGGGGAAAAAATATGCTCAAGAGTCTAAGCACTAGGACAACATAATGGAATCATATGGAACTAGAGTACCTAGTGTTAGAACTCGGGCTTTGATACTAGGTGTAATACCCCACCAAAGAACCCCAAAGGACCACACATAACAAGACTAAATAATGAAACAATTATTTTTTATAAGAGATAACAATTACTGCATAATAAACATAACATACATTCTATCATAAGTCCTCTAAGGTTCCATGACTATGCTACTAACACATCTAATATCAAAACTAGAATTATTTCATTAATCATGATTTATCTAATAATCAAGTTAATTTTAATCCAACACATTAAATAATCTACATTAAGTATTTCCATAACATGTAATCAAACAAATAACCTTAAAGATCATTTATAACAATTAACAAGTAAATATATAAATTCCATTACAAGAGAATACAAAATTACATTGTTTACAATAATACTTCCTTGAATACAATCGGGATGGATACATCAAATTACAATATTCATTACAAAATATATACTAGTCCAATACATATATATAAATAGCTATCTCCTCGAACAAGAACATGAAATCGAATCCGCAATAGGAAGGAACAACCTCCTCACACACAAACACACAACAAGGAAACCCAATGGAGGAAAAAGAACCAACCTCCTGACCATGTGGAACCATAAGGTCTACCCCCCGTGCTAGGAGATAGCATAAGGTCCCATTACAAAAAATAGTCAAGAAGACAACAGACTAACATAAACAAGGGCTAAACATGACTCCAACACAATATTGCAACAACAATAACATCTCATAACACATACATCATTTCCTAAGGCATTCACACAACATAAGGTAAAACATAACTAGAGAACGCTAGACTACAATAGGGAAGAGTTTCATCACATGGTCTTGAAATGAGTTATCCTCATACTCTCTCACTAGACATCGACCCCCATCTATGGTTACCCTAGAAATATCTTAGTAGATGCTAGCCCCATAGGGTGACACATGTGGAACCAACATTCCTTTTATGAGGACAAGGAAGTTGGTCTTGCCAACCAGGCCTTGTCAACCCATCCTAATCCTAAATGAGCACTACATGCATGGGTGAGGCATCCAATTATCTTGATTAATGTGAAATCCACCCATTTCCCTTAATTACTTTTAAGTTATCACTATATTAAGAAACTCTCCAATGGGTTACCCTAGTCACCACTTTGGGTTTTGGCCCCCATTGAGAGCCACCCCCCCTACTTGCAACTAGTAAACCCTACAAAAAATAAAGGTATAAACCATCTTACACACTTAACAAAATCACATGAAGAAAAAATAGTGCAAGGCATGGACCATCTTGCACACATCTCACAATCAGAAGAATGTACACTCAATGCAAGGCATAGACTCTCTTGCACACAAATCAAATAGTACCAACCACTTTCAAGTGAAATGACCATAAAAAAATACATGCAATGATATTCCCTCCCAAGCCTTTGGAAACAAACCTTAACCACTTTGCACAAAGACTCCCACTTTAAAGAAATGACCCAAAATCACCTTAATTTCACTAATCAATCACATATTCAATACAAGTATCAAATAAAAATTATAAAAAATCAACATGTACAAACCAAACACCCATTCTCAATAATCAAACACAATGCTTAATACAACAATCAATCTAGTAAACATACAAGATCACAAGTTAGGTATCTCCTGATCTACAAAATAACATATATGTTCACAAATTAGACAATTGAAGATAAAACAACATTGTGGAGTTAAATGTACAATCCTATAATATATATACATATCATACAACATTAATGACAATATTTCCATAGTCTTGTCAAATATCTATACTTCCCTCAAGTCTAATCACTCAATTTACATTCAACCCACAACTCTTACCTATGCTATACTAAAGTAAATTCCAAGAGATAAGTCGATCCTACCTCAACACACTCTACTCAATTTTTCAACCCTAAACTATATATACCTTAAGACACAAAATACATCATCTAACTTTCTATTATTCACTCAATCAAGTTTAATCATCCTATAACTTGTTTAGCAACAATAATCTATTCAAGAAAAATAAATTAACCAATAACATATTACTAATCTTATCATTTCTTATTAAACTCAAGATTATTAGAATAGATATAAAACATTAGCCAACAATACTATCCTAACAATTGTAATCTACCAAGAAATTTATTATCTCGAAACAAGATATATATACCTTACGAAGCAAGATTACAAGTTTAAGTTTATATAAATATAATTTTTATAAAACAACTTACAAAATATCTACAAACTATACAAAAATAACCTTTTATGTTGATTATCGATCATGATGACACTAACTTTGATCTCAATTCTATCAAAATGTTTAACTTTTAATCTCTCCTTTTTTATATATATATTTGATTTAGTAAATTGTTGAATTCACTATTTCTTCTCTTTTGCAGATTATGCTTTGTTTCGAAAGAAAGAATAGATTTCCAATACACTATAAAGTAAAATAAGGCATTTATCTATGAAAAAAATCCATATATTAAGGAAGCTAATGATTCATTGATTTACCTATGTTTACACCTTCAAATTTAAGCTAATAAAATTAAAATCTATATAGATTCATCAACTAAATATATCCATTTCTATTTGGAATCCTCCCTTTAATAATTATTATAAACTATTTGAATATCTCTCTTCTAAACCTTCTTTTATATTTTTTATCATCATATATTACAATATATGTAATTATACTTTATTATCAAAGGCAAACCATATTATAATATAATCTATATATGTTATTATTGCAAAATGAAAAACATAAAGTAAACTCCCAAATTTTGATCAATAACAAAAAAAATCAATTAAAAGGCATAAGAAGCAATGAATGAACACATAGAATGTGCTTCAACTATAAGACAAAAGAGAAATGTAGAGAAACGTGGTTTCTTGCTGGTACAATGCAAAAAGGGCATAACTATTTTGAAATAGAGCACTCAAGATAAGTATCTCATGGGATGCAATGTTGTAGGTTATGTAGAAGTAGATTTCACCAAGGAACTCTCCAATGATGTTAGAAGAGAAATTGTTCTAAGAGATGTGAACCTCTTTCATCATTTTAAACAGTGACAATGTTCTTGTGGAGATTATTGTGATGCTAAATGAAACAATCTCAAAAATATGCTTGCACAATAATAATTTCAAGAAAGGGTAATGTTATAACCCCTTAGAAAATTTCTTAGTTCCACCCTAAAAGTTGTGCAAAGTCTGGCTTGGTCCCTTGTTTTTTTTTAGGTCATATTCATATCACTATGATAGGGTTTTATATCCATAAAACTTCCCAAAATTGGCATGTTAATCAAAAAACCCTTAGTCATGGTTTTTGCGGTCACCCTTGGCCCCTCTTGCGTCATACTGCACATTCTACGCAAGAAACCCTTATTGCTTGTGTACAACCACATTTATTGTGGTTTTAGTGTTTAATATGCCTTCAACCACCTCTAACCCAACAATTCATGTTGGTGTTAGTGGTTCAATGGTGTAGCTCAATGGCTCCTCCTCCAAACAAACGTCCCCATAAGTTTGTTCCAAAAGTCTTTCATGAGTTAAGAACTCTAATTCCCCAATTGATGTGATTTTGCATTTACCAGATTTTGATTATGCTTGCCACTGGCTTGAACAACACACCCTTGTGGGTTATTTTGTTGGGATGATTCCCCCAAAAAGTGTGCTGAAAGAATGGGTCAACAAGGCCTAGGTCCTTCATGGGGTCCGCCTTGATATGGTCCAAAACTTGACCAATGGTTTTTTTTTTGTTCTGCTTCCTGAATTCAATCATGTCTAGGATATCTTAGCCCACGGTCCCTGGTATGTCAGGTCATCCTTATTGGTTTTCTAGGCATGGACCTGGGATTTTTCTGTCTCAAATGACACCAAGTTGTGGGTCTTGGTCTGAGTTGAATTCCTTGGCTTTCCTTTTCCTTGTGTTCCCTTTTTGAACCATATCTCTTCCTCACTAGGGAGGGTTATTTGTGTGGAGCTAGATAGGTTTTTATAGGCCCGATGCCAAAAATGGATCTGTGTGGTAATAGGCCTCTCCAAGGATTTGAAAGAATCTGTTGCTATCCAAATTGGATCCCTCTAGCATAACCAAAAAGTCACTTATTTTAACTTTCCCAACACATGCTATAGGTGTCAATCAACCAATCACAAGATTAAGGTCCGCTCTTTGGTAGTGCCTTGTACACCTTCCCCGCCATGAGATGCTGAAAAGCCTCATCAGGCGATGCCTTCTTCTAAGGCTGATGAAATGTGGAATATGGTTACAAACCAAAAAAATAAGTCAATTGGTTTTGGGTCAGCCTCTAAAGTCTCTGAACCACCATACATCACTTCAAACCCTTCAGGGAAGGGGATAAATGCTCTTATTGGAGCTGCTAATGTTTCGATGCAACCCAAGACAAAGACAATGCCTCAAACATATTGTCATTATGTTTTCTCAGCCACACATTCCTAATCTTGTGTCAGGAGCTCAAAGGTGGTCTCATAGACCATCTCCACCATGAGAAGAGGGTGAATATGTGCAAAAAAAGTGGATATTTTCTTCTTTGTCCATTTAGATTGGATTAGTTCCACAATATGTTTTACATAATTGTTTCTCTTCCC
Source organism: Sequoiadendron giganteum (assembly GCA_007115665.2). NCBI lineage: Eukaryota > Viridiplantae > Streptophyta > Pinopsida > Cupressales > Cupressaceae > Sequoiadendron > Sequoiadendron giganteum. The sequence continues at coordinate 562,681,553 of CM021103.1, forward strand.
TCAATGAAGATGAACTAGATTTTGATAATATGGAGGAGTTCCATTCATGAAATTCCTCTCATGGAATGTTCGAGGTCTGATAGACCTCTCTAGAAAGTATTTTTTTAGGCATACTTTGCAAAAATATTCTAGTATTGAAGTGCTTTATCTCCAAGAGGTTAAAATTTCTAGTTTTTTGCTTTCTTCAGCTTGCCATTCTATTTGGTTGGCTAGTAAAATGTTTTGCACTATGCATGAGGCTGGGCGTGGTGAAGTTGTCACCCTTTTTTCCACATGATGGCATGCTTGTGTTTTTTATCATGGGACTGATCCCTCTCATCATCTCATCTGGATTCTTCTTAACATTGATAATCACTCCTTTGGGATTATTAATGTCTATGCCTCTAATGATGCTATGGAATGCGCTTTGCTTTGGCGGTGGATTGGTTATTCTTTAGTAGTCACCACCTAGTTACTATGCGAGGATTTAAATATGGTTGAGATGGTGTATGACAAGGATATCACCCTACCATTCAGATGGGCAACTAGTGAGCAAGAGGCGTGGTTTTACATGCATAATAAATTGGGAATTTTTGATCCCAATATTGGTCGCCGCTATTCTCATTCCCTCTAGCACACTTGGTGTAATTACAAGGCCAGTTATGATAGATTATTTAAATGCCTTGATCGTGCCATGATCTTGGATCAATATTTTATATCTTTTGACAGCTCTGCTCTTCCAGTTAAGCCATTAGTGGATGTGACTTTGTCTGATCACTTCCCTATTTCTTTTTGCATTGAATGGGAGTCATGTCAACCTCACACGTGTAAAAATCAATTATTTTTTAACATGTCTCTCCTCTACCATAAGCCTACCTTGGCCCAGATCCATAGAGTGTGGAATTTGGAGTGTATACTAGCTAATCATATAGGTTGGATTACTTGGTGGAATGATGCTATCACACGCACTACTATATTTCTGTGTATTTATGGATGCCAGCTGGCTATTTTTCACTAGCGGTCTTATGAAGCTACCACTGCCGACCTCAGCTCAGCCAATGAAGCTTTGGTAGCCAACCCCTTCTCCCCATCATTGCAAGTAAGGGTGGTGAATTTAAGACACAAAAGGAAAGTGGCTAACAATTACGCTACCAGAGGTGCATAGATCAAAGCTCAACTGCATTGGATGAAAATTGGTGATCATGCCTCCAAAAAGTTTTTTTTGGCATTACATGCCAGAAAATCATCCCCGGGCATCAAAAAAATCAAGGATGGCATTGAGGTGCTCTTTGAGCTCCCTGAAATTCTCTAGGTGGTGAGATTGGGGAGCGAGTTAGAGGTGGAGATGCTCCGGGTGGTGGAGGGGAGGGAGGCGCAGAGAGGGATTGGTGGTAGAGTATGGCAGAGGCGGGTGCAGGTGAGAGCCCTAGAGCCGGAGGAGGAGGCGAGGGCTAGAGATCCATAGTAGGATGCGAGGGTCTAAGATCCTAAGGAGGGAGTAGAGAGGGCAACAGATGTCAGAGGACATCACGGGGAGAGGCCCGAGAGTAGTTGATAGAGGAGAGTCCAGCCCATTGAGCAAGAGCCGAGGAGACTGATGAGGGTGGAGAGGAGAGGACATCCATGAAGGATTCAGTTGATGAGCCAAGTAGAGCCGGTGTAGGAAGAGAGAGAGGGGGAGGCGATGGACCTGGATGTATAGGTGGTGGAGCCTTTAGCCATAGTACTAGTAGCTACAGTGGATGATCCGGTGATGTTACTAAGAGGGGCCCAAGTGAGGATATGCGTGTTAGAGGAGGAGTTGAGGAGGGTGGAGGTGGAGGTGCAGAGGGTGAAGGATACATAGATGATAGTGTTTGATTGGATTATGGGCCAGCTAACGACAGATATATAAGTGGTTGAGACAGAGAGGGATGAGATGCAAGTAGGGATGGAGATTGTATGGGGGGAGCTGGCTCGGGTGACATGGAACCGAGACAGGCTAGAGGCAATGATGACAGTTGCTCAGATGCGAGGTCAGCCAGAGGCAGTAGGAGGTGGGGAGATGGAGATACTAAGAATTCAGGTGGTAGGATATCTTGAGGAGAGGACAACACTGCAGGAGAGGGTATCCACGATAGAGGCATCTTTAGAGGAGATGAGGGCGAGACTCGAGGCCGTAGAGGTCAGACTAGAGACAGTGCAGTGGGAGAGAGAGAGTGCGCAGGGATAGGTGCAGGCACTACAGGGGGAGAGGGACAGTGTACAGATATAGATGCATTCACTATAGGGGGAGAGGGATAGTTTACTGAGACAAGTCTAGATCCTATAATTCCAGAGAGACTCAACAGTTGGTCAGGCAGAGAATGCGAAGAGGGATATAGCACAAAGGTAGGCACGTTGAGGGCAAGGTGATGGGATAGTGCTAGAGACTATGCGGGCAGAGAGGGAGAGGTCCACAGAGTAGATACAACTACTGACAGCGGCACAGGAGGCATGGGAGCAGGAGCAGCAAGCCATGAGCAGAGAGTGGGATAGGTGTAGGCATGAGTAGAATGCCGCTTAGTTCCAGGCTGGGCAAAGAGATGAGTATATGCATGAGGCGGAATACTGAAGGGGTGCATATGAGCAAGCAGTGCCATATTCGATGCAGCATACAACATAGTATGTTAGGCAAATACCATAGATGTCGGCACCATCCCAGTCTTTAGGGACACAGACCAGGGGGTACAGTGATTTCTAGCCGACTCCTTCTCGGTTTGGGACCCTAGGGCATGAGTCTCAGGGGACTTCGACACATGTCTCCTCAGAGGTTAGGTGTGGGTAGCTCAGGACAGGCAAAGGATAGGTACCAGATGGTGGTGTAGTGCATATTTTTAGATGATGCACCTTATTTTGAGCATGATATGGAGGTGATTATGTGGTGACTATATTTTGGATATGGACATTGTATTATTGTGATGATGATATGTGATGGTCCCCATTAATATTATGCCACACATTTTGGTGATGTATGGTATGCATATGGTGTTTTATTGATGTTCCTATGATAGCTGATGTATGTTATGCATATGTAAATGATGTTTTTGTGTTGATTATAGATGTTGTGTTATGATGTGAATGTCTTACATATGCATGTGTGATTATGGATAATGTTAATGATTTATGAATGGTAATGCAATTGTATTAATGATGTAAGTAATATGGGCCTATTAATGATGCATAGGTGGATATGGAAATGTATGGATGAATGATCATAATGAAGTGAATGAACTGACATGAATTAATGCAATATGGATAAATGAACGGATGTAAATGGATAAATGAATAAATGAATGGATGTAAATGGATAAATGAACTTAATGTAAATGGATAAATGAACTTAATGAATTGATGCAATATGGATAAATGAATGGATGTAAATGGATAAATGAACTTAATGAATTGATACAATATGGATGAATGAATGGATGTAAATGGATAAATGAACTTAATGAATTGATGCAATATGGATGAATGAATGGATACAAATGGATAAATGAACTTAATGAATTGATGCAATATGGATGTAAATGGATAAATGAACTTAATGATTGTAGACATAAGTATCAATGGGTAGGTGATATGTGTAGGGTGTGTGGAGTGCAGTACCTATCAAAGATCATAAGGATCCCATGAAGAAAAGTTGGTAAGAGGGAATAAGATTTTACACAACCAAAATCATGAGTCATAGATGTAGGAGCAAGATAGGATGAAGAGGGAATATGCAATGAGATGAAATGCAACATGAATGCAATTTTCCATCCTTTAGAGCACTAATTTTTGCTATAGCATAAGACATTGAGCATTAGGGTATGCAAACCAAGATGGATTAATGTCTAATGCATAAAACAAACATGACAAATAAGAGGGATATCCCAATACCCCAAAGTCAAGATGAATTTGGTCGGGCCAGGTATTGGAATAACCACAAGCACAAAGGGATGCCCCCACATAACGTAGAATCTGAAAGGAATCCTGGTGGATACCACGTGGGGCATCCCAACAAATAGAAACAATAGTCAAGAGATGTCCCTATGTTAACTAGGAAAAACACACCACAATATGAAGGATCATAGCGATCTTGACTAGTGATTATAGGGAGCTCAAATGATAAACAAAGTCCAAAAGTACCAAAAGATCGTAATCAATTACAAGCATCCTTTGCCATAAAATCCCAAGGATGAAGGGGTTTGATGTGGTCTATTAGGAAGGATGCATCCTGTTAAGACCAATGATGGATACTAAGCTAAAGTGACCTAGATGACGTAGGATGATTGTCATTGGATAGATTTCTTGATACAAGGAGATCTTGTTTGTGAATAATCGACGATGATAGGGACATACTTGACAACAAGACAACAAGAGGATGAGACACAACCTAAAGACCTAGGGGCTCGAGGGTTGATAAAAAGATCAACCTTGCCTATGTGAAAGCGTAGAGCCCTCGTAGTTTAGGAAAAGACCACGATAAAAGAGCGGAAAGTGGACTAATGGAAATCGATGGATGACCAAGACAAACACAAGCCCCGGGGGCAAATCAAAAGATCAACCTTTCCTACATGCAAGCTCAAGGGCAACATAGTTCGAACATGACAAAAGACAGAGGATGGAAAAGATCGGAAAGTGGACCATGAGGACAGATGATGAAAGACAACATGCCTCAGGAGCCGATCCAAAGATTATCCTTGCCTACGTGCAAGCGTAGAGGCATCGTAGTTCAAGAGGAGACAATGATAAAATCAAAAAGATGGTGATGATGACAGATGATGGAAGACAATGGTAAAATAGACTGATCGCAAAAGAAGACAAGGAGAAGCCCTAGGGGTAGATCAAGAGATCAACCTTGCCTATGTGCAAGCGCAGGGGAAACGTAGTTCACAATGAGACCCAGATGGAGACGAATACAAAGAGTGAACCTAGATGAAGACAAACACAACAATGAGGTGACACAAGCTTGTATTAGGATAATAAGCTTAGAATTTCAGATAGTGAATGATGGTCATCCAATGCTCAACCAGAATATACCAAGTGACAAGGTGATGTAAGCGGATGTGAGGATATGGGGATTGAGGAATCGATGAATAAGTCATAAAGTAACTAGGACGCGAGGTAGATAATGATTAAGCCCTCTATGAGAGGTTCCTATTGCCAATTTTTCACCCATTGTATGTATCCAAGGTACCATGTAGGGGTGGTTTTCACCATAGGATGAATTATTTCTCTTTACTATTTTTAGATTTTTGGATTTTTTTTTTTAATATTTTTTACTTTTACTAGGAAGGATACCCCAGCTGACCTAAGTGTAGAACTTCTTCAGGTGCATGATGTTGATGGGTTCCTCCAAGGGCTCACCTTCAAGGGTGGAGAGCCTGTAGGTGCCAGAACCATACTTCATGATGATGACATAAGGGCCCAACCAATTTGCTTCAAACTTACCCTTTTTCTCTCAATCTTGCTAATTCCACTGATTCTCTTTTAGGACCAAATAACCAACATGGAATTGGTGAGGGAAAAATTTCTTATTGTAGCTCCTTTTGAGTTAGTGTTGATAAGCTTGCAGATGGTTATAAGCCTTGACCCATTTTTCATCCAATAATTCCAATTATGCCAAGCGTGCCACTCGGGTGTCTTCGTCAGTGATGAGATTCTTGAGGGAGATGCGGAGTGAAGGGATTTCAACTTCGATTGGAAAGATGGATTTAGGACCATAGACAAGAGAATATGGAGTAGCTCGGGTAGGGGTGCAGATGGATGTATGGTAGGCCCAAAGAGTAGGATGGATATGGAGGTGCCAATTGCGGCCAGTGCTATTGACAATCTTTTTAATGATTTTGATCAATGTTTTGTTTGTCACTTCTACCTGTCCATTACCTTAGGGGTAATAGGGAGTGGACCAATGATGTTGGATATGATATGTGTCACAAAGGAGCTTCATACACTTATTTTTGAATGGATTTCCATTGTCGGTGATGATGGCAGAGGGGATACCATACCTGCAGAGGATGAACTTAGAGATCTGAACACCAGTGATTTGAGTGAGTGGAATGGCTTCCACCCATTTGGTGAAGTATTCAGTGGTTTTGATGATAAAGGTGTGACCATCAGAAGATGGAGGGTAGATCTTGTCAATCACGTTGAAACTCCATTATGAAAATGGCCAAGGTGTCATGATAGGTTGGAGCTCTTGTGCTAGAGCATGAATCAGATCTGCATGTTGACAAGGAAGACACTTTTTGACATACTCACAAGCATCATGTTCCATCATGGGCCAGTAATATCCTGCTTTGAAAATCCATTTGGCTAGGGCCACACCATTATAATGGGCCCCATAAATACTACTATGCACTTATGTTAATGTTGTGTGGGTTTTAGTTTCATCTAAACAATGAAGGAGAGTTCCATCATACCCACGTCGATAAAGTGTATCACCGATAATGGTGTAGCGGGCCGTGCACTGGATAAATTATTTATATTGGTTTCTCGTAAGGTCAGGAAGGAGGGTGTTTTCATGAATGTAGGTGTAAATGTCATGGTACCAAGGGGATTTAGAACCTACAATAGCACACACCATGTCACTCTTAGGGATATCATACGCTGGGATTAGGAGTTGCTCAACCAGGAACTAACAATTTGTGCAATCTTTTGGGATGTCGAGGAGAGAACCAATGGTAGACATAGCATCTGTTGCCTTATTCTAGAGAATCAAGATTTTCTCAAATTGGATGGTAGTGAAATATTTCTTGAAGTCATCCACCATTCATTTGTAAGGAAAAAAAATTTCATCTTTTGTTAGAAACTCATCATTGGCCTATTTTATGACTAACTAGGAGTCACCAAAAACTTGCAGATGAGTGATGTGCCATTGGACTGCAATTCTAAGGCCTGTGAGAAGGGATTCATATTCAGAGATGTTGTTGGTACAGGGAAAAGCTAGTCTAACTGATTTCGGTATGTAGTTGCCTTGGGGGGTGATAAGCAAGATTCCTGCCCTTGATCCATTATGATTGTGTGATATGTTAAAGTACAGTATCCAGGTGGTGGCTTATGAGACTGTAAATAATCCTTCATCTAGAAATTTAGTTTCTATGGGATAAGTATCCACTAATGGAGCATTTTCCAACTAATCAGATATTACTTGTCCTTTAATGGCCTTTCTATCCAAATATTCTATATCAAACTCACTAAGGAGCATGATCCATTTAGCCATTTGACCAGTCAGGGCTGTCTTGGATAGTAGGTACTTGAGGGGGTTGACTTTGGATATCAATTTTATAGGATGGCTAAGAATATAGTGGCGTAGCTTTTGTGTTCTGAAGACCACAGTGAGACATGCCTTTTCCATTGGTGAATAATTGAGTTCATAACCAGCCAGTGTTCAACTAATGTAATAGATCGCCCATTCCTTTGAAGATTCATCATGTTGTGCCAATAATGCCCCCAATGCAACTGACATGGCAGATATGTATAACAAGAGGGGCTTTCCAGGGATAGGTGGCATCAAGATCAGTGGGTAGGCCAAGTACCCTTTGATCATGTCAAAACCCAACTAACACTGTTGATTCCACTTGAAGTTGGTGTCTTTCTTGAGAAGGTGGGTGAATGACTGACATTTATCCACAAGTTGGGCTATAAACCAACAGATGGATTGTAGTTTCCCTTGGAGGCTCCTTAATTGTTTCAGGTTTCTTGGTGGAGGCATATCCATGATAGCTTTCACCTTAGCCGAGTCAGCCTCAATGCCTCTTCGGGACAATATGAATCCCAATAGTTTTCCTGATGTGACACCGAAGACACACTTTTTTGGATTCAATCAAATCTTGTACTGTTCTAAGCACTCAAAGATCCATTTCAGAATGGCAGGGTGCTCTTCTCTGGTTCTAGATTTTTCTAGTAAGTCATCAACGTAATCTTCCATGATGATGTGGATGAGGTCATGGAATATAACCATCATTTCCCGTTGATATGTTGCCCTTGCATTTTTGAGACCAAAGGGTATGACATTGTAACAGAAAGTACCCCAAGGTGTTGTAAAATCAGTTTTGTGTTGATCTTCAGGGGCAATCTGGATCTCATTGTAGCTAGACAAGCCATCCATGAGGGATAGCATCTCGTGTCCTATAGTGATATCAACTAACATGTCAATGTTAGGCAAGGGGAAGTCGTCTTTTGGGAAAGCTTTGTTAAGATCTCAGAAATCCATACAAATACTGATGTCTCCATTGGGTTTAGCAATAGGTACTATATTGGAGATCCAATCAGAGTAATCAATGGGTCTGATAAAACTAGCATCTAGTAACTTTTCTAGTTCTTTCTTAATTAATAATGCCACCTACGGATGTGTTAGAACTGTAAAATTTTGAATTTTTACAGTCTATTGCATTCATGAATATTCCATCATTTAGTCCTTAAGCATGAAATCCCCTCTTTGCATTGTATTGCGTATTCCATGTCATATGACCCATTTTAATCCAGTTACCTATTCTCACTCTATTAAAAAACCATAATCGGCAAGACATGATAAAAGTCTCCCTAAGATATATTTTCACTAACATGCATTGGTTGCAGATAGTCGGCAGGATGTTTTCTTTTATTTCAGCGACTAAGAAGGTTCATATCAAAATATATTGGGACATCGTCATAGTCTCACAACGAACTCTATCTATCTTGCCAACTAATAATGTGGCAGGGTCATTTCGGCCAAACTAATGGGTATCGACACGAAGTCATAGTGGCATCATTGTGTCTTGCCGATTGACTCGTAAGCAAAGTTTTCGGTAAGACTTATGTCTTCGGGGAAGGTCTTGGCGAGGTCACTCTTGTCTTGCCGAACTTAATAAAAGGAGATTCAAGGGACTGTTGGTAAAAGTGTTGGGGTCTTTCCGATTCAGAAGATATGTCGATAGAGATATGTGTCGCCAGGAGAGGAATCTTTCGACGTAAGCTTCACCGAAGTTCGAGTGTTATACCGACAAGTAATTCAGGGTGAGTCTCACCGAATGGGAGTAATCTATAGAGATGTTTTCGATAAGACATTTGGTATCGGTATGAGTCTTCCCGAAGATTTACTATCTTGCCGAGAGTGTAACTTCATTTGTAGATTTTTTCGGCAAAAAAACTTGATGGACATGCCGAAGTGATAATTCATCGGTGAAAAGGGTAATTTTGTCTCAACAACTATAGCTTGAGAGAAATGCATATCGATGTGACATAATAAGGTCTATATGATGTCTTCCCGACTCAGAATGTTACAGCGCCATAGAAAACATGAGCAACAGTCATCATTTCTTGGAGCCCAGGTGTCGATAAGACTATATTTTGTCCTGGCGAAAGGTGTAATAGACGTTGAAAAGGGATTTCACCCCAAGATTTGAAAATCTCTTATCGAAGGGACACTTGATGTGACAGTGCCAGTTTCAAATGGGTGTTCATTCATGCTTCATTAATGGCACGATGGGATATAATAGTAAAGGTTGAATCAATTCTCCATTTCCAAATTGATTGTAGGTGAATTGGCGTGCTGAGCAGAGAATTTGGACATTTTAAGTTTGAAGAGCTTGAGCAGAAAACTGTAAGTGACTATTCCTTGGCTTTTACATTCTTGATTTTATAAAGCTTGAGAATGGATTCCTCTGGTTCTGGAAAGGGTAAGGGTAGAAAGCTTGCTATGACTAGTTCATCAAAAGGAAAGAAGCAAAAGGTTGATATATAGCAAGAGGGTACTCAGAGGAGATTAAATCAGAATCTTATTGATCAAGTACCTGGTTTGGGCCCAAAAGCAAGGAGGTCTGCACAACTTAGGGCAGAGGTAGATAAATTAGATGATAAGTGTAAGTTCATAAGTGATGTCTGGACTGTAATAAGGGGTTATGAGCTTTTTAATTTCCATTATCATAGAAGAAACCATTTTGAACCAGTCTACAACCCATGGAAATTAAATGTAGGGAAATTGGTGTGCCCTAATGTGTTTGTAAATGCAGAATTGATAAAGCTGCTTGCTGATAACTATGATCCAAAGCACAAGGCTATATGTGACCCATCTAGAAAGCCACAGATATATGTGTCCAAGGAAGCAATAGGTGACGTTTTCAAATTGGAAGGGTTTTGTAATGAGGAAATTAGTTGTGAGGAGTTGGAGAAAGAGTTTTCAAGAATGGATACAATATATAAGGGTTGGAGGTTGCCTATCCATAGGATTAAAAGGGTAACAAGCTAGAACCTTTGCAAGATGGTGAAGGGCCTCCTTATCATGTGCATCTATTTGAGCCTTATATAAAGTACACATACTTCTTAGTGTGTCAAGTGCTGGGGATGTATGCCCCACAGCTCATGTCGATTGTACCAATGATTATCACAGTGGATATTCAATATCACAACTCCAATCCATTTGATTATGCTTCATATATTTCTAGGGAGCTTGATTTAGGGTTGGTGGAGATAAAAAGTGGAGCTTCTATTATTCATTTAAGACATTATTCATTGTTGATGCACCTGGTGTTGTATTATGGACAGGAATTGGGAGTGTGGCCTTCAGAGATGAGAATTTCTCAAGTTGGTAAATATGGTGAAGGATTGCCAGTTCAATTGTGGACTTCCTTTTAGGATAGCAGGTTTGCTAGCTCTAGTTTCATTCATTTTGAGGAGTATTTGGTGAAAAAATTGTACAAAATGTATAGGTATCCCTGTGATTATTCGTTAACTGATGAGATCAAGAGGTTTCTTCAGCTAAAGGATTTCAATGGGCCTATTGATCATAATTGGGGTGATTGGTATTGTTTGGAAGGAGCCACAATGATCAGGGTATATGGGTTTGAAGGTAACCCTTTTATTCTACCAAAGACGGTTCCAAATAGGATTGCATATTTGGAAATTGTTAGGCAAATGGATAACAACAGTGTCATGATTTTCAGTTCTTATGGGAAGCAGGCTTTTATGCCTAGTACATTATGCTTTGGTGATTTCATTGTGTTGGCTAAGGAGGGATATAATTCACTCGATGATAGGTTATTGTTTATAACATGAAGAATGGACCACCCAGAAAAAACTTTGACCCTGAAGGATACATCAATTCAGCCAAAGAAAGGATTAACTTTGGAAGGTATTGGCATGTACCTTATCCTTTTGATGACACGATCAAAAATCTGGATGAAGAAGAAGCAGAGGTAGTGGTTGAAAGTTATAATCAGGGGTTACAAGATACAGGAAACTTGTCTTTTGGGAGTGAGGAAAATCCAATAAATAAAGTGCCACAGAGTATAATAGAGAAGGTATCTAGGTTGAGGACTCAGAAGTATGTTTGCCCGATTAGGGAATAGAGCCTTGAAAGTGGTGATGTTGATGCGATACATATGGAATACAGGTCATTTGTCTCAGATAATGAATTTATAAATTCTCTAGAGTTTAAAGCATTCTTGTACAAATAGAAGGGAAAGGAAATAAGAGAAGGAAAAGGTGCCATCACTTCTGGGAATGAAGAGAAACTCCTAGATCAATTAAAAAGGTGTGTGGATGATGAAATGATGAATATGACTCCTGAAAAAGGGAGAAAAATGTTGGAGAATGCTGGCATAATGATTTTTCTTGGACTTGATTTAAATTCTGCATTAGTGTTTGATAGTTTCTTAAAGGATAGTAATAATGCACATAAATTGGATAAGGATAAGGTGATAGAGGTATATGCAGGTTCTAAATTCAACACTGATGAGGGATCATTAATGATATGGGCTTTATACCCACCCCACAGGAAATGAACAGTGATTGATACAGAAAAGGCATTTGGTCATGTCATGACCTTAAAAGTTCGAGAGGTTGACCCTGTGGTTACTGCAAAGATTGGTATTAATATTAACAAGCTGAATAAAGCACAGATTCAGGCATTGATAAGGGAAAGAGAAATGTATAAGGCAAATAATGAGAGACTACTAAGAAAGAATGATAAGTTGAAAGACTTGGTTGGTGTTCCTATAATTCCAACCAAAATGCTCACTCAAGGAGAAAGCTCTCAGACAAAGGATCATTGGGTTAGGTCAAGTGCTTATAATCAAGGAAAGTATGATGCCATTATAGCCATTGTTAAGAAAAGAAAGGTCATTTTCACATCCTGGTTAAATCAATTATGGGGGAAGTATTCTTCTACTCTGGATGTGGTGAAGGATCATGAGTGGATGAATGAGCAAATTATGGATAAATTTCATGAATTGACCATACGAGAAGAGGCTGGCAATACTACACTTGAATCTGTGAATAATATTATCAGTCGCCATCAAAAGTTCTATGATGAATTGCTCGGGGATAAACAGGGATTGGTCGAAGCTGCTAAGACAACTGTGATTGCATTCTCTGATAATGAAGGGGAATTTAAAGATACCACTAGGTGGAAAAATGAATGTGATACAATGTTGAAGAAAATCATGAAGACAACTTCTACAAAGGATACAACGTTAGAGGAAGTGAGCGAGCAGATTGAGGAAATGATCAAGATAGAAACCACAATCAAGAATGCCGTTGAAGATGTGGATACTTTTAACTACAAGAGCTATTTGGATTACCTTGCTATGACTCACTTATGGTTAACTAGAGCTTAAATTATCCTCTTTATTTGTTTTATACATTTGTTTTGTTTTCTCCTATTTCCGAAGGGACGCATCCTTTCATATTCTTAATGTATAAATGTCCGCTTTAAAAGCAATGTAAAGAGAGCGAAGTAGAATGAGATAGAATATAGAGAAGACACAACAAAATACAAGTTTGAAAATGGATGAGACTGGTAGCATATGTAAATCATGGAGATATCAATGAAAATTTAATATAATGGTGCGATGTTTATGCTATCAGTTGTTTATGATATTTGTTGAAGGGTATTATTGAAGTTGTCTCTGTAATTATGTTTCCTGGTTATTTGAATTAATGTAAACAAGTTTTTACATAGTTCATTGATGCACATTTTCTGTACTTGTATGATCAATTAATTGTCTCTTTCCAGTAAAGATTAAATTCTCTGAATTGGTCATAATAATTAGGGAATATCAATTGGATTATTAAGAAGAACTCAGTAATCACAATATTGCATGTTTATACAAGTTATAAACCAGATAAAATGGTAAACAACTTGAATGTCTACCAGAACAAATAAACTTGTTTTAGATTTTCTTGACTTCGTAAACCCTATAAGGCATTGGTCTTTTCGTTTTCATCCTTTTGTTTTACCCACAATCTTTTATCTGTCATTTTTGAGCATTTTAGGTTTTAGTTTTAATATTATTGTGCTAGTTGTACCAAAATTGTTTTATTTTATCCATTTCAAATTGCCATCTTGGATAAATTAGGGCAATAAGAGAAATTCAAAGGTCAAGTCTACTTAATTCAAAGTAGGTATACTCGCCTAGGTCTAGTAGCATCTAAAGAGTAGAAGATTTGATTATTTCAAAGCCTTGTTCTGTTACCCTAAAACATCATGGAAGCTTGGCAACCTTTCATGGTTCAAACTTGCATTTTTGAGAGCTAACAAATTGGCAACTCCATTGGGGACAACAAAGAATCTACGCCTTAATCATAGAGTCAAAGATCCTATAAATAGACTCTGCTGGGAATAATAAGTAACAATCTTTTCTCACTTTCAAAAAAGTGAGTGGCGACTCTAATTTAAAATATTGCAATATGAATGGAAGAAGATCTCAATTTAGGGGGGGTCATTTTGGGTCTCCTCCTGACAATAGTAAGTGGATGCATAAAGATGATAAGATTGACAAGGGTAAAGGGAAAAATGAGGACATGTTCCTGACAAACAAAGATAAATCATCAATATCTTTTCGTGAAAATTGTTTTGAAAAATGGAAAGATAGTTCAACTGAAGAGCCTTGTACCCTGAAAGATCAGAGGAATCCCTTTTACAACCCTTAGAAACAAGCCAAATTTGAAGCAGGACTCGAAGCTAAACGACTTAGAGTTCAACATGAATATGACCAAAAGATGCAGGGTGATTAGGATGGACTTACTAATTAGGAAACTCCTCAAGAAGATTATGAATCTTCGACTTATGATGAAATTAAAGCATGATTTGAATTTCAAAAATAGGAAAGGGAAGAGCAAGAAAAGGCTCAAATGATTCAAGCAATAAAAGAATTCAAACTGTAGAAAGCTCAAAACATTTCTCACATAACTGGTTTTCCCCCAAAATACTTACCACCCCATAAACATAACAATCATGGTGCTGGACATTTTCACCCACCAAAGATCCCTCACCATCAATTTGGGAATCAATAGAGACAGCCAAATCATCCACCCCATATTCCCACACAACATATAAATAATTATCCACCTCCTGGTCAGCATCATGTTCCACAGCAAAATTTTCAATATAATAACCTTATGTATCAGTATCAATATACTACTATGATCAGACAGTTTGATTTGGTAGGGTTTCAGTTGTTCCTGTACCCTATGGATGGTTCTTGGAGAAGTTTGGTGCCTAAATTCACAGGGAGTAATGCAATCACTGTTGAAGATCATTTAAGGAGTTCCAATGCTTTTATTCAGGATTTGGATGTACCTTATGAAGATTTACATATGAGGTTATTCATGATGTCCCTTGTTGAGGAAGATAGGGATTGGTTTAATAGTCTAGCAACAGCTTCTAATTATTCCTTTCAGATATTTCAAGATCAATTTCTTGAACAGTTTGGGAACCTAAGTGCACCAGATGCTGCTCTTTATGAACTGATGCGTATTCAAAAAGGTCAGAATGATTCAATCTTTGATTTGAACAGAAGATTTAATAAATTACAAAATAGAGTACCTCCCGGATCAAAATTACCAGACTCAGTAGCATTAAGTGTATACCTGAATGCATTTGACCCTAAAATAGGGTATGAATTGAGAAATAGGTTCCCAAGGAACTTAGTTGAAGCACAAAAGATAGTGTTAACAATTGAGAACAATAGAAAGGCTGGTGGGATAATGAATAAAAGAGACAACCCTCGAGTTCCTCAACAAAACAATAATTATCAATATAAGCAGGAGAATACATATAGGAAGGATAGGCCTAGACTACAAGATATGCCTTATAACACAAACTAGAAAGATGGAAAACCTATGACAGATAGGCCCAAAGATAAGGATACTCTTGATCCATTGAGAAAGAAGGGAACATATATGGTGAATAACAATTATTTTTGTGAAGCATGTAATAAACCACATTCCCCCGAGTATTGTGTTGTAGCCTAGAGGATGCACGAGGAAGGAGTTTTAATGGGAGATTTTGGAGAAGATCATAAAGTCTACTTAACTTCAAATGTTCTTCACCATCTTGAGGAGAGATATTCATCTTCGGAAGAAGGAGGTTATGAATATGATGTTGTAGAACAAAGGTACAAGATCCACATGGCTGAGTAGCAGGTCTTTTCTTATTCTGAGGATGATTATGTAGAACCACCACCTATTGAGGTTCCCTCTCATAGTAGTTTGAGGAGACTTGCTGATGAGGAAATAGAGAAATTAACTATTGCTATAGTTGAAGATGCAAAGTGTAAATATTGGTTGAGAAATAGGATAGTAAATGAGAAGGAAGGTGTCCCTAGAGGTATTTTTTATGAAAGATCAGAAAGTTGTACAAGGAGTGTCAAAAAAGACTGAGAACAAACAACATGAAGAAAGCAAAAAAAATCCTATCCAAAAGGAGGTAGTAAAATAATTACACAAAGAAATTCAAAAGACAGATCTATCAGGTAGGAGGGAAAAAGAAGAGAACAAAGGAGAAACATCAGAGCAAAAGAAAGTGATTAAAGTAGAAGGTTCTACTTTTGATTTCACTCAAGCTTTATCTCAGGTAAAAATGTTTGTCCCACTTCTAGAAATGATGAAAATTAAAGAATATAGGGATAGTGTGGTACAATTGATAACAAATGAAAGTGAAAAACATGTAACTTCTGAAAATAGAGTGACTGATAAAAATAAGCAGGATAAAGTGAACATTCCAGAAATTTGTTTGAGTAATGTGTTGACAAGTCCACCACAAGTTGATCCTTTCTTTAATACATTACTCATAAATAACAAATAGTGAGGAATTGCATGATAGATTCTAGTGCTGCCATGAATATTATGCCAGTGGGAGTAATGAAATAGCTAGGCATGTGGGTGGATACATATGAAGGAAAATGTTATGCGATGGATAACCGACCTGTTCCTGTGGTGGGTATAATGAAAGATGTGGAAGTCAAGTTAGATGCTTATCCTCAAGTAGCTTACAATATTGATATAACAGTAATTGACACCCCTCCTCAATTTGGTATGCTTCTATCAAGACAATGGACAACAACTATTGGTGGAAATGTCCAATTCGATCTATCCTATGCAACAATTCCAGTAAATGGCCAAGAGGTGAAGTTGTATAGGGAACCAAGGATGATTCAGCTTATTGATTATGTGCCACAAGATCAAATCAATTGTTTTTGTGATGTGGATCTTGGGAGTTTCAATATAGAGCTAGCACAACCAAAATTGACTAACAATGATCCTATCAAAAAGCATGCTGCATAGAACCACAATGGTGTATGGAAAATGTATTTTGATGGAGCCTGCAACCAAGAAGGTAATGGAGTTGGGGTAGTATTTGTTTCACCTAAAGGTATTACATTTAAGTATTCATTCCTGTTAACTTTTGAATGTACAAATAATGTGGTAGAATATGAAGCTCTATTAACTGGGCTGAATATAGCAGTGAAACATAAAATTAAGCTGTTGGTTGTCTTGGGAGATTCAGAGTTAGTTGTCTCACAAGTTAGGTCAAAATATACAGAAAAAAACAAAAGACTAAAGTAGTATAGAAATGTTGTATTGGATATAATTGAGTTGCTTGACACCTTTTCAATTGAGTGGGTAGATAGGTCATAGAATATAATGGCCAATTTTCTAGCTAATATAGCGTTGAAGAAAGATGATATTACATTGGTTGGAGTATCACAAATTGAACTCAAGACCAGGCTTGCTATACTTGATAATGTATATAATTGGCAAGTGTTTAATGATGAAACTGATCTTTTAAAATTCCTTCATTGTATAGACCAGTATGAAGCCCAATAAATCAACTTCAATGCCTTTGTAGAAGAGGTTGATGGAAAAGAAACAGTGTTTGGGAAAGAGATTTTGTAGCTTAAAACTAATAAACTTCCAAAAGGGCTAGTGGCACTTGAGAGGGTATATGATGGAAATGATCGGTGTTTTGTAAAGCAAACACCAGTTGGAAATGATGATATTGAAGAAATTAATTTGGGAACTGAGATGGCGCCAAAAAAGGTGTACATTGGTAAAAAGATAAGTCCCGCAATTAGGAAAGTGCTAATTGATTTGTTGAGAAGGTATAAACATGTATTTGGTTGGTCTTATGAGGATCTAAAAGCATATAGAGAAGATTTGTTTCAGCATGAAATACCATTGAAAACAGATGCTAAACCATTCAGACAAAAGCAGAGACCTATAAATCCAATTTTAGAACCTAAAATGTAGGAGGAATTGATGAAGCTCAGAGATGGTGAAATTATTAATCCTATCAGACATTCAACATGGGTTTCAAATTTGGTCCCTGTCAGAAAGAAAAATGGAGATATCAGATTATGTGTAGATTTTAGAAATCTAAACATAGCATCCCTTAAGGACAATTATCCTCTACCAAATATGGAAGTTGTGCTACATAAAGTGATAGGTTGTGAATTGTTATCTATGATGGATGGATTTTCAGGGTACAATTAGGTTAAGGTTAAAGAATCAAAACAATACAAAACAACATTCACGACTCCTTGGGGGACATATGTCTATTTGAGAATGCCATTTGGTCTTACTAATGCAGGGGTGACTTTTCAAAGAGCCATGGATGTGGCGTTTGCTGATTTGATCAATATTCTTATGGTGGTGTATCAGGATGACCTAACTGCTTATTCCAAGAAGGCTGAAGATCATGTGCATCATTTGGAAAAGGTATTTATAAAAGCTCTTCAATATGGAATCAATTTAAACCCCAAGAAGTGTAATTTTGTAGTTACAGAGGGGAAACTTTTGGGACATATTATTTCAAAGGAAGGGGTTAGGATAGACCCTGAGAGGGTTGAGACCATTGATAAAATACCTATCCCTAAAAGTGTTAAGGCAATACAATCATTCTTTGGACAGATAAATTTCATTAGGAGATTTGTCTCTAACTTTGCTGAGATTGTGAAGCCCATAGCCAGAATGTTGAGAAAATGATAGAAGATAGAATGGAATGCAGAGGGTTTGGACGCTTTTGTAGCTATTAAACGAGCCATCAAGGAGGCTCCTATTCTTAAGTCTCCTAACTTTTCAAAACCTTTTCAGATTTTTTCATTTGCCTCAATGCACACCGTTGCAGCTGTTATGCTAGAGAAAAATGAAGATGGTTATGAACAGCCTGTATCTTTCTTCAGTAAGTCATTATAGGGATCTGAATTTAAGTATGATATAATGGAGAAGCAATCATTTGCACTAGTGAAAGTTGTAAAATTTTTCAAACCATATCTTATTGGAGCTAAAGTGGTTGCTTATGTTCCTCATGCAGCAGTCAAAGATATTTTGACATAGTCTAAAGTAACAGGCAAAAGATGCAAATGGATCAACAAAATCCAAGAGTTTGATATAGAGGTACAAATTACTAAACTAGTCAGAGGTCAGGGTTTGGCTAAACTAATGGTAGAAGCTAATATTGAAGCAAATCAAGTTTGCAATATAGAAGAGGAGAATGTAATTGCAAGCATTGAACATACCCACTGGTATACAGATATTATGTATTATCTTAAATACATGAAATGTCTAGAGAAAATGAATGACAACCAAAGAAGAACATTGAAGTTACAGGCGTCTAAATATGTTTTTGTGAACGGAGATTTATTCTGGAAAAACAGGGATGGTATATTGTTGTTGTGTTTGGATGAATTTCAATCTAAACATGTTTTGAGTGAAATGCATGAAGGAGTTTGTGGAGGACATTACTCAGCAAAAACAACTACTCAAAAGATTCTTAGGGTAGGATATTATTGGCCAAAGGTTTTTAATGACTCTTTTGCACATGTAAGGAAGTGTGAAGCTTGCTAGAAATTCTCTGGAGAACTAAAGTATCAGGGAGCTTTGCCACTTCGACCCATGCAGGCTGATGCCCCTTTTCATCAATGGGGAATTGATTTCATTGGAGAAATACAAGAAAAATCAAGTGGTGGGCATAGCTGGATATTAGTAGCCACCGATTATTTTACCAAGTGGGTAGAGGCCATTCCAACCAAACAAGCTACAAGTAAGGTGGTGACATAGTTCCTGATGGATAATATCATTACTAGATTTGGTACACTAACAATGGAATATGTTTCAGATCAGATGTATTCAAAAATTTTTGTAGCACATATGGTATTGTTATCTCTTATGTAGCTCCTTATCATCCATAGGCTAGTGGACAAGCAAAATCTAGCAATAAGAGTCTTCTGAAGATTATAAAGAGGATACTAGGTCAGAACAAGAAGGCTTGGGACTCAAAATTAAGACTGGCTGTATGGGCTAATAGAATTACGGTGAAGAAGGCAATTGGGAAGTCCCCATTTGAGCTAGTGTATGGAGCACAGGCTAGGACGCCTTTGCAGAATTTGTTACCAGTTTACAAGTTCATTCTTCAAAAAGATTTGGATATTCCTAAACCTATGGAGGGAAGAATGGAACAGTTGGTTGAACTGGATGAAATATGATGTCTTCCCGACTCAGAATGTTACAGCGACATAGAAAACATGAGCAACAGTCATCATTTCTTGGAGCCTAGGTGTCGATAAGACTATATTTTGTCTTGGTGAAAGGTGTAATAGACATTGAAAAGGGATTTCGCCCCAAGATTTGAAAATCTCTTGTCGAAGGGACACTTGATGTGACAGTGCTAGTTTCAAATGGGTGTTCATTCATGCTTCATTAATGGTGCGATGGGATATAACAGTAAAGATTGAATCAATTCTCCATTTTTGAATTGATTGTAGGTGAATTGGCATGCTGAGCAGAGAATTTGAATATTTTCAGTCTAAAGAGCTCGAGCCAAAAACTATAAGTGACTATTCCTTGGCTTTTACATTCTTGATTTTATAAAGCTTGAGAATGGAGTCCTCTGGTTCTGGAAAGGGTAAGGGTAGAAAGCTTGCTGTGACTAGTTCGTCAAAAGGAAAGAAGCAAAAGGTTGATACAGAGCAAGAGGGTACTAAGAGGAGATTAAATCAGAATCTTATTGATCAAGTACCTGGTTAGGGCCCAAATGAAAGGAGGTCTACACAGCTTAGGGCAAAGGTAGATAAATTAGATGATAAGTGTAAGTTCATAAGTGATGTCTGGACTGTAATAAGGGGTTATGAGCTTTTTAATTTCCATTATCATAGAAGAAACTGTTTTGAACCAGTCTACAACCCATGGAAATTAAATGTAGGGAAGTTGGTGTGCCCTAATGTGTTTGTAAATGCAAAATTGATAAAGCTGCCTGCTGATAACTATGATCCAAAGCACAAGGCTATATGTGACCCATCTAGAAAGCCATAGATATATGTGTCCAAGGAAGCAATAGGTGAGGTTTTCAATTTGGAAGGGTTTTGTAATGAGGAAATTAGTTGTGAGGAGTTGGAGAAAGAGTTTTCAAGAATGGATACAATATATAAGGGTTGGAGGTTGCCTATCCATAGGATTAAAAGGGGTAACAGGTCAAAACCTTTGCAAGATGGTGAAGGGCCTCCTTATCATGTGGATCTGTTTGAGCCTTATGTAAAGTACACATACTTCTCAGTGTGTCAAGTGTTGGGGATGGATGCCCCGAAGCTCATGTCGATTGTACCAATGATTATGATAGTGTTGTATTATGGACAGGAGTTGGGAGTGTGGCCTTCAGAGATGAGAATTTCTCAAGTTGGTAAAGAGGGTGAAGCATTGCCTATTCAATTATGGACTGCCCTTTGGGATATTAGGTTTTCTAGGTCTAGTTTCATTGATTTTAAGGAGTATTTGGTGAAAACATTGTACAAACTATATAGGTATCCCTGTAATTATTCGTTAACTGATGAGATCAAGAGGTTTCTTCGGCCAAAGGATTTCAATGGGCCTATTGATCATAATTGGGGTGACTGGTATTGTTTGGAAGGAGCCACAATGATCAGGGTATATGGGTTTGAAGGTACCCCTTTTATTCTACCAAAGACGGTTCCAAATAGGATTGCATATTTGGAAATTGTTAGGAAAATAGATAACAACAGTGTCATGATTTTCAGTTATGGGAAGTCGGCTTTTATGCCTAGTACATTATGCTTTGGTGATTTCACTGTGTTGGCTAAGGAGGGATATAATTCACTCGATGATAGGTTATTGCATTATAACATGAAGAATGGACCACCCAGAAAAAACTTTGACCCTGAAGGATACATCAATTCATCCAAAGAAAGGAGTAACTTTGGAAGGTATCAGCATGTACCTTATCCTTTTGATGACATGATCAACAATCTGGATGAAGAAGAAGTAGAGGCAATGGTTGAAAGTTATAATCAGGGGTTACAGGATATAGGAAACTTGTCTTCTGGGAGTGAGGAAAATCCAATAAATAAAGCGCCATAGAGTATAATAGAGAAGGTATCTAGGTTGAGGACTCAGAAGTATGTTTGCCCGATTAGGGAATAGAGCCTTGAAAGTGGTGATGTTGATGCGATACATATGGAATACAGGTCATTTGTCTCAGATAATGAATTTATAAATTCTCCAGAGTTTAAAGCATTCTTGTACAAACAAAAGGGAAAGGAAATAAGAGAAGGAGTCGGTGCCATCACTTCTAGGAATGAAGAGCAACTCTTGGATCAATTAAAAAGGTGTGTGGATGATGAAATGACAAATATGACTCCTAAAAAAGGGAGAAAAATGTTGGAGAATGCTGGCGTAATGATTTTTCTTGTACTTGATTTAAATTCTACATTAGTGTTTGATAGTTTCTTAAAGGATAGTAATAATGCACATAAATTGGATAAGGATAAGGTGACAGAGGTATATGCAAGTTCTAAATTCAACACTGATGAGGGATCATTAATGATATGGGCTTTATACCCACCCCACAGGAAATCAATAGTGATTGATACAGAAAAGGCATTTGGTCATGTCATGACCTTAAAAGTTGGAGAGGCTGACCTTGTGGTTACTGCAGAGATTGGTATTGATATTGCCAAGTTGAATAAAGCACAGATTCAAGTGTTGATAAGGGAAAGAGAAATGTATAAGGAAAATAATGAGAGACTACTAAGAGAGAATGATAAGTTGCTAGACTTGGTTGGTGTTCCAATAATTCCAACCAAAATGCTCACTCAAGGAGAAATCTCTCAGAAAAAGGATCATTGGGGCCAGGTCAAGTGCTTATAATCAAGGAAAGTATGATGCCATTACAACCATTGTTAAGAAAAGATAGGTCATTTTCACATCCTAGTTAAATCAATTATGGGGGAAGTATTCTTCTACTCTGGATGCGGTGAAGGAGCATGAGCGGATGAATGAGCGGATTATGGTTAAATTTCATGAATTGACCATACGAGAAGAGGCTGGCAGTACTGCACTTGAATCTGCGAATAATATTTTCAGTCACCATCAAAAGTTCTATGATGAATTGCTCAGGGATAAACAGGGATTGGTCGAAGCTGCTAAGACAACTATGATTGCATTCTCTGATAATGAAGGGGAATTGAAAGATGCCACTAGGTGGAAAAATGAATGTGATACAGTGTTGAAGAAAATCACGAAGACAACTTCTGCAGAGGATACAACGTTAGAGGAAGTGAGCGAGCAAATTGAGGAAATGATCAAGATGGAAACCATGATCAGGAATGTTGTTGAAGATGTAGATACTTTTAACTGCTAGAGCTATTTGGATTACCTTGCTACGACTCACTTATGGTTAACTAGAGCTTAAATTATCCCCTTTATTTGTTTTATACATTTGTTTTGTTTTCTCCTATTTCTAAAGGGACGCATCCTTTCATATTATCAATGTATAAATGTCTACTTTAAAAGCAATGTAAAGAGAGAAAAGTAGTATGAGATAGAATATAGAGAAGACACATGAGAATACAATTTTGAAAATGGATGAGACTGGTAGCATATGTAAATCATGGAGATATCAATGAAAATTTAATATAATGGTGCGATGTTTTCTGGTATCAGTTATTTATGATATTTGTTGAAGGGTATTATTGAAGTTGTCTCCATAATTGTGTTTCCTGGTTATTTGAATTAATGTAAACAAGTTTTTACATAGTTCATCGATGCACATTTGTTGTACTTGTAAGATCAATTAATTGTCTCTTTTCAGTAAAGATTAAATTCTCTGAATTGGTCATAATAATTAGGGAATATCAATTGGATTATTAAGAAGAACTCAGTAATCACAATATTGCATGTTTATAAAAGTTATAAACCAGATAAAATGCTAAACAACTTGAATGTCTACCAGAACAAATAAACTTGTTTTAGATTTTCTTGACTCTGTAAACCCTATAAGGCACTGGTCTTTTCGTTTTCATCCTTTAGTTTCACCCACAATCTTTTATCTGTCATTTTTGAGCATTTTAGGTTTTAGTTTTAATATTATTGTGCTAGTTGTACCAAAATTGTTTTATTTTATCCATTTCAAATTTCCATCTTGGATTAATTAGGGCAATAAGAGAAATTCAAAGGTCAAGTCTGCTTAATTCAAAGTAGGTATACCTGCCTAGGTCTAGTAGCATCTAAAGAGTAGAAGGTTTAATTATTTCAAAGCCTTGTTTTGTTACCCTAAAACATCATGGAAGCTTGGCAACCTTTCATGGTTCAAACCTGCGTTTTTGAGAGCTAACAAGATGCATCTTTCAGAGCTTCTGCTTGACAGGTTTGGCCTCTGGACGAACATCCAAATGGTGTAAAACAAGATTAGGATCTAGTCTAGGCATATCAGAGTAATCCCATGGAAATTTGATAACCCCTTCATGGAGAATGTGGAAAATGGTGCGATATTCTGCTTCAGATAAAGATTTGGCCACATAGGTGATCGTTGGAATTTATTTTATCCCCAAATTCACCTCTTGCATTTCTTCAATCGGGATCAAAGATTGCTTAGATAGTTGTGTTCCTACAAGGGGAAGATGAATGTCCCTATCTTCCAGTGCCATATTAAGGTTTTCACTATCAGATACATCCTTTGTTTTTACTTTTTTGTGGTTGAAAAGCGCCACGGTGAGGTTTTCACTTGATGACCCATTTTTCTTTTGTTTCATTTTGTTTTTGTGATTAGGGCATTCATCTTCCCCCAATCCCATTAGATGTACATAGGTATCTTCTGAGGGAAATGTGCTGACAGGTGTGCTACCTTGTAGGTCATGATTGATAAGTTCGGGATGTTTAAGGGATAAAGTTATGGTACAAATAGATAAGCATTCAAACATGGCAGGGAGGTCAATGTGATTCAAATCATTGTACGCATGTATGATGGACTCATCCTCCAGTATGTCTTCAAGGGAACCATTGTCAATACTAACATTGTTAGAAGTTCTAGTGGATGTTGTAGGACCTTTCTGTTTAGTATCATAACCCAAGCCCAAATTCTTTGGTCGGATGGTAGTTGCTTCAATGGGTAGACGTTTTCCTTGTTCATTTGTACCAAGGCCTCTGCCTTGGTAATGACACTTTTCAATGAACTTAGATGCACATGGATAAACTTCTTGGAAGTTTTCAATAAGTGGACGTGGTGGCTCAGGTTCCTCCCGATAAACCCATTGACTAATATCTTCATCCATTTGATCCTGGAGGGATCCCAAATCATTGAATGTTGTTGACCCCATGTTCTTGGAAGTGAGTGTAAGTGTATTTTCTTCTACTTTTGGTAGCAGCAGAATTGGTTGTCCAGATGTGTGGGGTGAAGGTGGCATGGTTGCCACATTGAGTGTAGTATGCATTTCGTATTTGACACATCCCTTATCTATGATCTGGACCTTGGTGACAATGGAAGCAGGTGTCGATGACGGTGGGGATGAAGTGTTTATTGTATTGGTGGGTGGGACATGATCGGATGTTGGGGATGCCCCCATTTCGACTCCTGGGAAATAATGCGAATATGGAAAAGAAGCTTCCAAGGTACGACAATATTCTAAAGGCTGAGAGTCGGCTTGTATGGTGACTTCCATTCCTTGAAATGGGAACTTTAGGCATTGGTGATACGTGGATGGGATGGCTTGCATAAAATGAATCCATGGACGACCAAGAAGGATGTTGTATGGGAGTTCAAGTTCCAGAACATGAAAAATAGTGTATTGTACAATGGGGCCCACTTGAATAGGGAGGAAAATAATGCCTTCAGAATCTCACTCTGCATTATCATAGGCCTTGATGGTGATCACTTGATTTCTCAAATCAGCTTGGGTGTATCCAACCTGCTGTATGAATTTTAATGTACAGAGATTTAGGGTCGAACCATTATCTACTAGTACCCTTTTTACTTTTTGACAATTGACACCAACCTCGAGATGAAGGGGGTGATTGTGGCTTGAATCAAGATGTGGAATGTCCTTTTGGCTAAAGGCTAACTGATAGGTCGATGAGAGACTGCCTACCAATGCTTGAAATTGGGTAGGGTCAATATTATCATGCACTTGTGTGCTTTGCAAAGCCTTAGTTAAGATATCTTGATGTACGGGAGATGACTTAAGCAGATCCAAAATGGATATTTGGGCTATAGTCTTACCTAGATGGTCTAGGATGTTATATTGGGGATTGGTGGATGGTCATTGGGTAGATGGATGTGTTGTTGGGATTGTGATGTGGGTTTGCTGAGTGGTAACAACACATTGTGGATCTTTTCCTTTAACATGTATCATGGATACACATGGCTCCACTTGTTCTACATATGAAACCACACCTTGATAATTGTATGGTACAATTTTGTAGCTGATGTTACTGGTACTGTTACCTTGCTTGTTATTATTGCTAGGTCCAGGATTTGAGTTGGACATACTAGGACCCTGATTATGGTTAGGAAAGGCATTTTGATATATTTGTAATTGAGCATTGGATGAAGATGCTGTGTTAACATCTACATGGATTTCACCTCGATCGATGAGATCTTGAATGTAGGTTTTTAGGCCTTGACATTTATCTAAGGTATGTCCCTTAATCTTATGAAATTCATAGTACTTGTTGTCTTTAAACCAAGCAGGCTTGGGTTTAGACATATCGAGAGGTTTTGTGATAGGATATGTGATGGGGTAATTATCTTGAAGAAGCTTATTAAACACCATGCTAAGGGGTTCTCCCAACTGAGTGAACTGTCATTTGTTTCCCCCTTGGTTATTTTGGTTGGCTTGTTGTTGTGGTGCCCCTTGGGGGATGGATATGGCGTTCTGAACTGACGATTGTTGCTGGAGTGGATATCTTTGCGTGGTGGTGGCCACTTGAACATGTTTGGTGTTAGTGACACCATCATTGACAACATTTTTATTTCTATTCTAATAACGAGGTTTATCCCCAAAGGATTTCTCTCTATCAAAATTGAAATGTTTGACTTGTCCTTTTGCGACAAGGGCTAATTCTAAGATGGGGCCTTTCTCCACAAGTCCTGCAAAGGTAGTGATACAATGGAGTTGGAAATTATGAGCCATATCCGGGAGGGAGTTTTCGATAAATAGCGTGACCATGACTTTTTTTGTTGGTGGGGATTTCATCCTACTAGCCAAGGCACACCATCTTTGCAAGTAGCTTGCAAAGGTCTCTCTGTCACGTTATTTTTCTTTGAGGAGATCAAGTGTGTCAATATCTTTCTCTAGATTAAAAGAGAATTGAGAGGCAAATTATTCAGATAATTGTGCGAAGGTTTTGATAGATCTATTTTCCAGACCCATAAACCAGCTGAGGGCAACCCCTTGTAGACTTTTAGGGAAAAGTTGGATAAGATAATTATCATTATGCATGACCTTTGGCAATGAGCATAAAATTCTTGAAGATGAGCTCTAAGATATTTTGTTCCTTTGTATTTATTGAATTTGGGTATCTCAAATTTTTTGGGAAAAGGAATCAAGGAGATGGAGGGATCAAACGGATAAGGACATATGTCCTCAAACTTGAATGATTGTTTACCTGCTCCAGCTTGTAAATCCTTTAATGCTGCTTTTACTTCTTCCAATTCCTTATTGACGGGAGTCATGGGAGTCAAAGTGGATTGAGTGTATGGATAATTTTGTGGGTATGATGAGGATGGACCTACTGTTCTTGGATCATAAACGGGTTGAGTTGGATATGAATGCGTTGGTTGATTGGTTGTGTTGAATGGGAGCCAGTTGTTGCTGATAGTAGGAAATAAGAGAGGGGTCATGTTGCTGCATAGCATTTTAATAATGCATAGAGGTAAGGCCTCTTTGTGGATCTGATGATGATTTTTGGTAATAAGAAGCGTAAGGTGCCCCCTATTGGTGAGTTTGTTGTTGTTGCAAGTAGGGCGGATAGGATTGGTATTGTTGTGCAATGGTGGGTTGTCGTGTGGCATATGGGTATGGATTTGATGTTTGTTGGTGGGGATTGTGTTGAGGTTGTGAAAGATTGATGTACGGTGGCGGTTGGGTATGTGTTTGGTTTTGCACATTTTGATGAGGATTCGTATGGGGTGGAATAGTATATGTGCTAGAGGGATGATAGAGGTACTTAGTAAGTGGGTTATGGTGTGTTTGTGTAGGGATATGTACATGTTGTTGTGAAGGTCATTGTTGTTGTTGATGAGGTGGGTGAGATAAGATATGTTGTTGTTGTTGAGATGGGTGATATGGGATGTGTTGTTGTTGTTGAGATGGGTGAGGTGATATGTGTTGTTGTGGTTGAGATGCATGTTGCACCACTTGATGTGATGGTTGTGTGAGAATGGAAGTGTGTTGTGGATGTTGTGGATGCAAGTGTTGAGATGAAGCTATAATAGTAGCAACATGTTGTGGTAGTGTTGGTAGTGTGGTGGATTGGTGTGGATTATTTGGAGGTTGTTGAAATGTAGGAGGTAGCACATTGGTAAGTGGAGGTGTTCCCCCAATATTAAAATATGGGGGAGGAAGCGGTGGAGCAGATGGGATGTATGACGACATACCATAGGTATGGGGATCATTAGGATCGGGTGGTGGAATAGTAGATGTTGTGGTTGGAAGACAAGGATATTCTTGGACTTGATGGATGATAGAATTTCCAAGTTTAGGGTGGTACCAATTTTCCGTGAGTGCACCTTCAGGAATGTAGGAATTTTTTGGAACATTTTGTGAGTTTTGTGGGTCAAAAAATGGGGGAAGGGCATATTGTGATGTATTGAAACTGGATGGTGGTTTGACTCCCTTCATGAGTAAGGTGGCGAGGATGTTATCCCCATGTTTGTTTAGGAGATGATCCATCATTTGGAAAATGGCAAGATTACTGAGATATTCATCGACGGTGACTTTAGGTTGATTGACCATGTTTTCATCACTAGGTGGTGTGATATTTTGGATGTCATTGTTTGATTGAGATGAGACACCATTATGAGGATCGCATGGAATGTTATTAGGATCTTGAGGGATATTTAATTGGGAACCTTGAGTTTGTTTTCTACCATTTTCTTTTTTGTTTGTGAACAGGTTTAAACAGACATGAACGTGCAAAACAACTAGGTGATTTCAAGATGCAATCTCTAAGGGATGATCTAGGTAATGATTTGGATTGATTGATTTAGATTGGATGAGGGATCAATTGATGATGTCTCAATTTGATGATTTGATTGGATTTGTTTGGATCAAATGATGATGTATCAATTTGATGATTTGGATGATGATTGGATTAAATGATGATGTATTAATTTGATGATTTGGATGATGATTGGATTAAATGATGATGTACCAATTTGATGATTTGGATGAGGATTGGATTTAATTTGATCAAATGATGATGTATCAATTTGATGATTTGGATGAGGATTGGATCAAATGATGATGTATCAATTTGATGATTTGGATGAGGATTGGATTTTATTGGAGGGAATCTTAAAACCTAATTTGGAAATCACCCTAAGTGACTTATGACGTTGGTTGAATGATTTGAGCTAACTAAATCGAAGATCACGACACTGAATCCACCTTGAGATGGAAGGGGATTGATTTGGGCCAATGACGTTGTCTTACAACAGAAATCCGCCTCAAGATAGAAGCGGATTGATTAGGTTGAAGAAAAGGATTGATTATGTAGGATAATGATCAACTTAACGCCTTGGTCAATTTAGGAAAATAACTCCTAAAACAAGGTTTAAGGGATTTTCTATTGAAAGATGATGATGAATGCAAATGGAAGATGTGTTGTTGAAGATGTTTAGGTCTCACGATAAGATGGGTATCCCAAATGGTAGAATGGTCAATGTGAATGTGGTAAATGGACATTTTAGAAATGTTAAATGGAGGTTTGGAATGGTCAAATGGAAGTTTTGATTGGTTAGATGAGTTTTTAGGATGATCAAATGGTCAAATGGAGACTTTGGGGGTTCAAATAGAGGTTTAGAATGGTCAAATGGATGAAACTATCCGTTCAGCGGGGCGTATCTGCACTTCTACCAAAAAAAAAGCTGAAACAGGGGGGCAAATCCGCCCTTCTACAGTGGAAAATGGTGAAACAGGGGGGCAAGTTCACCCCTCTGCAGTGGAAAATGCTGAAATAGAGGGGCAAGTTCACCCTTCTGTAGTGGAAAATGTTGAAATAGGGGGGCAAGTTCGCCCCTCTATAGTGGAAAATAGCAACTTGGTTTAGATGAGGGATTTTGGCAAGGACTTTAAAAGATTCAATGATGGTTTGACTTATCAAAATTTACTAGTTCTTCATAGAAAGACACTTTGAACAAGCACAATCCTATGATTAGTGTTAAGGGGTATGGCCAGCAAAGGTCTTACTCTAGGATGAACAAAGTTTCTAGGGATTCCTTGATATACACTCGGTACGTGAGGCACAAACTGTGAACACCAGTCTATCACAAGCATGAGTCGAGAACCCCAACGAGATACTGAAAGGTTTGGACCAACTCTTCACATCTATCTAGGTACCATCCTAGCTTCAACACTTTGCCAATTATGATGCAACTAGATTGGGGTACAGGTTTGGCTCTTCCCCCTTTATATACCCTGCTGGTACACGTGGTTGGGATCGTCCCTTGGGGTGATGAAATCCCCAAGCAGGTCCCGCTAAGAAGAAGACACTAATTGTTTCCCACTTCCCCCTTTGGATCCGCACAAAGTGCAAAGGAGGAAGGTGAAAAAAAACTAATGCCCCTCTAGGGTAAAACAAATAAAATAGACACAACAAGCAGCAAATGGTACTTTCCCCTACTTATACTAAGTAAATAGATAAAGCAGTAAGGAAAGACTTCAAAAATCAGAATAAAACAAAGGCCCTGCGAGCCAACGTTAGTTGTTTTATCTATTTTTCTTTGTGTCTTTTAGAAAAACACTCAAGATATTAGCAAGGAATTTGACTTCACCCACCATAAAATAGGGTTAGAGGATTAGAGCACAAAATAGTAAAAGAGAGACAAAAACGAAGCTAAAATGCACTTTTTTTTTACCTTCCTGAATGTGTTATTAAGGGCAAATCCGCTCCTCTGCAGCAAACGGATAGGAAAAACATCGGATTGTGAGGGTGTATCCACACTTCTATAGAAAATAGCTAGGAAAAGTGTTGGACTGTGGAGGCATATCTGCACTTTTGCAGAAAATAGTTAGAAAAAATGTGGGACTGCAGAGGCGTATCCACACTTCTGCAGAAAATAGTTAGGAAAAACGTTGGACTACAGGGGCGTATCCTCACTTCTATAGTAAAAATTGTCATAAAAGTCGGATTGTGAGGGCATATCCGCCCCTCTGCAGGGCCCGAGAGGGAAAATCCGCCCCTCTGTGACTTGAATCTGCAAACAAGCTAAACAACAACAAATGTAAAATAAAGAAACCCTTTTGTGGGTCCCACCGGGCATGCCAGAAATGTGATCCTAATAAAATGTCAATTCCTAATGTGAGATGCTAGATAAAAACTAATAATGCAACAAGAGGAAATAACAAGATAAAAGGGCATGTCAATGATTAGCCTAAGAAATAGATAACATGAAAGCAAGGTAAACAAATTGATTGTTGTTTGTTATACCTTCTATGCTACTCTTTCCTTGGTTGACCCTTGATTTTGAAGATTTGTGTGCTCCTTTGATGAAAAGCTATGTTGAATATGCAAAATGATATGCAAAGTGGATGACAAGAGTTTGTTAGCAAAAGACTTGATCCCTAAATTGAGGGACATGAGGGGGTATTTATAGGATAATTGGAATTCTCTAGAGAATTCAATGGTTGAGATTGATCCAACAAGATCAAGATGAAGGGCTATGGTGAGTGGAGGACTCACAAGTCCTCACATCTTGACATGTGGAATATGAGATGCCTCAGGGTGGAGTGATGTGGAAATGAGGTGGAGAAGAAGGACAAGAGGTGGAAGAGAAGTACATGAGGTGGATGAAGGATAAGTACCTTTAAGGTACCTTGGGGGATGAGAAGATTTCCTCAAAAAAAGAACTTCTTGTCCCCAAATGAGGATGAAAGAGAATTTTGAGAGATTTTAGAATTCCTCAAAAATCTCCATGGGAAAAGGGGAAGTGGTTGGAAGAATAAATGCAAATTAAAAATTTACATTCATATGAGAGTTTATTCGGTAAAAGAAGGTCTCCAAAAAGCTGGATATTTGTCACATGTGGGTGATGTGACAAGTCCAAGGTTCTAGAAGTCCTTGGCACATGTAAAGTGACAAGTCAAGCCTTCTAGAATCTTGCATGGGGGATGAGGAAGGCCTTGGAAAGACAAAAGTGAATTAAAAATTCACATGGGGAAGAGAGGAATCTTGGGAAAATAAATGTGAATTAAAATTTCACATGGGTAAGAGAGTCCAAGCTAAAAATGGTAAGTGGAAAGGTTGACCAGAAAATGTAAGCTAAATGTGGTTAATGATTTTGATTAAGGTTGTGCAAACACAAGATTAAGGTAATTAATGAGAGATTAGAGGCAAGTGGGAGATTATGGAGGATGTGACACTTAATCAAGATTAAGTGGTGCACATCCTAATCACAGATTAATTAATTTAATCTAGATTAAAAGAGGGTTATGGAGAATGTGACAAGGAGAGAGAAAAAGGGGAATTAAAAATTGATTTTAATCCAAATGGGTTAAAAGACTAAATTAAATAATTTGTCATATTTATTTAATTTAGAGAAGAAAAGGGATAGGGTGAAGTATTTAATTTATTTAATTACATACTTTAGGAACTTTAGGCAGAAAATGAAATAATGATTAAATAAATTATTTAATCACTATTAATGAAATAGATGAATAGAGTAGACGATTTTGATCATATGGAAGTGATCAAATTTGGATGTCTACAATACCTTACGAAGCAAGATTACAAGTTTAAGTTTATATAAATATAACTTTTATAAAATAACTTACAAAATATCTATAAACTATACAAAAATAACCTTTTATGTTGATTATCAATCATGATGACACTAACTCTGATCTCAATTCTATCAAAATGTTTAACTTTTAATCTCTCCTTCTTTATATATATATTTGATTTAGTAAATTGTTGAATTCATTATTTCTTCTCTTTTGTAGATTATGCTTTTGTTTCAAAAGAAAGAATAGATTTCCAATACACTATAAAGTAAAATAAGGCATTTATCTATGAAAAACTCCATATATTGAGGAAGCTAATGATTCATTGATTTACCTATGTTTACACCTTCAAATTTAATCTAATAAAATAAAAATCTATATACATTCATCAACTAAATATATCCATTTCTATTTGGAATCCTCCCTTTAATAATTATTATAAACTATTTGAATATATCTCTTCTAAACCTTCTTTTATATTTTTTATCATCATATATTATAATATATGTAATTATACTTTATTATCAAAGGGAAACCATATTATAATATAATCTATATATATTATTATTGCAAAATGAAAAATATAAAGTACACTCCCAAATTTCAATCAATAACAAAAAAAAATCAATTAAAAGGCATAAGAAGCAGTGAATGAACACAAAGAAGGCACTTGAACTATAAGACAAAAGAGAAATGTAGAGAAACGTGGTTTCTTGCTGGTACAATGCAAAAAGGGCATAACTATTTTGAAATAGAGCACTCAAGATAAGTATCTCATGGGATGCAATGTTGTAGGTTATGTAGAAGTAGATTTCACCAAGAAACTCTCCAATGTTGTTTCATGAGAAATTGTTCTAAGAGATGTGAACGTCTTTCACCATTTTAAACAGTGACAATGTTCTTGTGGAGATTATTGGTGATGCTAAATGAAAAAATATCAAAAATATGCTTGCACAATAAAAATTTCAAGCAAGGGTAATGTTATAACCCCTTAGAAAATTTCTTATTTCCACCCTAAAATTTGTACAAAGTCTAGCTTGGTCCCTTGGTTTTTGTTTTAGGTCATATTCTCATCACTATGATAGGGTTTTATATCCATAAAACTTCCCAAAATTGGCATGTTAATCAAAAAACCCTTGGTCATTGTTTTTGCAGTCACCCTTGGCCCCTCTTGCGTCATACTACACATTCTACGCAAGAAACCCTTATTGCTTGTGTACGACCGCATTTATTGTGGTTTTACTGTTTAATATGCCTTCAACTAGCTCTAACCCAAAAATTCATGTTGGTGTTAGTGGTTCAATGGTGTAGCTCAATGGCTCCTCCTCCAAACAAATGTCCCCAGAAGTTTGTTCCAAAAGTCTTTCACGAGGTAAGAACTCTAATTCCCCAATTGATGTGATTTTGCATTTACCAGATTTTGATTATGCTTGTCAGTGGCTTGAACAACACACCCTTGTGGGTTATTTTGTTGGGATGATTCCCCCAAAAAGTGTCATGAAAGAATGGGTCAACAAGGCTTGAGTCCCTCATGGGGTTTGCCTTGATATGGTCCAAAACTTGACCAAGGGTTTTTTTTGTGTTCCGCTTCCCAGATTCAATCATGTCTAGGCTATCTTAGCCCATGGTCCCTGGTATGTTAGGTCATCCTTACTGGTTTTCCATGCATGGACCTGGGATTTTGCCATCTCAAATGACACCAAGTTGTGGGTCCTGGTCTGTATTGAATTCCCTAGCTTACCTTTTCCTTGTGTTCCCTTTCTGAACCATATTTCTTCCTCACTGGGGAGGGTTATTTGTGTGGAGCTAGATAGGTTTTTCCAGGCCTGGCCCCAAAAACGGATCTGTGTTGTAATAGGCCTCTCCAACGATTTGAAAGAATCTATTGCTATCCAAATTGGATCCCTCCAACATAACCAGAAAGTCACTTATTTTAACTTTCCCAACACATGCTATAGGTGTCAATCAACCAATCACAAGGTTAAGGTCCACTCTTTGGTAGTGCCTTATACACCTTCCCCACCATGAGATGCTGAAAAGCCTCATCAGGTGATGCCTTCTGCTAAGGCTGACGAAAAGTGGAATATGGTTACAAAACAAAAAAATAAGTGGATTGGTTTTGGGTCAGCCTCTAAAGCCTCTAAACCACCAAAAATCACTTCAAACCCTTCAGGGAAGGGGACAAATACTCTTATTAGAGCTGCTAATGCTTCAGTACAACCTAGGACAAAGGAAATGCCTCAACCTATTGTCGTTATGTTTTCTCAGCCGCACATTCCTAATCTTGTGTTAGGAGCTCAAAGGTGGTTTCACAACCCATCTCCACCATGAGAAGAGGGTGAATATGTGCAAGAAAAGTGGATATTTTCTTCTTCGTCCATTCAGATTGGATTAGTTCCACAATTTTTTTTACACAATTACTTCTCTTCCCTTAATGAAGAGGAACTAAATTCTGATAATATGGAGGAGTTTCATTCATGAAATTCCTCTCATGGAATGTTCAAGGTCTGAAATGTTAGGAATAAGGTGTCTCAACCTTGGATAATCCTATTCTTATTATGTGTCTTGTAAATTGTATTTCTTGCAAATAATGTAATTAAGTGTGAGTGTACATGTCTAGTTGGCATGTTGATGTGTCACTCCACTTGATGTGTCGGCATCTTGAATTGTGTGTAAGGAGATCATGGCTGAAATAGTTATGATGGATTCCTATGACACGTACGAGCTATTTCTAAAAGATTCAATGATGGGTGAAGACATGAAAACCCTAATACGGCTATCTTTGGAAGTTGCCCTAAAAAGGAAAGCGCATGATATAAGCATTTTTTAGGGTTACAGGAGAAGAGAGAAAAAAGAGTGTATTTTTGGTATGATTTGGAGCTACAAGTTTTGTCTTTGAGTGTCGATTGTCTCTTGAAAGAACTTGCATTGCAAGTGTGTTGTAACCATTGTGTTGAAGATAATTCATTGTGTAGGTTTTAGAGTGCTGGGGTTTTTTACCAAAAGGTTTTCCCCAGGGTAAGTCATTGTGTCATTCTCTATTTTTTGTATGCATGTTATATGGCTGCAATATCATTGTTAAAGTAGTTAATGAATCTAAAATTGTAAGGGTTTAAAATAATTTTGCACAATACTTTCCTTTAGAGATTAGTGTAGGAAGCTGTTTCTACACCTAAGTTCTCCTTTTAGTGGTATCAGAGCCTGATCAACTTTTGATCCTAGTTGTTGGGTAGGGTTTTTTGAGCTAATCTCAAGTTGAGTGGGATTTTTTTGTGCAGAGCATTCTGAATCTTATTTGCAAATTGAGATGGCAAGTTCCTCATACAGTAGAATGGAGGTGCAGAAATTTAATGGCACTAATTTTGAGTTGTGGAAACTCAAGATGGAAGACATGCTTGAAGATCATGACCTATGGGAGGCTACTTCACTTGATCTGAGACCTACATCGATATCTCAAGCGGATTGGGAGATCAAGGATTGGAAGGCTAAGGGTCTCATCAGACTCTGTCTAGCAGATGTCGTTCTTTTGAATGTTCTTGATGAGACTACTACAAATTCTTTGTGGAAATGGCTTGGGTCTGTGTATCAGGCCAAATCTCTAGTGAATAAGTTGTTCCTAAAAAAGAAGTTGTATTCCTTAAGAATGGAGGAAGGT
This sequence comes from Sequoiadendron giganteum, assembly GCA_007115665.2. Lineage (NCBI taxonomy): Eukaryota > Viridiplantae > Streptophyta > Pinopsida > Cupressales > Cupressaceae > Sequoiadendron > Sequoiadendron giganteum. Next base: position 562,717,682 of record CM021103.1, read on the forward strand.
GGATCCATAAATAATCATCTCAATGCATTCAATTTATTGATTGCACAGTTGGCATCATCCGATGCCAAGATTGAGGAGGAGGATCGATGTATGACCCTACTTTGTTCCTTGTCGGATTCGTGGGACCATCTTGTGATGGCTCTCAGAAGTACTATAGTCACATACTGTATGGATGATGTGGTGTCTTCACTACTATTTGAGGAGATGCAAAGAAAGACTTCGGATTCATCTAAGGAAGCCCTTGCTATTCGTGGAAAATCTAACGACAAAGGAAAGCAGAATGACAATAATTCAAAGAAGGGTAGATCCAAATCCCGTGGGAGTTCTAAGACTCCTGGAAAGTCCAAGGTGAAATGTTGGAACTATGATAAATCAGGGCACTTCCAAAGGGACTGCAAAGAACCGAAGAAGAAGAAGAAAGGCTCAGATTCAGCTTCTAAAAAATCTCAAGAAGATGGAGATGCTTTTATTGCAGCTTTGGCAGCCCATGCATCTGAAGATGTGTTGTTGGTAGACTCGGGTGCTTCTTTTCACATGACCTCTCATCGAAACGAGTTCTCAAAATATGAAGAGTTTTCTGGTGGAAAGGTGTACTTAGGTGATGATTCTCACCTAAATATAGTTGGATGCGGAAGGGTCACTATCAGATTTCCTGATGGACGAGTAAAGGGAATCAACGGAGTTATGCACATTTCGGGTTTGGCACGAAACCTATTATTTGTAAGTATGTTGAATGATGTAGGTGTGCAAGTTGTCTTTTTGAAAGATGGATGTAAGATGATGAGAGGTTCTATGGTGCTCGCTAAAGGTACTAGGAGAGGTACTTTGTTTCAGCTTGATGCATGCATTGCTCAGTGCAATAGTTCTTCTATTTCAAAGAAGAGAGTGGCTATCACTTCATCCCCACCATATGAACAAGCAGTAAAGAAGATTGTGGCAATGGGTTTCAATGGCAGTGCAGTAAGTGTACCTAAGGGTGCAAACACTTTGGAAGGCAAGCTTCCTACAGAAAAGACAATGTTGTGGCATATGAGATTTGGCCACATTGGTGAGAAGGGTCTTATGACCTTGAAAACTAAAAATATCGTCAAGGGGCTAAATGATTGTAATCTCGAATTTGATTTATGTGAACACTGTGTTTATGGTAAGCAAAATCATGTTCAGTTCTACTCCAGTTCTCACAAGTCTTCTGGACTTTTGGATCTTATTCATTTTGATGTATTTGGTCCTGTAAAAGTTCCTTTTATCTCCAATTCTGTATATTTTGTATCTTTTATAGATGATTATAGTAGAAGGACTTGGATATATTTTCTAAAAAGTAAGACACAAGTTTTCATTCGGTTCAAGGAATTTAAGGCTCTTGTGGAGAATCAGACTGGTAAAAGAATCAAGTGTGTGAGAACTGATAATGGTGGTGAGTTTTGTTCCATAGAGTTTGAATAGTTCTGTAACGAACAAGGAATTGAGAGACATAAGACAACTCCTTACAACCTGCAGCAAAATGGAGTTGCAGAGAGAATGAACAGGACACTGATGGAGAAGGCTAGGAGTATGCTTAGTGGAGCTGGTTTAGAACAAAGCTTTTGGGCTGAAGCTATGGCCACTACTTGCTATTTGGTTAACAAATATCCTACATTAGCTCTTGTTGGTAAGACACCCATGGAGGTGTGGTCTGGTAAGAAGCCTTCAATTAGACATCTTCATGTTTTTGGTTGTGAAGGTTATGCACATATTCCAAAGGAGAAAAGATCTAAGTTGGAAAAAAAAGTTGTCAAATGTATTTTCATCGGATATAGTGTTGGTGTGAAAGGATACAAGCTTTGGGATCCTGTGACTAGTAAGGTGTTGCATAGTAGAAATGTTATTTTCAAAGAGCTAACATCTTCTCCTATTGTGCTACAACTAGATGAAAAAGAAAAGGAAAAAGATGTTGTTCAGTTTCCTCCTACCCCTGAGAAGACTAAATAGAGAGACCATGTTGGGTCTAATGATGAGGAGAGCTCTAGCAGCTCTGATAGTTCAAAAGAAGAGGAAGAACGACCTCAACCTCAGCCCTTAAGGAGATCCATGAGAGAAAGAAAGCAACCAGAAAGGTTTGGTTATTCTATGTTAGATTCCACTTGTGCTTTTACTTTGATTACTAACACTGATGAGCCTAGATCTGTGAAAGAGGCTTTAGGCATGAAAGATTCAGGTTCCTGGATTGAGGCTATGGATGATGAGATGGCTTCATTGGAGAAAAATAGAACTTGGGACCTTGTACCTTTGCCTAAAGGGAGAAAATTTGTTGGTTGTAAATGGGTGTTCAAGAAGAAATTTTGTGCAGATGGCAGTGTTGAAAGGTACAAAGCTAGATTGGTTGTAAAGGGGTATTCACAGGGAGAGGGAATAGATTATGGTGAAATATTCTCTCCTGTTGCAAAGTTGACATCCATTAGATTTATGTTATCTCTTGCTACATCATATGATTTAGAGATAGAATAGATGGATGTGAAGATAGTTTTTCTTCATGGTGATTTGGAGGAAGAGATTTATATGTCACAGCCTGAGCACTACATTGTTAAAGGTAAAGAATCCTTAGTTTGCAAATTAAAGAAATCTCTATATGGTTTGAAGCAATCTCCTAGGATGTGGTACCTTAAGTTTAATGCCTTTGTGTTGTCAATTGGATTTGTAAGATCAAAATCAGATCATTGTGTTTATTTCAGAGTTGAAAATGATTGCCTTCTTATTGTTGCATTATATGTTGATGATATGTTGTTGTTTGGGAAGGGTAAGGGTATGATTTATGATTTTAAATCTCAATTGTTAGCACAGTTTGAGATGAAAGATCTTGGGGCAGCAAGGTACATCTTGGGTATGGAAATCAATAGAGACAGGTCTAATAGAAAACTTTGGTTGAGTCAGAGTAAGTATGTGAAGTCTGTGTTGGACAGGTTCAACATGGCAAATTGTAGACCACTATGTGTTCCTGCTTCAGTGGGAACAAAGTTATCTGTAGATGATTGTCCAAAATCTCCTAGTGAGGTGGAGGACATCAGTAGAGTACCTTATGCTAGTGTAGTTGGCAGTCTTATGTATGCTATGGTCTGTACTAGACCAGACATTGCCCAAGCAGTGGGAATCCTAAGTCGGTTTATGGCTAATCCTGGACGGGTACATTGGGATGCAGTTAAGCGAGTATTCATATATTTGAGGGGTACATCAGATTACTCCATATGTTACCATGGTAACTCTTCTAGATCTCCACATTCAATTTGTATTCCTGGGTTTGTGGATTCAGATTGGGCAGGTGATATTAACAACAGGAGATCCACCAGTGCTTATGTGTTCACTATGTTTGGTGGTGCCATCAGTTGGATGAGTAAGCGACAACTTGTGGTTGCTTTGTCCACTACAGAAGCTGAGTACATGGCTGCTACTCATGCTTGTAAGGAATCCATTTGGCTTAGGAGATTGTGTTCTGATGTTGGTGTTGATGCAGAACAGATGACTATTTGGTGTGATAGTCAAAGCGCTATTTGCCTTGCGAAGAATCCAACTTTCCATGCCAGAACGAAGCACATTGATGTATAATTTCACTTTGTGAGAGATATGGTGGAAGATGGAAAGGTAAATTTGGAGAAGGTAGATACTATGAAGAATTTTGCAAATGCATTAATGAAACCAGTGGGAACTGTGAAGTTCACATGGTGTTCGGAGTCTATGGGCCTTTTGGCCTATAGTGGTTAGTTCCTGTTATGTTTCTATTGCTCTTACAAGGTGTTTGACAAGTGGGAGAATGTTAGGAATAAGGTGTCTCAACCTTGGATAATTCCTATTCTTATTATTTGTTTTGTAAAATGTATTTCTTGCAAATAATGTAATTAAGTGTGAGTGTACATGTCTAGTTGGCATGTTGATGTGTCACTCCACTTGATGTTTCGGCATCTTGAATTATGTGTAAGGAGATCATGGCTGAAATGGTTATGATGGATTCCTATGACATATAAGAGCTATTTCTAGAAGATTCAATGATGGGTGAAGACATGAAAACCCTAATACGGCTATCTTCGGAAGTTGCCCTAAAAAGGAAAGCGCATGATATAAGCATTTTTTAGGGTTACAAGAGAAGAGAGAAAAAAGAGTGTATTTTTGGTATGATCTGGAGCTACAAGTTTTGTCTTTGAGTGTCTATTCTCTCCTGAAAGAACTTGCATTGCAAGTGTGTTGTAACCGTTGTGTTGAAGATAATACATTGTGCAGGTTTTGGAGTGCTGGGGTTTTTTACTGAAAGGTTTTCCCCAGGGTAAATCATGTGTCATTTTCTATTTTCTGTATGCATGTTATATGGCTGCAATATCATTGTTAAAGTAGTTAATAAATCTGAAATTGTAAGGGTTTAAAAGAATTTTGCACAATACTTTCCTTTAGAGATTAGTGTAGGAAGCTGTTTCCACACCTGAGTTTTCCTTTCATGAAAGACATCTCTAGAAAGTATTTTGTTAGGGATACTTTGCAAAAATATTCTAGTATTGAAGTGCTTTGTCTCCAAGAGGTTAAAATTTCTGGTTTTTTGCTTGCTTCGGCTTGTTGTTCTATTTGGTCGGCTAGTAAAATGTTTTGCACTATGCATGAGGTTGGACATGGTGAAGTCATCACCCTTTTGTCCACATGATGGCATGCTTGTGTTTTTTATCATGGGACTAATCCCTCTCATCATCTCATTTGGATTCTTCTTAACATTGATAAGCACTCCTTTGGGATTATGAATGTCTATGCCTCTAATGATGCTATGGAATGCTCTTTGCTTTGGCAGTGGATTGTTGATTCTTTAGCAGTCACCACCTGGTTAATATGCAAGGATTTAAATATGGTTGAGATGGTGTATGAAAAGGATAGCACCCTAGCATTCAGATGGGCAACTGGCGAGTGAAAGGCATGGTTTTACATGTGCAATAAATTGGGACTTTTTGATCCCAATATTGGTCACCGCCATTCTCATTCCCTCTAGCACACGTGGTGTAATTACAAGGCCAGTTATGATAGATTATTGAAATGCCTTGATCATGCCATGATCTTACCTCAATATTTTATATCTTTTGATAGCTCTACTCTGCCAATTAAGCTATTAGTGGATGCGACTCTATCCGATCACTTCCCTATTTCTTTTTGCATTGAATGGGAGTCACGTCAGCCTCACACGTGTAAAAATCAATTATTTTTTAATACGTCTCTTCTCTTCCATAAGCCTACCTTGGCCCACATCCATAGAGTGTGGAATTTGGAGTGTAGACTAGCTAATCATATAAGTTGGATTACCTAGTGGAATGATGCTATCACACACACTACTAGATTTCTGTGTATTTATGGATGCCAGCTAGCTATTTTTCACTAGTGGTCTTATGAAGCTACCACCGTTGACCTTAGCTCAGCCAATGAAGCTTTGGTAGCCAGCCCCTTCTCCTCATCATTGCAAATCAGGGTGGTGAATTTAAGACACAAAAAGCAAGTGGCTGACAATTACGTTGCCAGAGGTACGTAGATCAAAGCTCGAATGCATTGGATGAAAATTGGTGACCATGCCTCCAAAGATTTTTTTTTGGCATTACATGCCAGAAAATCATCCTCAAGCATCAAAAAAATCAAGTATGGCATTGAGGTGCTCTCTGAGCTCCCTGGCATTCTCTAGGCCTTTGTGCGCCATTATGAGGAGGTTTTCACTTCATAGGAACCGACGCCTATGCGACAACAAGCCCTTCAGGACCACCTTTTTGTTGTTCCAAATAGATTTCCTTAGCCTAGAGATATTTTTGTGATCCTCAAGGGAGTTGTTCATTCCATGGCCGATGAAAAATCCTCGGGGATCGATGGCTTACCTCGTGATTTTTACAAGGCCCTTTGGGATTGTGTTGGACAAGATTTGCATAATGTTTACCTAGAGGATTTTAATGCTAATTTTATAGGTAACTAAATAAATAAAGGCAATATCAAATTCGTACCTAAATCTAGGGATCTGGAAGACATTTGTAATTGGAGGCCTATCACGCTTCTCAACATCTCCTACAAAATCGTTGCCAAGGCTTTGGCTCTGAAAATTTTCCATCTCTTGCCCTAGATTGTGCACTCAGAAAAAATTGGGTTCATCAAATCTAGGTTCATTCTGGATAATATTATTGTTGTTTGGGAAGGTATGGAATGGGTCTAACAATCAAAACAGAAAGCCTTTTTTGTTAAAATTGACTTTACGAAAGCCTACGACCACATTGAATGGCCTTTTATTCTTGCTATGTTGCAAGATTTGGGTTTGAGGCCTAATTTCATTCAGGTTGTTTGTATGATTTTTGTTGATGCCTCTGCTTGTATCACCATCAATGGTTGTCAATCTTTTACCTTTGGTCTTTTTCGTTCCATCCAAAAAGGGTGCCCGCTTGCCCACTCTCTATATGTGCTTGCGGTTGAAGGATATGGCTACCTCTTGGCCAAGATGGTTTCTTAGCAATGTGTCAAGGGTATTTCATTACCCAACTCTCAGACTCACCAAGTTAATGACCATTTTGTGGATGAATCTTTCCTCATTCTCTTCGAGGAAGAAGAGACTATTAAGGGAGCCCTAGATTGCCTTAAAAAAAATTGTTTGTCTTTTGGCTCTACCATATAGTGGCACAAAACTCTATGTTATAGATAGTCTATTTTTCCCACTCCTTGGATTCAACAGTATAATTGGAAGTGGATTGGGTTAGGAGAATTTTTTGGTTCCTAGGCATTCCCTTTACTTTCTAGGCATCCCTAGCTGAGCTATGGCAAGTTGTTCTTTCCATGGCCAAGCAAAATATTTCTTATTGGATTACCAAGCCTCTCTCCTTGGCTGGGAAATTCCAAGTGTGCTCTAAATTTTTGGTGGCCACCCATGTCTTTTATTCCTCCTATTGGGCCTCTTCCAAAGCTACTTATGGCAAGCTTGAAAAGCTGCTTAGGGATTTTCTTTGGGCCTCTTCTGATTCCCACAAAGGGTTTCACCATGTTGCTTGGGAATTCTATTGCCTTCCTAGAGATTTTGGAGGACTTGGGGCTTCTCTCCACTCAATGACAAGGGAATTATCTTTGTGTGAAGTGGGTTATCTATCCCCTTATTGGGGACAAGGCCTGGAAAATTATTCGTAGGCACTGTATTCAATTAGGCTTTCCTGCTCACAGACTTGTCTAGAACAGGATCGACTTTCAAACCCTTCTGGTCATGAAGGAACCAGTCTAAAACATTAGGAATTTTGTGGCCAAAAGTATTTGGCATGCTTTGGAGGCTGTCAAGCCTTGGCTCTGATGGGTCAGCTCTGGGTTTCATGATGGGCTTTCACTCAACCAAAAAAATATTTGGTGCTATCCTCTTTTTGTGCATAATGGTTAGCTGCTAGCTAAGTCACCTTGGCTTAAAATGCTCAAATTCCATAACAAGAGTATCTAGACCCTGCGATAGTTATTTCATAGACCAACGATACACATCATATAATGGGAATTTTTGTGTGCCTAGTATAGGCTTCAAAACTAAGACCATGCTACTTATGATGGTCTAGTGAATGTTATTCCTACAGAGATGTTTCATAAGGTTGAAATTCATGGGACCAAACCTTGGTGGAAATATTGGAAGTGGTTTACAGACACCCCTTTCAAGAATTACAAGTCTCGGCTTGGTTATAGGTGGCTTTCACCTCATTTTCCTATGATCCAAAGTTTGAACCAGAGGTGGCTACTAGAATCCTCCGCTCATATTTGGCGTAAATGATTTGCTGCCACTTGGTCTACAAGTTTTAGTCTAGAACTTTCCCACTTTTCTTGGTGTATTATTTTCCAAGCCTTTCATGTAGGCTCTCGACTTGTTCACTTGGGGGTCCAGGACCCTCACTGCCCTTTTTATGGGCAAGTTGAGACTTTTAAGCATATTTTCTCATTCTGTTCCAGAGCTCAACAACTTTGGACTTGGATTCATGACTTATTTTTGTCCTTTATGCCTGAGCCTTTTACAAGGCATATGATTCAGTTGGTGGATTCGCCTAGAATCCTTGCTGAATTTACCCAACTTTGGCACACTTTTAGGGTGAAAATCCTCTATAATCTCTGAAAAGACAAAAATGCCTGCATATTTTCTCATTCTCAAATGGATATTAATGTTTTTTTATATGCTAAAGCTATTATTTTTTCTAATGTGCTTTTACAGATTCAGGTGCAAGCTAACAAAGTTGCACTTGAGGTTGCTCACCTTCAAGTTCTATTGGACCACCGGGGCAATGCCCCATGTACTATTGCTCAGGTCCCCACTTCACCCACCTCTTCTTCTAGTTGGTCACACTCTTGGGGCTAGCAATGGAGTGGATCTACATGTCCCCACTCTCAAGCTCCTCTTTGACAAGACTCTTGCCCTCCTCGATGTACCTACTCTCCTCCACTGTAGACTGGCCAGGGGTGACCCTCTAGCGATGCTTCTAGGAGTGGTGGTGGTAGTTTCAGGTGTCTCTATGATGGTCCTCCTACTTTTCGTTATGGGTGATACTGGTAAAAAATTTCCATGTCTTGTGCTTGCAATATCACCCCAACACAAAGAAGAAGATAAAGAGAAAAAATATGATGACGATGGATGGGGTGTTCCTCCTGACATTGTTGAGAAATTATGTCTCAACTTCTAGCTTGAAGTCCTCATTTTCATGTCTTGGTGATTTTGTGTTGTTTGCAAGTTCTGTCGGAGGCGGAACTGGAATGGAACTTGGCATTGTTCCATTTGCCTAGTTCCGGGTTTTTGTTCTCATTCTGGCTCCGACTCCAACTCCGCTTTCTACCATCTATTCTTCTTGCTTCGCTTCACAAGTTTTGGCAGAGGCGGAACCAGTTTTGGAATTTGGCAATGTCCATTTGCCATGTTCCTATTTTAGTTTCTGTTCCAACTCCGAGTCCGACTCCTACTTTTGCGATCTGGTTCTTCTAGTTGTTTGGATTCTCCTCAGGGTGTTTTCCTCTGCTTAGTCCAGGTTCTAGATTGTTGTTTCTTGTAGTTGGCGGAGGTGGAACCAGAACCAGATTGTTTCTTGATCTTGGACTTTTTGGTGAAGTCCTATTTTCTGTTCCTGCTCCAACTTCGACTCCTATCTTTTGTGTTCCCATCTTGGTTTGACCCTAGGCTGACTTACCCCGGTCAGAACTATATCTGGTGAGTTCCTCTTTGCATTGGGTGGATGTATAACTGAAATGGTTCCTAAACCTGTAATTTTGGTGGAGTCCTATTTCGACTCCCATTCTGACTCCGACTCTGCAGTGTTAGAATGACTTGAAAGTCTTGGACACACTGGGTGTCTGTTTGACCGTTTTGGTAGTTCTGTCAGTTGCGATTGCCAATGGGTCTTGGATGCATGGCACCTATCTAAATGGTGATTGGATGGAAACCAAAATAGTTATTGTGGTAGTTGCATTGTCAAAAAAGTGTGGCGAACTCAATCGTTTTGAGTAGTGGCTTTGAATGCAAAGTTGGCTCGTTGTAGGGAAATCTATTAGATCCGACCAAATGTGTGATTTTAGGATGGACTTCATTGTTGTGTAGGAATCTTCTAAGTCAGCTACATATGGATGAGAGATATGCTATTTCTCATAAGTTGAAGTTGTGGGTTGAAGAGGAAAAGAAAGGAAAGAACGTGTGTTCTTGAAGAGAGGTGATTCGATCTGTATGTTGTGAAAACATTATAACATTGAATCTGAATCTCTCTGGGCATTTGTAATTTTTACAGAGAAGACTGGAAACTATATGTATTTGTTTCTAATACTATAATACAAGAGTCTTGTTCTATGTGGTGGGTTTTTGACCTTGAATGGTTTTCCCACGTAAATTTTTGTGTCAATCTTTGAATTCTTTGTCTGAATGATATCTCTTAATGGTTGTATTCATCTCAAGTAGTTTTAGAAGCTATTAGAATCAGTTTTTGCTTCTCTCCCCTGTTGTATTGGCATTAAGGGAATGTATTCCGCACTATTGGGTTAGTAGATCCACATTCTTTTCCCTTCAAAGTGGTATCAAAGCTTGGCCAGTTCATGTTATCCTTGTTAGGGAGAATTAGTTTTTTGCACTAATACTGTTTCAGTGGGAGACTTGTATTGTTAAACTTGTTTTTGTTGTGAGATGGCGAGTACATCTCGTAGGATAGATATTGAGAAGTTTAATGGTAGCAACTTTGAGTTATGGAAACTCAAGATAGAAGACTTGCTTGTGGATAGAGACCTCTAGATTGTAGTGTCTGGAACTAAGCCACAAACTACGACCCAAGAAGCTTAGGATCTTGCTGATAGAAAAGCAAGAGGATTGATTAGACTGAGTCTAGCTGATTCTCTACTCTTGAATGTTCATTAGAAAACATTTGCAGCTTCTTTGTGGAAGAAACTTGGTGACATTTATCAGGGAAAGTCCCTGGTAAATAAGTTGTTCCTAAGAAAGAAGTTGTACTCCTTGAAGATGGACGAAGGTGTATCTATTGCAGACCATCTAAACTCATTTAATATGAGTGTTACTCAGCTAGCATCTATAGGTGTAAAAATAGAGGAGGAGGATCGTTGCATGCTCCTATTGTGTTCATTACCTAACAGTTGGGATCATCTTGTGATGGCTATTGGAAGCACAACCACTACTTTCAAGATGGATGATGTGGTTGCTTCACTTTTGTCTAAAGAAATGCGAAGGAAATCTTCTAAGATGGCTAAAGATGCTCTTTCTGTTCGAGGTAGAACAAAGGAGAAAGGCAAGAAGAAAGACAACAAGTCGAAATCCAAGTCTAAAGGGATATCAAAGTCTCTTGATAAAAAGTTCAAGGTAAAGTGCTAGAACTGTAGGCAACCTGGTCATATCAGGAAGGACTGGAAGGAGAAGAAGAAGAAGAATGCTCCTGACAACAAATCTTCTCAAAGTGATGTAGATGCCTTCATTGTAGTAGCCTTGACAACTTAGGCATCTGATGATGTCTAGTTGGTTGATTCAGGTGCCTCTTTTCACATGACATCCAATAGAGATTGGTTCTCAAAGTATGAGAAGTATGATGGTGGAAAGGTATACTTGGCAAGTGATTCAACATTGGAGATTGTTGGCAGAGGAAGGGTCAGAATTCAGTTTCCTGATGGGAGAGTCAAAGGAATTGGTGATGTTCTCCACATCCCAGAGTTGGCTCGAAATCTTCTTTCTGTTAGTAAGTTAAATGATGCTGGTGTAGAAGTTTCTTTTTCTAGTAAGGGATGTAAAATGGCTATAGGTGCAATGGTGTTAGCTAAGGGTGTTCGTACTAGCACTCTGTACAAACTAGATACATGACCTGTTCTTTGTACCAGTGCCTCTATAAAGTCATGTAATTCTGCGCCTATAGAGAAAGATGAAGACTCTTCTCTGTCTGCAAATACTTTGGAGGTAAAACTCCTAGTAGAGAAGACTATGTTATGGCATCATAGACTTGGTCACATTGGTGAGAAAGGTTTAAAAACCTTGTAGAAGGGCTGGATGATTGTAACCTTGAGTTCGATTTCTGTGAACATTGTATCTATGGAAAGCAACACCGTGTTTCTTTCTCATCTAGACCTCACAAATCTTCTGGTATACTGGATTATGTTCACTTCGATGTGTTTGGTCTAGTTAATGTTCCTTCATTATCGAAGTCTAGATATTATGTTTCTTTTATTGATGACTTTTCGAGAAGGGCATTTGTATACTTTCTTAAAAGTAAATAAAAAGTGTTCAGTCAGTTTAAAGAGTTCAAATCTTTGGTAGAAAATCAGACTGGAAGGAAAATAAAGTGTTTAAGGATAGACAATGGAGGTGAGTTTTGTTCTATAGATTTTGAAAGGTATTGCACTGATCATGGAATTAAAAGGCATAAGACAACCCCCTACATTCCACAAAAAAATGGAGTTGCTAAGAGGTTGAACAAGATGTTGATGGAAAAGGCAAGGAGTATGTTGAGTGGTGCTAGTCTAGGGCAGAAGTTCTCGGCTGAGGTTGTTGCTACAACATTTTATTTAATAAATAGATCTCCTTGTTCAGATCTTGTTGACAAGACACCTTTGGAAGCATGGTTAGATAAGAAACCCTCACTAAGGCATGTCTAGGTCTTTGGCTGTGAGGCATATGTTCATGTGCTGAATGAAAAGAGATCTAAATTGGACAACAAGGTTGTGAAATCTATTCTCATTGGCTATGGAGTTGGTGTGAAAGGATACAAGCTTTGGAACCCTATTACTGAGAAGTTTTTGTATAGCAGAAGTGTGATATTTTATGAGTTGAAACCTCTAGTAAGTGATCAACAGCTTGAGACAAATCAAAGTGACAAGAAGAAGGATGCAATTGAGATTCCCCAAAATCTAGAAAGGGAAGAGCTACATGGTGTACCTGAGACTGAGGAGAGCTCAAGCAACTTTGGGAGTTCTAATGATAAAGAACAACCTCAGCCTCTAAGGAGATCTACATGAGAAAAAAGACAACCGAATAGGTATGGTTTCTCTATGTTAGATTCAAATTGTATTTATGCTTTAACAACCAGCACTGATGAGCCTAGGACTATGAAAGAAGCAATCAACATGGCTGATTCAAAGTCATGGCTGAAAGCCATGAATGAGGAGATGGATTCCTTGAAAAAGAATGATACCTGGAAGTTGGTACCACTGCCTAAAGGGTGAAAGCCTATTGGTTGCAAGTGGATATTCAAAAAGAAGACAGGCCTTGATGGTAGTGTAGAGAAGTATAAGGCACGACTGGTTGCAAAGGGTTTTTCCCAAGTTGAGGGAATTGATTATAAATGTGAGAATGATCATATGCTTGTTATTAATCTGTATGTGGATGACATGTTATTCATTGGTAATAGCAAGGCTATGATTTCTGACCTTAAAACTCAGTTTTCTGCTAAGTTCGAAATGAAAGATCTTGGAGCAGCAAGGTACATTCTTGGGATGGAGATAACTAGGGATAGAACAAGCAGAAAGCTTTGGCTCAATTAGAGTAAGTATGTGAAAACCATTCTAGAGAGGTTTAGCATGACTGATTGCAAGTAGCTAGTTGTTCCAATCATGCAAGGATTGAAACTATTTGCTGAAGACTATCCAAAGTCAGCTACTGAGATGGAGGACATGACCAGTGTGGCTTATGCAAGTGCAATAAGTAGTTTAATGTATGCTATGGTCTGCACGAGACCAGACATTGCCCAAGCAGTGGGAGTTCTAAGTCGTTTCATGGAAAATCCAAAGAGATCACATTGGGATGCTATAAAGAGAGTGTTCAGGTATTTGAAGGGTACTTCATATTATGCTTTGTGTTACCATGGTAGTATGGTTGCATCACAAAGGGCTCTTTGCATTCAGGGATATGTCGACTCTGATTGGGCAGGGGACATTGATAGCAGAAAATCCACCAATGGATACACTTTCATGCTTAATGGTGGAGAAATCAGTTGGATGAGCAAGCGACAAGCTATAGTTGCTTTATCTATGACAGAGGTAGAATACATGGCAACAACTCATGCTTGCAAGGAGGCAGTGTGGCTAAGATGTTTGTGTTCAGACATTGGATTTAATGCTGGGCAGATTTCAATCTGTTGTGACAGTCAAAGTGCCATTTGTTTGGCAAAGAATCCGATCTTCCATGCCAAGACTAAGCACATAGATGTGCAATATCACTTTGTGAGGGATATGGTTGAAGATGGCAAAGTCAATATAGATAAGGTTGACACCTTGAAGAATGTTGCAGATGCCTTGACAAAGCCGGTTAGCACAAACAAGTTCAGATGGTGCACAGAATTGATGGGCCTTAGGGCCTATGATAGATAGTAAGGTTTGATGTTTTGAGGAAGCTAGAAGTGTTCACCAAGTGGGAGATTGTTGAGAAATTATGTCTCAACCTCCAACTTAAAGTCCTCATTTTCATGCCTTGGTGATTTTGTGTTGTTTGCAAGTTCTGTCGGAGGTGGAACCGGAATGGAACTTGGCATTGTTCCATTTGCCTAGTTTCGTGTTTCTGTTCTTGTTCTAGCTCCGACTCTGACTCTGCTTTCTACCATTTGTCCTTCTCGCTTCACTTTGCAGGTTCTAGCAGAGGCAAAACCAGTTTTGGAATTTGGTAATGTCTATTTGCCATGTTCCTATTTCAGTTTCTGTTCCGACTTCGAGTTTGACTCCTGCTTTTGTGATCTGGTTCTTCTAGTTGTTTGGATTCTCCTAGGGGTGTTTTCCTCTGCTTAGTCCAAGTTCTGGATTGTTGTTTCTTGTAGTTGGCAGAGGTGGAACCGAAACCAGATTGTTTCCTAATCTTGGAATTTTTGGTGAAGTCCTATTTTCTGTTCCTGCTCCGACTTCGACTCCTGTCTTTTGTGTTCCCATCTTGGTTTGACCCCGGGCCGACTTAGCCCGGTCAGAACTGTATCTAGTGAGTTCCTCTTTGCCATGGGTGGATGTAGAACTGAAATGGTTCTTGAACCTATAATTTTAGTGGAGTCCTATTTCTACTCCCATTCCGACTCCGACTCTGGCAGTGTTAGAATGACTTGAAAGTCTCGAATGCACTCAGTGTCTGTTTGACCATTTTGGTAGTTCTGTCAGTTGCAATTGCCAATGGGTCTTGGACGCGTGGCACCTATCTGAATGGTGATTGGATGGAAACCAAAATAGTTATTGTGGTAGTTGCATTTTCAACAAAGGGTGGCGAACTCAACTGTTTTGAGTAGTGGCTTTGAATGCAAAGTTGGCTCATTGTAGGGAAATTTGTCAGATCTGACCAGATGCATGATTTGAAGATGGACTTCATTGTTGTGTACGAATCTTCTGAGTCAGCTACATATGGATGAGAGATATGCTATTTCTCATAAGTTGCAAAGCAAGTTTGAAGTCACGGGTTGAAGAGGAAAAGAAAGGAAAGAACGTGTGTTCTTGAAGAGAGGTGATTCGATCTGTATGTTGTGAAAACATTGTAACATTGAATCTGAATCTCTCTGGGCATTTGTAATTTTTAGAGAGAAGACTGGAAACTATATGTATTTGTTTCTAATACTATAATACAAGAGTCTTGTTCTGTGTGATGGGTTTTTGACCTTGAAAGGTTTTCCCACATAAATTTTTGTGTCAATCTGTGAATTCTTTGTCTGAATGATATCTCTTAATGGTTGTTTTCATCTCAAGTAGTTTTAGAAGCTATTAGAATCAGTTTTTGCTTCTCTCCCCTGTTGTATTGGCGTTAAGGGAATGTATTCCACACTATTGGGTCAGTAGATCCGCATTCTTTTCCCTTCAGACATCATTCTAGACCCCCCCGATGTATGTGGGAAACACATGGATGATAGAAACCCTCCTGGCTTTGCTAGAACTTCTTTAGCCACATAATGGCCTTCATTTTATTTTCTGTGTAATCATGGACTTCTAGGCTTTGCCCATGTGACTGATTTTTTCTTTTTCTAGGTGCTACCCATTTGACACTTGGGGTGTGCCTTCTTACCGCCCATATTTTTTTGTGAATATGTATCTTTATCTTAATTTAATATAGATAGCTTCTTATTCATCAAAAAAAAAAAAAACCCTTGGTCATTTTCAAATTGCATTGACTTATTTTCTCAGTACCCGATCACTTAAGTTGACACTAATGCTATTAAGGTTCATTGTTTTTACTAGCCCCTGATCTTAGGTTTTTTAGTTGCCTTAATATCTTCTCGGCATTAATTTTACTATGATTGAAGGCTTGATCTTAACAACTTAAATCCTTAGCCTTTATTGTTATGGGTCAATATCTCATTTTCCTAGAGATGGCCCCTTTTTTTATTAACATTTGTGGCATGTGCAAAGATGAGGCTTCATTCAGGCCATCTAATTGTGGGAATTAATCCTAGTCATTCCCTATATGTCTGTGCTAGTTTATTTCTTTTTTTTTATTCACACAGGCTAGCGGGCTTCAACCATATGTCTGCTATGCTGGTGGGCCCGGTCTCCTTGCTAAAGATGATTGACATTTTTTGAAAGAAGATCAACAACTGAGGGATTGAAGATGTGTCCATATCTCTACCACTCCCTATGCACCTGTCTTGATTTATTTCATGTTATTTTATTTAGCAAGAGACACTGAACAAGTCATCTAGTGTTGTCATTGATGACAAACCTAGTCATTAATCCCATCCACACCTCAGTAATTTCTTATACCAAAAGTTATATTGAAGATATGTGTTATCTGTCAAAACCAAAATAGGGCTTCCAACAAAGTTGTGTATTGTCGGCCTCCTATAATGATCTCAATAAATTAGCTCTTACTGCCATGATTCGGAGATTGGAAATCTGACCTGAATAGCCATCTTAATCACCATGAAGGTACATTTAAATTATCAACCCAAGGACATGAACTTGAAATGGGTCAGCATAGTATGTGCACTAGGAATTATAGAGTGGTCATCTTCATTCTATAAATAAGGGAGACTTAAAACTGAAAATAAATTTCAGGAAAGGAAACAAAGTAAGTGTTGAACATTACTCAATAAAATCTAAATTGATGAAGCATAATAGGAAGGAAATACTAAGTGTTCAACAGATAACTACTCTACTAGCCTTGGCTTCAAGAATAGTCACAAAATAGAGTTCCAGTGGCTATAAGAATAGTCAATGCCAAGAGTTTAACTAAGTACTCGAATAGAGACTAACACTAATCTATCTAAACTAAAACACAGATTACTCACCAAGTGGGCCCCCTTGGATGAGTATCCTCTAAACTAGTATAAAGCTTGGATACTCAACTCAGAATCTCATGTTATTTATCAGAAAATGCAATTATAGAAATATGGCTGGTAATAAGCTTGTACAAGAATATGGTGATCAACTCAAAATTCTCTCTCCTTTAGAAAGGAGGATTGAGCCTTATTTATCAACTAAACAAGGCCATCAACTCCCACTAACTGGGAGGATGCCATTTAGGGAAAGTGAGAGAGAGAGAGAAAGTGGTAGTTACAAATGCAGGGGAATCTGTTGGACATGCAAGCCCACACATGGAATCAACCACTATAGTAACACTTGCAATGCTCAATGTCATTGAAGATTGGTGTAGAGCAATTACATGCGGCTAATGCAGAATCTTCTACTAGTGTCCTAAGTTTGACCTTCGCATGTCTCCTCAACTTGACTGGCTGGTGGCTGCATTTCTGAACTTAGCATATCAATCATGTCTACAGAATAATTTCAGTACACATAATAATCTTAAGAACATTCATCAATCACATGCAAGATAAAGATAGATGGTCCACATAATGGATATATATCATGAAAACTGGCAGAAGTGAAACTAGTCCAAATTTCATATGTCTAAGAGAACTATATGAAAATGTCAACATACAATATCAAAGTCTTATGGTAATCCAGGAAATAGCAAGAGATTTCATCCCTCTAGCTAGGCTAAATTCTAGGCTCATCAGTCCCCCCAACCTAATGTTTTTCTGGTCCTCTAGCAGGGGAAGAGTTATGCTTCTACTTTGTTAAGGCCCTGAATTCTGTGACTGATAGTTGTCTAATGTTGGTGCTTGTAGTAGGTGAATCAGGATTCGAATAAAACCTACCCAGCTTATCAAGCCTTCTCCATCTTGGTTGCTCTTCTGTAATATCATATCTATAGAATATAAATTTAGGCATAGGCCATAGGAGGATGGGCAGTTGGATATTCAAGGGAAGCCATTCATGCCCTTTGGTTCTTCCAAGCTAGATATATTTGTTAATTCTTTTTAGTGCAACAACATAATTGTGAACAGAGTTTGGGTCAACCTGCTTTAGCTCATCGATTAACAAGTTCCAATGCTGGGATAAATATCCCCTCATAGCATCCTCTTTTGCAAGAAATTTCACTTCATACTCACTATACATAGCCTCAATCCAAGGCATAATTCGGTCACCATAGCTTGGCCTAAAGAGCAACCTATTCTAATCTATATAAAAAAATTTGGGGCTCTTACATTCAACCCTGATGGCTAGGGGAATATTGGATTCTTTCTTCTTGCGATCATTGTATTGCCCACCCCAACTAATCTCATTTTGCACCTAGGACATAAATTCTCTCAGCTGTATGTCTCCAACATAAGAGAATGGGTTCTAATCTTTATCTTCTGGGACAACAAAATTGTTTAAATAGAATTCACACAACAAATTTTTCACTTCAGGGGAAGCAATTATGTAGGCATTGAAAAATTTAGTAGGGGTTTCAATTGAGGGGTTTAGGCCTGAGATGATTCTTGACATTCTGAAGGAAAGGTATTTCTCCTTTAAGTGCAAATCATAAACCTTTGGATGGGTCCTACACTCCAAAATTTTTGGCACAAGAGCTGAAACGCCACTTATTCTTTCCTTCAGAAAAACAATTTCCTCATTCGATCATCTCATCTCTCATGTGAATTTCCTTTTTCAATTTTTTATTTTCTTCCTTCCGCTCCTCTCTTCTTTGTATTTATTTCCATAGATTTAAAATAGTTTTATGTACTAAAAAACTAGGAGGGTTGTGGATTCCTACCAGAATTTTTATAGACAACTACTTCCCATAGAGGACTATCTACATAGATTCAAGAGGTCTCACCAATTCAGGCTATTGAGAGATGATTCTTCTTTCCCCGCTCTAGTACAAGACCTCTTGTTCTTCTTATGGTAGTGGTTGTAGGGGCTCCTAATCTATTTCTTGACTTTGCTACAGGAAGTCCCACTATTGGTCTTGTTATCGGAAGTCCTCATTTTCTTCATTTTCTTGAGTTTCAACTTCTTCAGTGATGGCAAAAAGATCTGCCAAGGTCATTTTTGCTACCTTTTCGAACACATATTTTTCTTGTCCCTTCTTTTGCTCCATTGGAGAATCTATATTTTTACCCGATGTCCCACCAAGCTCAGGGTCAACCAACTTCAATTTCTTGAGAGGGATTTTTCATTTCTCTTTGGCTGCAAAATGAGCAGTGTTAGCCTTCCTTTTCTTAGGGCTTGGTGCCTTTTCCTGTGCAAATTGCATTTTTCTTCTCCTTTCTTTCCCCTCTCTTTTGTGCTCTTGTATTTATCACAGTTTTTAATGGGACATCATCATCATCAAAACCTGATGATGAATTTTCTCTTTCACTCTCATGCTCACATGAACTAATATTTATGGCCTTTTCTTCAATGGGGGAATCCATACCAGCACTAGAGGTCGACGCACTAGTGGTGCCTTAAGTTGTTCCCAATCTTCTACTAGACCTACATGACTGAGATGAAACCCTATGCTGAGAGGGATTAGGTCTAGATTGCTCAATTTTCACAAAATCATCCCAGGCCATTCCAGGGTTTGTATCATGCAAAGATCTCATAACCAATAATTTAATTAAACAATGGTGGGATAAAAAGTTTCCTCTACCTTTTTGTGTTTCTTCTGCCATAATAGAGAGATGGTTGTATAGTACATTGGGCACATTCATATTCCTCATGTGTCACATATGACTCAGTAATTTAAAATGTATTGAATGCAGGTTCAATAACCGACCTTCACAAGTAATGTACTTTGTAATACCCCTCTGTTTTGATCCTTATTCAGTTTGCTTTATGTTATGTTTGGTTGTAGTTACTTTGATACTGGATACATTTTGTTATGATATTTTGATCGCTACTATTGAGTGACAACTATTATTGTGTGATGTGTTGACCTAGTTAGTGTTTCTCATGCTGTAATGGATTAATGATGTTGTAAAGTTAATATAAGATGTTATTAAGAAATTATTGGATTATGATGGAAGTGTCAGTTTCGATGAGTGTATTGGTGAAGAAGACGGGTTCAAATCACTCACTTGCGAGCACTCTACGAATCCGTAATTCCTTCTTCACGGTGTGTATTATATGCTGAATATATTGTATGATGCTTACTTGGTTGCAGGATTGCAGGTACATGACATCGACTCCACCTGGTTTCATAGGTTTGAGCGTGTCGATCCAACGGTTAAGTTGAACGGGAGATAGTAGCTAGATAATATGTGTCAAGTTTACACCCTAGCCTTAGTGTGTCGTCAGTCGTGTGTGTCAAGTCATTGTCAGTCTTACTTTAATGTTATTTAATTCTGAAGGATTTTTTATTTGGAAATAGATATTTAGAATAATTACATTTAAATCATGTTGATGATTGTTTAATTTAAATAATGCAATGTGGATAAAAGTTATATTTAAATTAATTAATTATATTTAATTTATTTAATTAATTATATTTAATCCAAGGGGGTTGAATTTAGTTATTAAATAATTAAATTAATTAATTGAACGTGATGCAGGAAAGTGTAAGGAAATAAAAGAATTAAAATTAATTTTGGAATTTAATTTCAACGTGTGGGAATTAAATTAGAAATTGTAATTAAATATTTATTTGAGAAATGAGTTTCAACTTTGGAAATTAATTTATTATTTGAAATTGCATTTTAAATTGAAAGTGGGCTTTCAAAAAATTGAAATTGAAATTGAAATTGAAATTAATATCTAATTTGCATGCAATGTGAATTAGGGTTGTAAAAATTGAAATTGGAATTGAAATTGAAATTAATATCTAATTTGCATGTAATGTGAATTAGGGTTGTATTAGGTATTTTTTATTTATAAAGAATACATGTTTTAATTTTACTGCGGAAAAGTTTTTAGAAAGAAATGCATTTTTATAACAGAGAAGAAATTTTGGAAGTTTTACACCAAGAAGGGTTTGAAGAGAGTTTTGATTGTAGAATTGATTGGAGGAAAGATTGTTTGCATTGGTTGGGTTTTGGATTGGATTTGTTGGAGGATTGAAGGAAATACAGGAAATCTTTGGAGGAGGCTTGCATCAAAAATTCATCTTCCCTGTAGTGTCTTGAGCCAGGTTTTCTTTTGTGTCTTTATTGTTCTTGATTGTTTTTAAAATAGTAGTGATTAAAGATTTGTTTGTTAAATTTGTTTTAGAAAATAAATTTGTTGTTAGAAGAAAAAAATCAAATAAATTTGCAGCTTTTGTTTTGTGAAAATTCTTGAGTGAAAATTGTGAAAACCTCAGTTGAATTTAATTTGTTTGAGGAAATCGCTTATTTTGTTTTGGATTCAAACATAGAGATTGAGCAATTTTTTTAGAATGTTTTTAGAAAATGAAACCCTCTGTTTATTATTAAAAATCAGATTTTAAAATCCGCAAGGTAGTTATAATTTTCATGATAAAATGGTCTGGTTGTGTCGCGTATAACTCCACTTACACAAACTGGGTTGTCAGGAAATTTAAAGGGTTTCTGTACCTTGGAATTTTCTTACCCCTATAAGAAAATTGCAAATACCCAGATTGTAGTTTTGGAGTTATGCTTGAAACATGAGACTACTGTTAAGTTATTTTCCCATGGCTGCTCTGATAATAAAATAATAATAAATTAATATTTATAAATATTAATATTAAAGTATTATATTCATTTATATTACTTTAAATAAAATTTGTATATTAGATTAGTGGAAATAAAATTATAAACGTATGGGGAAATTATTGTTTATTCTAAAATGGTATGTTAAAGTTTAATTGAAGGAGTTAAATATCTGATTTAAAGAATGCATAATTTAAGATTTAATTGTGAAATTTAATTCATGTGTAAAAGGTCCAATTATTAATTTGATTTAATTAGAAAAATATATATATGATATTGGGATACAGTCCAAATATTGATCTTATTTTAACACAATAAATTATGGAAGAGACCAAATGTTAATTTGATTAATTTTATAATGATTTAATTTGCAAGGGCAATTGGTTATTTAATTTAAAGCGAAATGTTTTGAGTTATAGTTGAAAATACTTATTTTGTTAAGAGCAATTAGAGAACTAAATATTAGTGTAATTTCTCTCCTATTTGAAAAGATGAAATTCTTAATTCAGTTTTCTCGATATAATGAATTACGTAATGAATTGTAGAAATTAGAAGAGTTAGTTG
Organism: Sequoiadendron giganteum; assembly: GCA_007115665.2. Classification (NCBI taxonomy): domain Eukaryota; kingdom Viridiplantae; phylum Streptophyta; class Pinopsida; order Cupressales; family Cupressaceae; genus Sequoiadendron; species Sequoiadendron giganteum. The sequence continues at coordinate 562,739,602 of CM021103.1, forward strand.
TGTATCTGAAATAAATATTTTTATTGGAACTGATTAGTATGCGTAATTCAGTTTAATAGGAAAAAGGTATTTTATATTAAATAATTAAATCATTTGAGTTAGTTGGAAAATGAAAAGAATCCAATTAATAGAGAACTGATGTTAGTTTTAGAAGTAAACATTGAAATTGATTTAAATTGTTTAAATTAGTATTTCTTGTATTTGTAGATTGAAGATACTTGTTTAATTATTTCAATTAAGTTGAAAGAGCAAAAGTTTTATATTATTGGGAATAGGGATTTTAAAAGATAAAATTAGAATGCGTGGTATAGATTTTAAATAGAAAATTTGAATATAGTATTTGCAATAGTTTATGTTGTATTAGATGTAAATTTAGGAGCTAATTATATTGGAAAAAGCAAATATTTGTTTTGTTTTCATTTATTTCCATAGAGCAATTTTAATCGTTGTGATTGGAATATTAAAGAATATATATAATTAAGTTATTAATATATATATTTGGTGTATACATAATATGGAACATAAATATAAATATATTAAGTGTAAATTCATCATCGTATTTTATTTTAATAAGAAACATGCAATATATTATTGAATAGAGATTTTAAAATGGTTTGATTAGTGTATATGAGAAAATGGATAGAGAAACAATATTTTATGATATTAAAGGGATTGAATTTTTTAAATAGAAAATTGAATGAGATGTAAGATTTGGTTAGGAAATAGAAAGAGGTTACTAGCATGGATTCGTGTCGATTTAAAAGTAAATTAAGAAGTTGATTAATTTGATGAGGCAAATAGTTATTTTAGTTTATTATATTTCAATTAGAGCAATTAATTTACTGTGAATGGAATATGAAAGAGATATGGATTTAGTATATCCAAAAATAGTAATTTTCTCGTGATTGCCTTAAATGTTCTAATTTCTTTGTATTTCGTAAAGGGATGTAAGTTTAAATTGTTTAAGACTTCCGATAATGGAAATAGAAATATGGGTATATGATTATTTGAGTTAACCCTGTAAGTGTGTCATTGACCTTGTTAATGTTACTTATTGAATGAATATGGATTTAGGAAATCCAAATATTAGATTTGATTTATGACTTGAATGCTTTTGTTGCTATGAAGTCAAGTTGCATTGTGGGTTTTGGGATGTAGTGTTAGTCCTAAATTATAAGTCTTCCAGAAGAACTTAGAGGATAAGGGTTGTTGAATCTTTATGCCATCCAGTTGTTTTCCCTTGGATAGTGCATGGCGTCCTTTCAGTTTTACTCGGTTTTCATGAACGGAGATGTTTTGTACCTCCTGTGAAAAGAGTGGACCATGTGTTGTTGCCTCCAAGATGTTTGGAGTGTGTTCTATTATTTGTATCCTCCTAGAGTTGGAGTGGTTATGTTTTCTAATTTGTGTGCACTTGAGATTCCCTTGGTGATTGGTATTTGTATACGTGTATGGTTCTCTGAACATACTTGGTCTATTTTATGTCTGGAAGCAATGTTAGTGATGCAAGAGTTGTTGTTTATTGCATTTGTTTTGGTTATTTCAGTATGAGTTAGTTTGAATCTACCTTTGGTTAGAGGTTGTGGATCTTTTTCCTTGTTACATTGTTACTATCTCCTAGCATGGGGGGTGGGCCTTCGGGTACCACATGGTTGGGTGGAACATGCACCAAAATCATTGGGTCCCCCTTGATCTTCAGTTCATGGAGGCAAGACATCCAGATGGACAGCTCGCGGTTCTATTGTATTTTCTTGCATTGTAATATTTCTATTTGTATAAGTTATTTTATCCCTCTTATTTTTATGAGGTGAGATTATGTAATTGTTATAATTTTGTACTATTGGATTAAGTTAATGTTTATGAGATTGTATCTTGGATGTTCATCTTGTTATGTTATGTGGTATTCTTATGATGTATGATGTTTATTTCATAAAGTATTTATTGCTATGGTTTATGTAAGATGTATGTGTGGGTTTAAGTAATCCTAACCTTGTAGCCTTAGAGGTTGTTGTTAATTAGTAAGTGAATGTGTATATTATTACACTTTATTAAAAAAAATTTGGTTCACGTAAGTCGTTAATTACAACTTCCTTTAGGGTTGCAAGGCAGGGCATTACATACTTGATATTTACAACAACCTGCTCCCATGGCTCGGGTAGAGAGAGCTTCTTGACACCTTTCTTGTCAATTATGAGCGGAGGGTCCCCATGCATTGTAAATATGGCTCTAGCTATCTTGGCATCCTTAGAAATAGGGTATGGGTCACCATCAGATGGCAACCCTAAAACTTCAGCAATTCACTCTTTGGTCGCTATGATCTCTAGTCCTTTCACCATGACCTTTTCGTCTGAGAATGGCTGGGCGAACTCCAATGCTATACCCTCATTGAAACCATCCAACTTCAAAAAATAGTCTAGCCACCCACAATTCTAAAATTTGACCTAGCATACTACGTCTTGTAACAAGACATCATGAGTTGAGGGCTCATTCTGAATGAGTTTGCCTCCCATTGTTTCTTCTTAACTCGTCACCCTGGAAAATTGCCTCTGTATTTTTTCAAAAAAAATTTGTCTGCTTTGCAGGGTGGATCCATCGACTGGATTTCCTTTTTGCCCTATTTTTAGCAACTTAGCAATTGCATTTTAGAATCATGGAAGAGTTAAGAATAATAGAAATGGTAATAAAAGGGATCATAATGAGAGGGAATGGTGGTGGCAGTTTAGTGTCACATCACACACGCGAGCCATCATTCATTTTAAATTTTGAATCAGCTCAACAAGATTTGCTAACACAAACAATCATATATCATCATATGGAAAAATTTATGTATCTTGCTTACCCCTCCCCCCAACCTAAATTTGGACATGTGTCCACACATGTGGAATGGAAAGATTGATTTGATGGGGGATTTAAAGACAATTATGTGAACACCCATCTTATCGTACAATGATTAAATAAAATGCTCTAAAATATAATTAAGAATGCAATTAATGTGCATGTACCCGAGTGTATGCAAATATGATGGTCGAGAAATCATTTCATCGATCAGGGAGAAAATACCACTTGCATTGCCAAGCAATTAATGGTGGTGGAACTGGGTGAGGTGAAATTAAATGATGGAAGAGAGAGAAAGGTGGTACAAATGGGCAGATGGGTGGATGGGTGAAGAAATAAATTTCCAAAAAAGTAGAAATCTTTATTATGAAAAATACGTACCTTATTTAACTAGAAGGAGGGACACTAGGTTCACTACCTTTGGCTGTAGGAACTGTGTTGCTGCAAGAGCTGTGTTTGGGTTCTATGTGTTGGAAAAAATGTTGTAGGAACTCTTCTTTTGATGCTGGCCTATGATATAATCTGAGACAGTGCCCATTCACCAGTAGTTTGAATTTCATTAGATCAATGATTGTGAGTTGCACAACTCCATTGAGAAAGTCTTCTACAACTTCATATGGCCCTAGCCACCTTGTCTACAATTTTCCTGTATTATCCTTGTACGTAGAATCATAAAGCAATGCCTAGTCACCTGGTTGAAATTTATTTTCTTTGATAAATCGGTCTTTGCATTTGACTCTTTGATTTTGCACAAGTTCGGTATGATGTAATGCTATTTTCCTGATCTCAGCCAATTCATTTATATTCATGATCCATTCCTTCTGTTCCTTAGAAACATCCATCCCCAATTCTAAAGCAGTTCTGAGAATCTTGTGCTCAAATTCTATAGGCATCATGGTTGTTTTCCCATATAGTAGTTCAAATGGGGTGAAGCCTGTAGTTGTCTTCCAAGTGGTTCTGTAAGCCCAAACTTCTTTTGATAATCTATTTTCCCAGTATTTTCTATGAATATTCACTATTTTGGTGAGGATGCCTTCAATCTCTCTGTTTGTCATCTCGACTTTACCATTTACTTGAGGTGATAAGGGATGGATTTCCTATGGTAGATGTTATATTCATTGATCAGTTCTATAATGAGCGCTGATGTAAAATGAGTTCCTTGATCAGTTACTAGTTCTATTGGTACCCCATATCTTGTGAAAATTTCTTCATAAATTAATTGTGCAACCTTATTGTCTCTTGCATGTTTCATAGCTTTGACTTCAACCGATTTTGTTACATAATCAATGCACACTAGTATATAGGACTTACCATTCGATGGAGGATCAATGGGTCCCACAAATCCAAACCCCATTTTTCAAATGGTGTGAATACCACTTGTGGATAGATTGACATTTCATCTAACTTTGTTGGCCTACCCATCCTTTGGAATCTATCACATTTCCTTGTGTATCTTACCGCATCTTTGTGCAATATAGACCAATAGTATCTAGTGTTCAAGATTTTCATTGTTGTCATTTTTGCTGAAAAGTGGCCTCCATAGGGTTCATCATGGCATGCATGCAAAATTTCATAGTTTTCATCTTCCCTTACACATCTTCTCATAATGTGATCTGGTCTAGTATAGAATAGGCATCCAGCTATCCAAGAAAAAGGAAATGATTTTTAAATCAACACTCTTCTCTCCTTTGGGGAGAAGTGGGGAGGAACTCTCCCTGTCACAAGGTAATTGGCTATTACAACATACCAAGGTGTCTACACATTTATAGATAATAGGTGCTCATCTGGAAAGGAGTCATCTATGGCTTGAGTATCTTATGATGATGTCATCCTTGAAAGGAAATCTGCAACCATGTTTGCTTTCCTTGGTTTATCCACAAAAGTTATGTCAAAATCTTGCATTATTAGCAACCATCTAGCTAATCTTCCTGAGATTAGAGGTTGTTTCATGAGGTATTTAATGGATGCATGATCAATGTGTACAAAAATTTGGTAACCTGTGATATAGTGCCTGAATTTATTCAAGGCATAGATTACTACCAACATCTCTTTCTCTGTGATAGTGTAATCGAATTCTGCTCCCTACAAGTTTTTATTGACAAAATAGATGGCATTTTCAATAGCATCTTCTTGTTATCCTAAGACTGCTCCTATGGCATAGTTTGAGGAATCAGTATGTATGTGGAAAGGGATTTCCCAATTTGGTCCTTTAAGTATATGAGCATGAGTTAGAGCTATCTTTATATCAGAAAATGCTTTGTCACAATCTTCTATCCATTGAAACTCAACATCTTTGGTCAGAAGACTAAATAGTGGGGTGGCTATTTTACTAAAATACTTGATGAAACATCTATAATATCCTGCATGTCCTAAAATACTCCTAACATCCTTTTGTTTTGTAGGTATAGGCAGATTATTTATTACCTCATTTTTTTCTAGATCAACTTGAATGCCAAGGTGTGAAATGTAGTGGCCAAGGACTACACCTTCTTGCATCATCATGAAGCACTTTTCATTGTTTAAGGATAAATTCTTATCCTCACATCTTTGGAGTAATTTCTTCAGGTTTTATAGTGCTTCATCAAAGGTGGCACCATAGGTAGTAAAATTGTCCATATAAATCTCCATGTAGTCAAGGGAGATGTCTGAAAATATACTGATGACAACTCTCTTGAAAGTGGCAGGGGCATTGCATAGCCCAAAGGGAAGCACATAATATGCATATTCCCCCCAAGGAGATGTAAATGTAGTCTTCTCTTGGTCTTCTAGTGCAATTTAAATCTGATTGTATCCACTGAATCCATCCAGAAAGGAGTACTATTTTCCTGCAAGAGAGTCTAGGAATTGGTCAACAAAAGGTAGGGTAAAGTGATCCTTCTTAGTGGTAGCATTGAGCTCTCCATATTCAACACAAACTCTCCATTTCCCTCCCTTTTTGGGCACAATTTCCAATGGGGGACACACACTGGCTATCTAAAATAGGGTAGATAAATCTTGTGTCTAGTAGCTTTTGTAGTTCTATTTTGACACTTTCTCTCAAGACACGGTTGATTCTCCATTATGGTTGTCTTACAAGCGTACATTCATCTCTGATATAGATTTTGTGAGTGTAGAGTTTTGGATCTACTCTCATGTCATGATAATCCTAGGAAAATTCTTTTTGATTTTCTTTCAACAAATTTGTTAATATCAACTGTTGTCCTTCATTTAATTTACTATTGATATTTAGAGATCGTCTTGTTGGGTTTCAAAAACATAGGTTTGAACCACGAGAGGTTACCAAGCTCTCACAATGCTTTTGGCCAATGTACAAGTCCAATTGATGCAATTGTACCTTCTTCTCTTTAGGTTCTGGTAGACCAAGGCGAGTGTACCGATATGAATGATGCACATTGAAATTTACTTCCTAGTTGAGAAATCTATCCACAATGGCAAAGGGAAGTGAATAGATGAAATCACTACAACTAATCCTACTCCTATTGCACACATGAAAGGATTTGAATAAGTTGTTTGTTCATGAATTTTATCTTTGGGTTGAGGCAGATCAGTGCCTTCTATCCACATGGGAAATGGAGTCAAATACTATGAATTATGTATTTTTAATTCTCTATCATGATTCTAGTTGTTACACACTTTGAAAAAGGAAACCTAATGATTGGCATATGACTTCATTAATTTATGGCTTGCATAAATAGTGCTGGAAAAATTTCTTATCAGGTTCTACTTCAACAATCCAAAAGAAATACCAAATTGCTGTGACTTGTTTAAAAGAATTTAGCTCTGACTTGTAAACACCAATCAAGCAAATCACACAGAGTGAAATTTGAACTTTGATAAATCAAACATATGCTTGATACATTGATTTAAATGATTTAATACTTCAAGTTGGAGACAACCCACATAAGAAATATGAATTATTATATCACAACAACTGAAAACAGAAAAAGTTACACTAATTCAGAATGATCTATCCATTGATTCTGCTTCAAAGAAAGTTTGTACATTATTTGCATTCCCCCAGTCTCCTCTCGGGAAAAATCTAACAATTATAAATCCCCTCTTTACTATCTCTTTTACAATAGATTTATACAATAAAATTCGAAGAGTCACAACCCTTCAATTTTCTATTACATTTCGTTTGATATTTTATCACAAAGATTAAAATATTTAATTAGTTGCCTAATCGTAAAATTTGATCATATCTTTTCCTGCCTCTATTCTTTTCATTCTATAATCTATTTGCTTTGAATACTTTATGTCTCCATGGCTTTCTTTATTTCTTTTACCACTCTTCCGTGGGCTTGACTTTTCTACTCATGGTTGTGCGGTGACCAACCTTCAACGTAATCTCCCACTATTACCGTGACTTAACCTTTATTTGTGCACGGTACCATGGTGTTCATGTCACTAACTACTAATAGTTTTACCATGCTACCATAGTCTTAATTGGAGCCCCTATAGTATCGTAGTAACTGCATCACTAACTGCTAGCCATTAACTATCACCTCGCTAGCCCCACTTACAAATCGTTTCCTCCATCCACCATTTATCAACTGCTACATTACCACTACTATCCCACTAACCCTCTACTAACCTTTTACCATGCTACCGCAGTCATTGGCTTGATTGCCAACGGTACCGCAGTAACCCTCTCTTAACTGCTGGCTGCTTCCACCGACCACTCGCTAACCCTGTCACTGCGCTACTGTGGATAGGGTGATGTCCCCCTACGGTATAGCAGTAAGGTTTAATGTGAATCCCTAATTCGATACCGCTGTACTATAAACCCCCTTGTGTGAGGCCATGGTTAGGCAGTGAATAATATATAAAGTGATTTTTTAAGGGAGCAATAGTGATATAAAGTATATGAGCATTTTTTTGGAAAGGGGCAAAATGAATTTCATAGGAAAAGATAGGAAAATGATGGGTTCAAATGAGATTAAAACCTTAAGTTTTTATGGAAATTTTGGGTTCTAACAGTGGCTCCTATTGGGGATGAGTGATTTTGTAAATCACTACAAGAATCCAACATTCTATGGTAGAGTAGACCAAGTAAATGAAAAATGAAGGAAATGGACAATGGAAGGAATGAACAGAGCAGAGATGGAAAGATGGAGCAAATGGAGAATGGAAACCCTACACTACTTTACATGGAAAGAAAACAAAAGTTTTCAAAAAGGGAGCTCCTGAGATTGTCCATGTACTGGAAAACCCAGACCCTACTTAAACTATTGTGCATGGAAAAGAACGTTTAAAGAGGCTTTGCTAAGAATTGTCCATGCACTGGAAATCCTTAATCCTCTATACCTACTTTGGTTTAAAATTCAAACCATAAAGGATAGGCCAAAGCCACCAAAAAGAAAAACCTGTACTTTCCTTTGTCATAAACCTTATTTTGAATAGAGCTCATTAGGTTTCTTCTGAAACTAACCATTCCACCTGCCCTGCAACATGTACTGCCATTGAAATTTTTTAGGAAAACATTGTATTCAACTTGATCCATATTCATTTCACCACTCTTCATTTCATCTTTCCTATTATCATATGACAAACCTTTTCCACCTTCAATAAAACATTCATATGTCTGTTTACTGTCATATGTTATTGAATTATCTAGCAGTTGTATTGGGACCTAAAAATCTAAATGCTTCTCGTGGAAATCAAAATATTCTACCTCATCAGCATCTTCTGAAGTAATCAAATAAAAATTACTTTCCATTTATTTCCTATCACTAGTTGGCACTGACACAAAATTTTGATTCATACAGTCATCCTTATACATACTTGAATCAACAAATTTTGGACACTCATCATCAATAACATGCAAACCAGTATCTTACTCTTGTAGGCAAAAATAATTTAAATCACATACCTCTCCTTGGATAGACAAGGATTCTTGATCAGCTTCAAAGATCTCTTCACCAGTCTAAAAAATGCTCATGGGGTCATCAGAATTGTTGCACATAGTATCTTCACTGACAAAGAAAATGTAGGCTAGAGACAAAACTTTGGAATCATCTTCATGTGCACATCTATGGTATTCAAGAGTCAATAAATCTAAAACTTGCTCACTGCTGAGTGAACATGTTTCATCCAGATCTTCTGCTATTTCTCCAATTTCTTGATCTTCATAAGGACTGCAACAATCATCCTATTGTAAATTCACAAGTTCATCCTCACAATCTGGATCACAATCTATTATGCCAGAGATACTTTCCATATCTTCACTATTGGACAACATGATATATTCTTCTATTGTAGCCTTTGAAACCTTACTGACATACTCTCCAGATTGTGTGTCCCTATCATCTTCCAAATCTGAAAAATAGTCATTAGAAATCTTAGCAGCACATGCTTCCTTTGTTTGTTGCATTGTTTGAGCATCCATGATATCGTTGCTAGATTCATTATCCATATACCTTGTCCCAAGCATGGAATCAATAAATTTATTTATTAAATCAAAGGCATGTTGTTTTATTGACTCTGACCAGTAAATTGATTCAGGCTCTGATGCTCTCAGGAATTGTGCAACAAATGTGGATCTTATAGGCCTAAGATGAGGAGGTAATTTCATACAAATCTGTACCATCTTGTTGTATAAAAAACTCATAGATTCTCCCTTATATCTTCTTATATCAAAAAAGGCATCCACAAGATTTGTACCTATCTCTTCAATTTGAATATACTCGTCAAAAGTATTTTGCTATGAATAGAGTATATTAAATTTGTTTCCAAAGTTCTCAGTTGCATCATGGGGCACTTGTGGTGTCCAAGATCTCCTAGAATTTGTGTCTTCATCCTCACTGCATGATGACCTATTTGGTGATGTACTTTGAGCACCTTTGACTCCCAATTGCAAAAATTGCTGGTTTGCTTGTAGCATCTGTTGTTCTAATTGTAACCTTTGTTGTCTCAATTCCTTCAGCTCTCTTACTGACTATTTTCTTCTCTCTTCCTCTGCCATCTTGACAAAATGTTACTGCTTCACAACACTCATGCATTATTTATCAAATCTGAAATAGAGTCGCCGCCTACTTTTCCCAAAAGTAGGAAAATGAAAAAAGATTGATATTGTTTTGGTTTTCCCCCAACGGAATATCCAAAAATGTAAAACTTTGCTAACTCTTAAATGGAAAGGCTGAAAATTTTCTGGAATGTGTCCCCAGCTGAGTCACCAAACTGTTGGGTCTCAAAAATGTAGGTTTGAACCACGAGAGGTTGCCAAGCTCTCACAACACTTTTGGCCAATGTACAAGGCCAATTGATGCAATTGCACCTTCTTTTCTTTAGGTTCTACTAGACCAAGGCGGGTGTACCTATATGAATGATGCAGATTCAAATCTACTTCCTAGTTGAGAAATCTATCCACAAAGGCAAAGGGAAGTGAATAGATGAAATCACTACAACTAATCCTACTCCTACTGCACAAATGAAAGTATTTGAATAAGTTTTTTGTTCATGAATTTTACCTCTAGGTTGAGGCAAACCAGTGCCTTCTATCCACATGGGCAATGGAGTCAAATACTATGAATTATGTGTTTTTAACTCTTTGTCATGATTCTAGTTGTTAGGCACTTTGAAAAATGAAACCTAATGACTGGCATATGACTTCATTAATTTATGAATTGCATAAATAGTGTTGGAATATTTTCTTATCGGGTTCTACTTCAACAATCCAAAAGAAATACTAAATCATTGTGACTTGTTTAAAAGAATTTAACTCTGACTTGCAGACACCAATCAACCAAATCACACAGAGTGACATTTGAACTTTGATAAATCAAACATATTCTTGATACATTGATTTAAATGATTTAATACTTCAAGTTGGAGACAACCCACATAAAAAATATAAATTATTATATCACAACAACTGAAAATAGAAAAAGTTTCACCAATTCGAAACGATCTATCCATTGATTTTTCTTCAAAGAAATTTTGTACATTATTTCCATTCCCCCAGTCTCCTCTCAGGAAAACTCTAAAAATTCTAACTCCCCTCTTTATTGTCTCTTTTACAATAGATTTATACAATAAAATTCGAAGAGTCACAACCCTTCAATTTTCTGTTACATTTCATTTGATATTCTATCACAAAGATTAAAATATTTAATTAGTTGCCTAATCAGAAAATTAAATATTTTACAATAGTCATTATTTTTTATTTTTCAATCATATCTTTTCCCACTTCTATTCTTTTCATTCTATACTTTATCCGCTTTTAATACTTTATGTCTTCGTGGCTTTCTTTATTTCTTTTATCGCTCTACCACGAGCTCGACCTTTCTACTCATGGTTGCACGGTGACCAGACTTCACTGTCATCTCCCAGTGTTACCACATTACCGTGACTTAAAATTTATCTCTCCATGGTTCCATAGTGTTTGCGTCGCTGACTGCTAATAGTTTTACCACACTATTGTGGTCTTCATTGGAGCCCCCTATGGTATCATGGTAACCGTATTGCTAATTGCTAGTCGTTAAGTGTCACCTCGCTTGTGCCACTTACAAACTATTTCCTCCATCCATTATTTATTGACCACTACATTGCCACTGCCAACCCACTAACCATCTGCTAACCTTTTATCGCACTACCATAGAAACTGGCCTGACTGCCAGAGTTACCACAGTAACCGTCTCTTAACCACTGGCTGCTTCCACCGACCACTCGCTAACCCTATCACCGCGCTACCGCTGATAGGGTGATGTCCTCTGGTGGTATACTGATAAGGGTTAATGTGACTTCCCAAGTTGATACTGTTGTACCATAGACCCCCTTGTGTGAGGCCACGATTAGGTGGTGAATAATATATAAAGTGATTTTTTAAGGGAGCGGTAGTGATATAAAGTATACGAGAATTTTTTTGGAAAGGGGAAAAATGAATTTCATATGAAAATATAGGAAAATGATGGGTTCAAATGAGAATAAAACCTTAGGTTTTTATGGAAATTTGTGGGAAAACCTTAGAGTTTTAGATGAAAATTTTGGGTTCTAACACATCTCTCAGACACTTGTACTTGTGTGACTAGCTCTATCATAGCTGCTTCATTAATATAGGGTAGCTTAAGTTCAAGTGGAAAGATTTAGTGAAACATACCTATGGCTGCAAGAATTTTATCTACTGGAATAGTGGTTGCAGGAAGTTTGTCTACAGAGATAGTTGTTGCAGGAAGATCATGTAGAGTGGATATAAGTGTTTGTGTGATGTCTGTGGAATTAGATGATGTTTCTTCTAGTTGAAATTGGTTCTGAATGATACTAGATAACACCTCATCTTCATCTTGAAGCTGTAGGAAAGGACTTCTTCCAAGCATCATAAGTTGCGCCATAGAGTTGACTTCTTCAGCTTCTTCACTAATATGTGGCCATACTAATATTTTTGCATTTTGGGATTACTGAGCTAGAGGATATCGAACAATTTTTTTAGTGTTCATGCCATCTGAAATGGCCATATCACCTAAGCAACATCCAATATAAGCATTTGTAGTTGCTAACCATGGACGACCAAGGATAAATGGATATCCTCCTAGTGTGGCTTTAGGTGAGAGAACCATGAAGCTGGTTGGATACTCCTAGGAATCTAGGATCACCACCAAGTCTTCTACTATGCCATCTAGTATCACAGTGGAGCTTCGGCAAGCTATAGGACTATAGGAGTGGATCTCATATTTGCAATATTCAGTTGTTACAGGATGTCCTTAGTCATCACATTGATTGTTGCACCTAAGTCAATCAAGGAATTCTTTATGTTCATTCCATTTATAAAAACCTTAACTATAGGACTACTTGGATCACTATACTTGGGAAGAGCTACTTTTCCAAGCATGATGTCAACAAGCTACCCTACTACATGGATTGTAGTGGGGTCCTTCTTTTTGCTTCCTAATTTCTTGAGGCATGCTTCCTTGATTTCCTTGCCATAGATAGGGATATCTTTTATAGCTTGAAATAGAGGTATATGAACACATATATGCTTTAGATGATCTAGGATATCAAAGCTAGTTGCCTCCTTATCTTGTTTTTGTTTGGTAGCTTCTAATCTCTAAGGAAATCATGGTTCTTATGCTGTTTGGTTTGCTGGAATTGGCTCAGGAGATTTAAGTGCACCAAGCTGAATGGGATTAGTTAAGGATTCTGCTTTCTCTTCCATAGGTAGCTCAATGATGGCGAGGGTGGAAGGAGCTTGAAAGGTTTTTCCTAAATGTAAATGTATGTCACTTAAATTCACAACATATGTAGGAAATTGATTTGGATCAGCAGAATATACAAGTTGTTGCTTTGGTTTATTATTTGGGTTCAGTGTGGTTGGGCTGGTAACTAGGTAGGTTTAGATATATTGGCATTGGGATTAGGAGGAGGGGTAATTATAGTAGGTTGTTGGGTTTGAGAAGATGGTTTCATGTAGTTGGTAGATTTATTTGTCCATTGTTGGCCACCTCTCCATTGAGATGTTTGCTTCTAGTTTCTTGGGGGTGGTTGCCAAGGTCCCTAAAACTACTGCCACTAAGGTGAGGTATTTTGATAGCTGGACCAAGTATTGGGTGGGTTATTCTGAGATTGGGGTGGGTATCCTCCATAGTTGGATGGATAGGGTGTCTTCCATCGGTTACTAAATGAATAATAGTTAAAATATGGTCCAACAAAAGATAGTGGGTCTGGTGGCATACCTTGTCTTGAAGCCCATGACCTCTTCTGTGCAACAAAGTAGACTTGGTATTCCTCAGTTTGGATTGGTTTGAACTTAGGTTGAATCTACTTACTGTCAATTTTGGCTATCACCTTGCATCTACAGTCTCTCTTCTTCTGTCTACACTGGGCACAATATTCTATTAGTATTGCCTCTACCTCCTCATGTTTATTTTTAGCTTGAAGTGTATCCAAATGAGTAGCTACATTTTTAATTATATCTTGCTTGAAATCTTCCAATAAATTAGTAATCTACATCCTTGAGACTCCACTGCTAGATGATTTACCCATAGATGATTGATAGGCTCTCCCTTTCTTTAAAGCTACCCTAGAATAGTTTTGACATATCTTCTTGATATCATCCCAAGGGACTTGAGTTATATCTCCTCCTGCCATTAAGTCCAAGGCATCAATGCAAATTTCATTAATTCCTCTCAGAAAAAGTAATTTTTGTGAGTCTTCATTAAGTGTATGATGTGGAGATTTCTGCAGACAAAATAGGAACCTCGAAATGAAGTCTTCCAAGATCTCATATTCTTTTTGTTGCATTATGAAAATGTCTCCTCCTCTCATGTCACTACCCTCGCAATATTCATTGTATTTCTCAAGAAACATTGTCTTCATATTTTCACAATTTCTTACAGTATTTCTACCAAGGCTTATAAACCATCTTAATGCAACTTATTTCAAATTAGTAGGAAATAGCTTGAGTCTATGGGCATCAGTGGTATACTCATAGTTTTTGCAGATTATATCAAACTCAAATAGGAAGGTATTAGGATCTTCTATGAAAATCCCATAGAATTTAGGAAATATTGAGCCAGGGATATTCTTGAGGTTGTCCACTTCATTCTATTCAGTAATGGGAAAGGGGAAAGCTGGTTAGTTTTTCTTACTAGGCCTATCTCCATTTGCAACAGCCATGTCTTGATGAAATTTTAGAACAAAGGGTTCTTCAATAGGATTTTGATCTTTAAGGGAAACTTCAGAGTTGGTCAAATCGGGGAATACATCAACAAAGAGCTATGGTTCTTCTTCTTCATCTCTGGGTAGATTTGGAAGTTCTATTGGCTAAAATGGCTCAATATGATTATTACAAAGAAATCTCCCAAAAGAATCTCTTCTTATTCTATGCATGTGGTATTAACTCAGTATCAGCCAACTCACACAAAGAGTAGGTGGTGAAAAATAGTGGATCATACTTCTAATACTAAGAGAAAAATTCTTAAATACTAAAGCAGGAAAACTATCAATAACTCCAAAATATTTCCTAGTTTGACACCATCCCTAGCAATGCCACCAAAAATGTTGGCCTCCTATAATGATCTCAATAACTTAGCTCTTACTACCATGATTTAGAGATTGGACATCTGACCTAAATAGCCATCTTAATCACCACAAAGGTACATTTAAATTGTCAACCCAGGGACATGAACTTGAAATGGATCAGCATAGTATGTGCACTAGGAATTCCAGAGTGGTCATCTTCATTCTATATCTAAGGGAGACTTAAAAATGAAAGTAAATTGTAGGAAAGGAAACAAAGTAAGCGATGAACAATGCTCAACAAAAAACTACTCTACTAGCCTTGGCTACAAGAACAGTCACAAAATAGAGTTCCAGTGGCTGCAAGAATAGTCAATGCCAAGATTTTAACTAAGTACTCAAATAAAGAATAACACTAATATATCTAAACTAAAACATGGATTACTCACCAATTGGGCCCCCTTGGATGAGTATCCTCTAAACAAATATAAAGCTTGGATACTCAACTCAGAATCTCATCTTATTTATCATAAAATGCAATTATAGAAATATAGTTGGTAATCAACTTGTAGAAGAATATGGTGATCAACTCATAATTCGCTCTCCTTCAGAAAGGAGGATCGAGCATTATTTATCAACTAAATAGGGCCATCAACTCCCACTAACTGGGAGAGAGAGAGGAAGTGATAGTTACACATGCAAGGGAATCTATTGGATATTCAAGCCCAAACGTGGACTCAACCACTACAATAATGCCCATGATGCTCAATTTCATTGAAGATTGGTGCAAAGCGGTTACATGTGGCTGACACAGAATATTTTGCTGGAATCCTAAGTTTGACCTTCGCGTGTCTCCTCAACTTGACCAACTGACAGCTGCATTTCTCAACTTAGCATATCAATGGTGTTTGAAGAATAATGTCAGTACACATAATAATCACATAATCATAATCATCTTAAGAACATTCATCAATCACATGCAAGATAAATATAGATGGTCCATATAATGGATATATATATATCATTAAAACCAACATAAGTGAAATTAGTCCAAATGTCATGTCTAAGAGAACTATATGAAAATTTTAGCACATAATATCAAAGTATTATTGTAATATAGGATATCGCAAGAGATTTTTTCCCTCTAGCTAGTCTAAATTCTAGGATCATCATGTACATTGACTCATATGTAATTCCATGTTATCATTTTGTGTTGTGGATTGGTGTGCAAGTTAGAAGACCTGGTTTATTGATTTTCAGTCTAGTAGTACAAAAAGACCGACTAGATGAGAATAGTATGATGCAAATATTTGAGGCACAATTTTTTAAGGTGTTTCATGTTCAAGACATGCTATTTTGGATCCTTACTATGTTTTTCCCGACATTTTTTGATTCACATTGATAATTGACTATGGATTGGGACGATAGTTTGTGCAAGCTTCATATTTAGTTAAAGACGACATGTAGTTGTTCTAATCTCTAGTTGCAAATATATATAATTAATTACTCATATCATTTTGTGATATGATGCGAGAGGTAGAAATATTATAGATCAATTGTGGATAGTTTAACTTGAGTAGAAAAATATTGGTGTTTTGAATTAAAGAAGATAGAGTTACAAGAGAAGAATTAGACAGAATGTGAAGAATGCGACCAATGTGCTTAACCAAAACTATAATCAGGCATTAGCAGATGCTATCTCATAGTTCATCAACTCTAGTTGTCTTCTAGATGTGACTATAAGACAATGAGTCTTATTTTGGGTAGAAAGCCTTTTGTATTTGAGCAGTGAGCTCTAGGTAGTGTGATTGAATGCATGTGCATTCCATTTGTAAAAAAATATTTTGAGTATACTCATATTGTGGATTAACCTCCACCGTGGTTTTCCCCCAATAGGGTTACCATGCAAAAATCCTTGTGTTATGGTGTTGTGGTTGATTACCTTATGTTCTTGAATATTTCTTTTGGTTCAATGCTATAAGTGATTTAAAGATCAAGTTAATAAAGTTAAATTTTGTAGAACACAGATTCACCCCTCCCCCTCTTAGTGTTACTTGATTCCAAAAATTGGTATTAGAGCCTAGTTCCTCGAAAGAATTTTAATAGCTTGGGGAAGATCTAGGAAGGTGATTCAATGGATTTTTACAGTCTTCATCAATAACTTTTGGTGGCACTAGATGATATTGATCAGTCCAAATCTAAAGTCCGGGAATTGCAAGCAAGCCTCATGAATGCTGAGAAATTCATTCAATCATTGAAATATCAAATGAATAAGTCTAGGGAAAAGAGAATGGAACTTTGTGATCAGATTAATTATAAAGAGAGTAAAAGCATGGAAGATGAACACCTAAGTCAAGCCTTGAAGAAAAAGATAGAAGAATGTGAAAAGCTCAGCAGAGATAATGTTGTCCTAAAGCATGAGATGGAATCTATTGTGATGAGGATGACCAAGGAGATTGAAGAGAATATTACTCAGTCCTTGAAAGAAATATATGATGAATGCAACAAGATTAATGGTAGATTCAATCAGTTGGAGCTTGAATTGCAACAATCTAGAAACAATGAAGAAGAGCTTGAAAGAGATTATTATTCTTAGGGATGAACTTGCTACTGCAAATGAATACAAGGAGAAGTTCAAGATTAGCTCAGATAAGCTTGATGAACTGATTCAATGTCATAAGATTGGAAGTGACAAGAAAGGTCTTGGATATGAGAAAGGAGAAAGCTCTAGATCTGGTCAAAGGAAATTTAGGTCAAGAAATCAAACGAGCAAAGCTAGAAGGTATCCGATAAGACAATCCAATGCTCAAAAGTTCAATGGATATTGTTTTGTTTGTAATAAATTTGGTCATATGGATGCTCAATTTAGAAGTAGAATCAATCCAAGTGGTCCATCATTCTCCAGTCAGTGTTTCAATTGCAATAAGTGTGGTCATAAGTCAATTGAATGCATATATATGACAAACAAATTTTTCAATAGATTTGGCCATATTTATAACTAGTGCAGATAAAGAGAAAATGAATGGAATAACTAGTTTGGACAAGGAAATGCCATGTGCTATAATTGTAACAAATCTAGTCACATTGCAAGATTTTGTAGAAGTAGGTAGGGTCTGATAAACAAGGGGAAAATATGCAAAATGATGATAAGGGAAAAGGAAAAGTTACAAAGGATGAGATCAAGAATAAAATGAAGAAGACATGGGTGAAGAAGAGTGTTCCTGATGCATGAAATAAATCCGCACCAGAATCTAGTGTTGAAAATTCCTCCAGGAATTAGTTTAAGGTCTCTGGCCTAAGGGGAGCTCTCAAGAAAATATTTTACCCCCCTGTCGGTAGATGGTGCTAGAATGTGGAAAGTTGTAACAATTGCATTAATGATCTACATATCTTTTGGTAAAATTTGTGGAGGAAATATATGCAAAATTCAAGGTTCACAAAAGAATTTTCTTTCAGAGACTATGAAAATAGGGTATACGGAAGACCCAGCGAAAAATCATTTAATGGGATAAAAATTTAAGTGTGCAAACGATAAAAGGTTACTTCTATTCTTCATTCACCACATTGCATTTTGAGAACAAGAAGTTTGGAGAGCTCTGCAAGATAATTTTGGTGAGATACAAGTCTAGAGGCGATTTGACAAAAAAACCCTAATCTGATGAAAGGTATTTATTTGCAAAACTTGTGAACTTAAAATTTCTAGAAATGACTACTCTGTTAGTCATTTATATTAAGGGTTAGTCAAATGGAACCCATTCAAATCCATTGAGACAAAACCATTAGGTGCATTTTCTTATGTTTCCTATGGTATTTTGCACATTGAAGATATTAGGGCATATATTCATGCAAATGTCGAGGAGTTAGGAAGCTCCTAGTTGTTAAATTTGTACACAAATCACATTGTGGGAGAAGATCTTTGTGTAAGGCCTAAATTTAAGACTTTGGAGGAGAATAAGTTCACAAAAATTGTGAAGTTTCTCGTGTTCAATGAAAATGAATGGGTTTAGTACATACTAAGTTGAGTACATGCTGAGTTTATGTGGTTAAATCATCCTTTCAAGATCACAAGAGAAGCTATAAGCATTGTCACTGGTCTAAATTCATCTGGTGGGTTTCGCACATTGAGATCTATGAAGAACCAAGCATTCACTCAGGAAACCGGTTCCAATTTCAATAGAAGAGCCATAAAAATTAATGACATCATTGAATCAGATCTAAAATTTTCTTCTATGGTTACTGGATATAAAATCTATTACTCCAGTTGGGATAACTTTGTATCTGGTACTACAACCTATGCAGCTTATCAAATGATCAAGGAAAATGCAAAATATGACTTATGCAAGTTACTCTAGAGCTAGCTAATTGAAAACCTTGTAAAATCAAGGACAAGAAGAACTCTTTCAAGTATGGAAATTTGTTGTTGTGTCTATTCTTCTACTTTGTTAATGAAGTTCTGGGAGTTGGTAAAGTGCAATGAGAAGGTGACAGACTGGTAGTTGTTCAACTCAGAGACATCTTATATAGAATTGGAGATAGAAAATCAAGGAAAATTTCTATCTGGGGCTACTTCAAAATCTTTCAGAATGAAATGCAAACTATGGAAAGGATTCCTAAATCTATTGTGGAAAAATATAAGGACACTATTTTCTTCATGGTTGACATTGATTAGTGTTTGATGGAAGCAACAAAACCTAGAGAATTTTGGATTATGCCTATGAGATATGAGGTTTAAGAACAAATTTTGAGGTTGCATGTTGAACACTTGTTAAGAAAATCTCGAGATCCATCAGAAGAAAGGTTTGGTACCTTTTAAGAGAAGAATATACAAGTGCATGAACAACTAAGGAAGCCTATGATAGTTTGGAAGGTGAGAAAGGAAGTTGAATCTTTTTTAGAAAGCATCGACATATCAGTTGAAGCAGTGAGGGAAGCTAGGAAGAAAAGAGAACAAGTTGATGAAGGGGAGCCTAATAGAACTGAGTAAGCTAGTCTAGTAGCATCCTCTACTAGATCTATATCTACAAGGAGCTCTACACCCTCATCTAGTCCTACAAATAAATCAAGCCCAATAAAAGCTTAAGTCAAGAAATTCAGAAGAGAAGGAAAGAGGAAGAAGGATAAAAGCACAAGAGTCTATGTTGGTGCTGAAGATGATGAAGAAATTGAATCAGATGAAGAATTGAGAGAAACCGAGTATAAGGGCATAAAGGAATAAAAAGTCTCTAAGGACAAGCCCTCTGGTGAAGAAAAAGCCAAGAAAAAGGTGAAAACTGATAGATCAGGTATGACTATAGATGAAGTGGAAAAAGCTTTAATTAAGGATGGTAATCTCAAACCAGTTTCTGAATGGTATGCCACTTTTGAAAGTGATGATTAGAGAACTCTTGAAGAAGCCACAATAAAATATTTGAATATTTTAAATATGACTCTCATAGAAATAATGTCAAGGCTACGTAAAGGGTTATATGAAGTCTTAGAAATGAGGAGAGTAAATGAAAGAGATGAAGATGAATGAATGAGAGGACTCATAATTTCCAATCTATGTCTGATAATATTAATAGAAGAAATGAATAAAATCCTCAATGATGCTAAAAAGGATTTCAAGAGAAAATCAAGGGTGAATAAGCTTATGATTGGGTAGACTGAGGAAGTAGCAAAAGACACTGAGAAAATTCTTAAGTCAGTACTATTGAAGAACATATATAATGTTGTCGCTAAAGAAAATCATGATGAAGATGTTCCATCTTGTTTGAAAGTTCAATATTTTCAGGCTAATATGGAAAAAATGAAAGAAGATGCAATGAGGACGCTCTAATCCTCTAGATATGGAAGATACTAAAATTTACATGGAGACTGAAGCTCCTAAAGATATGTCAGCTGAAGAAATAGAGATTCCCAAAGTCAAGAAAGAATCTAAAATTAAAGAAAAGAAGGTTGAGGTTATGAAGGTTTCTATGGAAGCAAGAGACACTATAAATGAAATAAAGAAGTTTTAAGAAGAAAAATGGGAGGTTTTTACCCTAAATTGGTTGAAGGTCCTATCAACTTGCCCACTCTATCCCCTATTTAGAAGCTGAAGGTGGCATCATTTTCTAAGACCAAGATAAGGGAGGATATATTGAAATCTCACATTGAGGACAGTTAGCTACTAAGTCTTGCATCCAATATATTGGAGAATATCATGCACACACATGTCAATGACTCATCTGATTCTTCTTCTAGTTAGCTGAAAAAAACTGATCAGTTCTATAATTACTCACTTTGAGTCTCTTGAAAATTCAGATAAGGATAAGGTCCAGAAATAATTTTATGCAAATAGGTTAAGTAGATTGAAGTGTATGATTTCTAAAGGTAAATCCTTATTAGCTACTTGTGAAAAAAACATTCAAGGTGCATTATCTAAGGGTGGAAATATCTACAAGTCACGGTTATCCTTGTCAAAATTCACTGAGGTCACTGAGAAGAAAATTAAGGAATATGAGAAATAGTTAGTAGATATTTCTCAAACCTTTGATCCTCTAACGATTTTTGTGAGTAAGCAAGAAGGTCAAATCATATCCTTGCTTGACAAAATTAAAAGTTTGAAGCATGAAAGAGACAAAATTGGTGAAAAGGTATGTGAGATCAGAGGACTAATTGGTCCTAAAATGGAGACAATTCCTAGTGCATTGAAGGAAGCATAGGATGCTATGGCTATCAGTGATCTAGAAAATCTTGAGTCAGCAGAGATGCAATCCTACCTATTTTGTGGTCACATGAATATTTTGGAGTCTTAAAAAGGGTTGATACACTAGTTTAAGCCTATTGAAGAACAATTTTGCAGACATATTCAAGGCCATGTAAGTTAGAAAAACATGTTTTTACATATATATTTTTGTATGATTTTTGGTATGAGGATTCCCATATTTACCATTGATGTCAAAGGGGGAGTGTGGGACAGTGAAAAATGTCATATTCATCTTAGGGGGAGTTGTGAATAATTTTTTGTTTCAAGTTTTGAGGATTACAGTGTATTCATGTTGGTACTGATTATGACACTTATTCATTTTTCAATAAGTGTTGCCATCAATGCCAAAGGGGGAGATTTTTGGAAAGAGACACTACACAAGTCATCTAGTGTTATCATTGATGACAACCCTAGTCAGTGATCCCATCCACACCTCAGTAATTTCTTATACTGAAAGTTAGATTGAAGATATGTGTTATCTATCAAAGCTAAAATAGGGCTCCCAACAAAGTTGTGTTGTGGATCTCAGGGAAGGTATTTTGATGTATGAACTATCTTATCTTTGAATCATCAGGGTTCAAACTGATTGGTGTGCAAGTTAGAAGATCCGGTTTATTGATTTTCAGTCTAACAATACATAAAGGCTAACTAGATGAGTGTAGTGTGTTGTGGATATTTGAGGCATAATTGTTTAAGGTGTTCAATGTTAGAGACATGCTATTTTGCATCCTTACAATGTTTTGGTTGAATTTTTTTGATTCACATTGATAATTGTCTATGGGTTGGGCCGACAGTTTGTGCACATTTCATATTTTATTAAATTTGACATGAAATGTTTCTAATCTCTAGTTGAAGATATATATAATTACTCATATCATTCTCTGATATGATATGAGAGGTAGAAGGATTATAGATCGATCATGCACAATTTCACTTGAGCAAAACAAAGATTGGTGATTCAAATTAAAGAAGATAGAGTTTCAAGAGAAGAATCTGACAAAATGTGAAGGATGCGACCAATGTTCTTAACCAAAACTATAATTAGGCATTAACAAAATCTATCTCATAGTTCATCCACTCTAGTTGTCTTCTGGATGTGACTGTAAGATAGCGAGTCTTCTTTTAGGAAGAAAGCCTTTTGTATTTGAGTAGTGAGCTCTAGGAAATGTGCCTGAATGCATGTGTATTCCATTTGTAAACATTTATTTTGAGTATACTCATATTGTGGATTAACCTCCACCATATTTTTTCCCCTAATAAGGTTTCCATGCAAAAATCCTTGTGTTATGGCATTGTGGTTGATTGCCTTATGTTCTTGCATATTTATTTTGGTTCAATGCTATAAGTGGTTTAAATATCAAGTTAATAAAGTTAAATTTTGCAGAACATTGATTCACCCCCCTCTCAGAGTTCCTTGATTCCAACAATTTTAAAGATTCAGGCTAGCAACTAATGGCTAAATGGTCATGCTTGATGGTGGGACTAGTGTCTACTAAATGATAGTCGATGATAGGAGAGAATAATCAAGGATGGATGTCATGGAGCACGTCCTCATTAAATCTATTCTTTGTGTGCTCATCCATCTTCAAAAGTGAGGAAAGGAAGTCACACAAGTTAATGGGCGGGGTGACACCTCTAATATTGTGGAACCCGATAGGTTTTAAAGATGAAGGTTTGTTTCATAGGGAATGAAATTGATCATCAATGGGAGGTGAAATCATCTCATCCTGACCACTCATCGCTATCCCATGAGGGCCCCTCCCATGTACTGCATCCTCCAATGGGCAAGTGGGAAAGCACCATGTGGAATTTCTAAAAGGCTCTAATGGGTTCTAATAAAGGTAGAATACTTCTAAATTTGGTGGAGAAGATATTATTTTTGAAAAACACTATTTTCAATTTTTTTCTTTAAGGCACATGCTTGAGATTTTAGTCGTCAATCTTGAGAGCTAATGATATGTATGGAAAAGGTGAAAACAAAGCATGGAAACATGCAAGTTGATATTTTGAGATTAGATTAGGGTCAATCCCTGCTATTTTGATAAGATTAAATACAAGTGAAATAACTCCTATGGGTGAACAGGTAATTATAGAAAAAATAGTTTTAATTGATGTTATGTACTGAGTAGATTTTTATCTACTCAATTTTTTTATGATTTATAGGAGCATTAAAAGCATAATTAAAACGTAACTATAAGTGGTTGCATAGTAATTTACTTGTCAATATATCTTTTAAAACATTATCAATGGTTAAGATTAAAAGGATCAATGCAGACCGTTTTCAGCTTGTACACAAAATTTCTTTGAATAATTAATGGTTGGCACACTTGTATAGCTTGTTATAAGGACTGATAGTCATTTTTTCATTTAGAAATTAATGATTGAGTTTGAGTCTGAGAGAAAAATTGGTGGGTGTCTTCTGGTTCCTATCACTAAGAGGATGAGTAAGTCTAGAGAGTCTATTAGGCCAATCCAAAGGTCTAGGAGATTGAGTTTACTCAAGTCTGAGAGGAATGCCCCTGAGGATAAGGTTGATATGCAAGGAGATCATGATACACCAAAGAATAGAAGGGGATGTAGGAAATTTAAGAAGTATGGTGTCAAGAGTAGGTACCACTTGAGGAACCAGATTGTTTCAGAAGAATTGGTCAAGTTCAAAGGGAAAAATCTGGTGGATTATG
Organism: Sequoiadendron giganteum; assembly: GCA_007115665.2. Classification (NCBI taxonomy): domain Eukaryota; kingdom Viridiplantae; phylum Streptophyta; class Pinopsida; order Cupressales; family Cupressaceae; genus Sequoiadendron; species Sequoiadendron giganteum. The sequence goes on from CM021103.1 coordinate 562,763,797, forward strand.
AAAAGAGAATGAAATAAAAGTGCAAGTATCGTAAGTCTTATCTAGGAGAACTTGATTTGACTAGTGAGATTTCATATAGCTCTTCAGACAATGAGGATGACACTGACCCAGAGGGTGATTATTATGCCCTCTCCCTAGAACCATCTGATGACTTCAACGAGGTGGTGGTGATGGCTCCTCCAGTTCCACCACAAGAAAGAGACGAGCCTAGTATCCTTTAAGGCTAATGATTCAGATTGATGACTCTTCCCCATTTTTGTTTTTGATGACACCATGGCCCTTTTTTCAGGATTATCTATTCAATATTCATGTGATTTATTATTTCTAGTGTTGATGTGGAAATGTTTCGGGCTAGTGTATAGGAGAAGTGACAGACTTCCTAGCACTTAGTTGTATGCAGGTTTTGGTTGGGGCTGCTAGTGGAGAATATTCTTTGGTCAGAAAGGATGGGGATTCCATGCTACTGCAATGGACTCTTCCTTTTAAGGAGCTAGAATTTCCTCATGCAAGAGATGTGAAATGTGGTACTTTACTCTTCCATTTTCCACAATGATTACATATAACTAACTTTGGATGTCTCATATTCTGGTGCAAATGATCTTGAAATGAAGTGAAATGTAGAAGTAATTGAGCTTGATGCTTGTTTCTCCCGTACTCTATAAAAGGGATTTATGGGCTCATTATAAGGGTCATACTTTTAAGTCTTAATAGGGTTTTAGGGGAATGCTAAGCTCAGGAAAGGAATTTTGAATAGGATATGGATAAATAGGCTAGTAGATTGTCTTGGGTATGAAAACCTATATGTAACAATCTTAAATTATTTTTATATAAACTACTGATATCGAAACAAATCTTAGTCTGGAAACAAATACTCCCCTAATGTATATTTCTTCAAAGTTATGAATGAAAATACTAATGGTGTTATCATTTATCTTCAAATGGTTCCATTTGAATATATGATTATATTCTTATCTTTAACTCAAAGAGTTGATTAAAATTATTGAAGAGGATATAGACTTCATAAGGAATTAATTAGGATTATTAAGAAGTGAGTATTATTTAGACATTGCGAGTTTTCATAAATGCAAAGCAGTATGAAAATAGTCCACCTATCTCTAAAATTGAGTAGTTTATGTATTATATATTCTTACATATTTGACTTTGTTGCTCCAATTGATGGGACACTGGTTAGTTTGTTAGAAAATATTGTATAAAGAACGAGTAAATAACACACCTAATCTTGAACTTAAAATATGAACAATATTCATTTAAAATCCTTTTTGAAGAATTGTGTGGGTTGGGAATATCTTTGATTCCTAGCAATTAATTAGACATTCACTTAGGGGATCTACCAAATATTCAGTGAGATGTTTTTTATTTACATTAACTAGGAATCAATCTGTGTATAAATATGTTATTAGTTGAATAAATTTCACAAAAACATATTTGGGATTACCCTCCCTAGTTTAATAGAGCTAGAGGTGAAGGAGTAAGGATCAAAAATTACTAGGCTCATTGTGTTGGCCACTAACCTTACAATCTACTCACTATAAGAGTTGGAAACTCTTTAGAGAATTATTGGGTTCTATTGGAGAACTCATCAATAGGTAATTGGAAAGTGTAAAGCCAAGTCCACAAACTTACCAGTAGCCTCACTACTTGCACCACAATGGAAGCTTGGAACGGGGTATGCGCATCCCTCAAGGATAATTGATAGAGGAATTTTGTTAGATTTTGTAGTTGCAATAGTGTTGGTAGACATGGATGCAAAAATATGAAAGAATGGACAAGGCATGAAAATTGTTTGAAAAATTTCAACAAAGAGATGTCATTTCATGGACTACAATGATCATAGGATATGTAACAATGTATTTTCCAAGGTGTTTTCTTTTTTAAATTTTTAAGAAAAAGAAGATGGCTAAAAGATTTCGCAAGGAAGCTCTCAAAATCACTGAATTAATAAAGCACTCTGAAGCACATCCTAACATTGTAATCTTTGTTTGTATTAAAGGTGCATATAGTCATGTAGTATAGTGGATGAGAGTTGTGCATATCTTCACATTAGTGATCCCTATTGCATTACATACATAGTTGATTATTATGTGTGCATGGTCGACCTTCATGCTGACGTTGAATAACATGGGAACCCCCTAGAACTTATTCCTAAGAAGTTCCTATGGATCCCATACAAATATAGGCTAAGTACTTTAAACCATGAATTCCAAGATGTGTGAGTTAATCACTAAAATTTATTTCATGATTTTAGAATACGAATAAGGTGGTGATATGGAAGGAAATCACCCATGTAGTTTAAGATGTCAATTGGCATAAACAATCAGATTCACATCAAAATCTATAGTATCTCATGCCAAACAATTAAAAAAATTGATTTCAAGGTAGGCTATGAATAAATTCAAATCTTCTATGTGAATCGATTTCCATCCACAAGGGAGTCTCATTTGATATCAAATACTTAGTATTTGATTTCATTCTACAGGGAAGGGTGCCATAATACAATATTAAAGCTTTTAAATTTATCTCCATTTATTATGGCTATGAAGCATAGAGGAATGAATTCACTATTGGGAAAAAAATAGAAGGGATTGGTATCGGAATTTTATACATACAACAATTAATAAAAAGAAACCAAGCCATCCAAAATTTGGTCAATGAAAGAAGAGGATGACGTCGCTTGTGGAAATGCTAGGTTGGAGCAACTTTAAAAATCTTTAAAAACTTCCAAGAAAAATAATTAACATGCATAAGGGGGTGCACAGCTGGGTTTATATAATTAAACTTCAGGAACATTCTAGAAAATTCTATTGATAGGCATAAAGGGCACTCAATTGGATAGATTGAATAAGCTTCATAAAACTTCTAAACAAGTGAATAATGGCTATAAATTTTTTCCATAATACAAACAATATGAATGCAATGATTGTAGAATATTTAAATCAAAATTCTTACTATTATTTATTTCTAGATGGAAATAAAATAAATGGAAACCATATTTTCAAGCAATATCATGTAAACAAATGTTCATTTTCAAATAAAGAGATAAAATTTGGAAGAACAATGGAACATGGATCCAAATTCTTGGTGAATCTAGAGATCTGATACAAAGATGAATCCTTTGCTGCAACAACAACCTCTTTGAAGATCCCCAATCCATCTTTTCAACAATCCCTATGGTCCCCACAAAATCTACAACCCAAAGAAATTATTTTCTAGACAACCATTTCTTATCCTTTCCAAACCAAAATCAATTATCATCCAAAATCTCTTGAAAAGATCATTATTTACTCAAAAGGAAGCTATTTTATTTTTAAAAACAAAAATCTAATTGTGTGCAGTGAAAATCCTTAGTCCAAAATACAAAACAAAATAATGGAATGAAAAGGAAACACAACAACACCTCAAAAGATTAGGCCTAGTTGAAACTAAACAAACAACAATAAAAAATATACCTTGTGCTTGTATAGCTTGATGAAGTGGTTGGCCCTTGAAGATTCTCTTGATGTGTGCTCCTTGATGGAAAGCTTGCAATAATAGAGGTAGGTGAATGATGGAAGATGGTAGGTTAGAATGCAAAATGGCTTTAAATTCTGCAATAATGGCTAGAATGGCTTGAAGGCTTGAAGGCAATAATGGTTTGTATGCTAAATCTCCAAATTCTAACCCCTTTAACTTGAAGCCAAGGCCCTCCATTTAAAGAAAAATGGACAATTGGGATTGAACCACCATGGACAAGATGAAGGGTTGTGGTGAGTTGAGGACTCACAAGCCCTCACATCTTGCCATGTGGAGGGTGAGATGGAAGAATTACAAGGTCATATGGAAAAGACCATGTGGTCCCAAGGTACTTGCAAGTACCTTGTTATTGAAGAGTATTTCCTTAAAAATGGATTCCTTGTCCCCAAGTGGGGCTGAAAGTGACAAGTGATGACTTTTAGAAAGTCCAATCTTGTCACCATGAGGATTGGAGAAATATAAGTGAATTTTAAATTCACAAGCTTGGAATAAACCCATGGATAAGACAAGGTCCTCCAAAATGAGGTCCTTGTCCCATGTACTTGATGTGACCTTTGAGAGGTCATAGGGAAGATAAATGAATGGGGGGAATAAGTGTGAATTTTTAATTAACATGGGGAAGAGGTCAAACCAAATAAGGTAAGTACCATGAAAGGTTGACTTAAGGACATGCTAGAAAGTTAAGTGATTAGGATTAAGATTGTGCAATCACGTGATTAGGAAAATTAATGAGGATTAGAGGCAAGTGGCTAAATATGGAGGATGTCACATTAATCTTTATTAAGGATATGCACATCCTAATGAAGTATTAATTAAATTAATCTATATTAGTGGAAAGTTTATGGAGGATGGGACAAGGAGAGAGAAAGAATGAATTAAAAATTGAAGAGGATAATAAACTAAATTAAATAAATTGATGCATTTATTTAATTTAGAGAGGAAACGGTAAAGGATAAAGTATTTAATTAAATACTTTTAGGAAACTTAGAAAATAGGATAATATTAATTAAATATGTCATTTAATTAATATAAATGAATTAGACAAGTAAATGATAGGATTTTGACCATATGGGAGTGGTCAAATTTGGATGTCTACATTTTTCCCCTCATTGAAATATTGTTAGAATAATAGTGTTCCAAAGAAAACTAAAATGTAGATGACTCTATAGAGGAAGCAAATAGAAAAAAGATGCCCCAACATAGGAGAGGTTGCATGGGCTACTCAATTGGAGGGGAGTGAAATGGGATTCCCCAATCATGCGAAAGAGATTGCGTGAGCTGCTCAAATGGAGGGGAGTGAAAGGGGATGCCCCAATCATGCAGGAAAATGTCCAAGAAAGAGGTATGCATGAATATAGTAGGGTATGCCCCCTCGAGAGAGTGGTAGGGGAAGAAAAAGGGGCCCTAGGTGACTTCTTGATATGAAGAAATGAAAGGTACCATTGGAGAGAGCTCAAAAAACCATGAAGAATGGATTTTGAATAGAGTCAAATGGACACACGAGGCACAAATGGTGGCCCCAAGAAGTTGGAGGATTAATCAAAGGATAAAAAAGATAAATAAAGGGAAAAAAGAACCTCTATTTTAAAAAGGGGAAAAAGAGGGAAGGTTTAAATAGTAATTTTAGAATTACTATTCCTCATTTGTATAGCTAGAAGTTGAGAGAGAGTGAGGAGAGAAGAAGAAAGAGAAGGAGAGAGAAGATGTTAGAGGATTATGATGATGACATCATCCATCGAGGAGATGAGGTGCAGAGCTTCTATGCTGAGTGTGTGGTCCCACACCAAGTAAGGTTCAAAACCCCCTTTTTTATTTCTAACATTTTTTTATTTAGTTTAAAGTTAAAATGTAATTTGAAAACCTAGGTTTGGGAGTAGGGATAGGTTAGAAAAATGGGTAGAGGGAAAAAATTAATTTCGCCTACCAGATAGGAAGAAATGTCAAATAATGACATGGGGGGAAAGAGGAGTTTAGGGAGAAAAAAAATAGGTTAGAAGAAACATTTAGGGTTTGGCCGCCCACACAGAGGTGGCTATGCCCTGGCATGGGGTGGTCCACCCTGGCAGGCGGTGGCACCCCGAGGGGTAGTTGCGCCCCCAAAGGGGCAGTCGTGCCTCAAAGGGAAGTCACGCCCTGAAGGGCAGCTGCACCTCAAGGGGCGACCCCGCTGTGAGGGGTGGCCATGCTTGGATAATGCCAAGGGCATGAAAGGGGGGGCCAGGAGATAGAAAGAAAAAAGGAAAGAGAAAAGTGCTTAGAATGAAAAATATTATAAAGAGGAACAACTTAGGAGAGTTATCCTAAGAAGGAGTGTTAGGAAAAGTTAGTGCAAAAAGGAACTCAAGGCAAGGATTTGGTGACTAACAAGTTGTGTGATATGGTTGCAGTGGTTTGATAGCTTGTAGATAGGAGAGAGGAGGTGTGAGGTGATGAAGGTGACACGATGGTTGATGATGGGAGCATATCATCGGGCTCTGGCCCAAGTAGGGCTACTGCATATGTTGGCGTATCTGTCTATCAGGGCACATCGAGCAATGTTGACAACCTTGATTGAGCGCTAGGATTCAATGACTTCGACTTTCCATCTTCCTATAGGGGAGATGACAGTGGCACTGGAGGATGTCTGGTGGATATTAAGGCTGCCCATAGTAGGGTGTATGGTGAGTGTAATGAGATCAGAAGGAGAGGCATTGGATCAGACCATGTGGGTCATGTTCAAGCGAGAGGACCTACCTATATAGAAGAAGGGGCTAGATGTGGACAGATGCTTGGGATTGACACTACCACCACTGCCCTTGTACCTATATAGATTGATCAGTGGGATACTCATACCAGATAGGAGCAGTAAGTTCTACATCCTGAGCTACATGGAGGTTATTTGGCATATTGTTGAGGGGAGGGATGGAGAGTTTGCATGGGGTCCATGTGTCCTAGTGCAATTATACAAAGATATGCACATGGTCTGCTACTAGGAGGGACTCAATGTATGTCATGTGACATTGCTTTAGGTATGGGATTGGGAGCACATCAATGTGTCTTACCCAGATGTGGTGAGAGTGGGTCCGGAGGATATGACACTGCCAGTGGCTTATTGGTATAGAGAAAAGTATGACTAGGTATGGTGATATCAGGGTTCAAGAGATATAGATAGATGGAGGAGATTATTTGATGATCTAGAGGAGGAGGGTATAGTGTGGAGGCCATATATGATAGGATGCTTCACCAAGTGGAGGCAAGATGAGGATAGACACAAAGGATACTTCATGACCCAATTTTTTATAGTCAAGAAGGAGTCTCAGATAGTGGAGTCACACATGCCAGATTGAGTGACGAGGCAATATGAGTTGATATAGGATATTCTAGGTGCACCCGATAGGTTCAGCCAAAGTACACGGGAGTGACCATGGGGGAGTTGATTTCAGAAGATTTTGCATGGGAGCACTAGGAGACACTGGTGCAACAACTAGTGGAGTACCCAGGGAGGTCTAGAGGGCTAGTAGATGCAGGGATGACTATGAGATATGCAACATGGTTTGCATGAGACTGACTTGTATGGATCACACCTGAGGTGCTGATCAGGGAGGCATTAGGTTTTGGACAAGAGGATGAGATCAGATTGGAAGGACAAGGGAGAGGGAGAGGGAGGAGGCCGAGGAGAGATCTAGAGGCTGACAAGGTAGGAGAGTAGTAGAGCAGAGGGCCAGGGGCAGCTGTAGTAGGAGGGGAGTAGCTAGGGGAAGCTATAGCAGGAGGACGATGGAGGAGAGTTCTAGAGGTAGATAGAAAAATAGATCCATAGGAGGGAGGGTAGGGGGAGGATGAGGCAAGAGGTCGGAAAATTCTAGGTAGGAGGAAGAGGATACAAAGGGCATAGGTTGATCCCAAGGAGGAGAGACATGATGTAGAGGTGATGGGGGAGAGGGAGGAGGCCGAGGTGATGGACATAGGAAATGAGGGAGGGGCGGAGGATATGGACATGGAGGTACATGGCATTCATCCATTGGTTATGATGCCACCGATAGCAGAGAATCTAACTATGTGATTGAGAGGAATTGAGGTGAGATTACATATCATGGAGCAGAGGTTGAGAGACTTAGAGGCAACGAGGAGTAGATTGGATGTGGAGGTTCTCATGTTCTGAGTAGAGGTGACTCATTTGGAGGGAGAGGTAGAGAGGGAGCATGAGGCAAGGGAGTAAGTGAGATGGGAGAGAGACAAAATAGAGGTGACAATGACAATACTATAGGCAGGGGGTGAGTGAGAGTCTAGGGGAGTGGCAGGGTAGATACCTATAAAGGCTCTAGTAGAGGCAAAGAGAGATATGGAGGAACTGAGGAGGCAAGTAGAGGGATTGTTGAGAGAGAGGAGGGAGTTGAGGTAGGATAAATATGAGCTTCGTGATAGGGTTGAGGTGGTAGAGGAGATAGTGGGAGATATGGGATTGATGTAGGAGAGGGAGAAGATCATGAGGGCTCGGGTATAGGTGATGGAAACAAAGAGGAATTCCTTACAGTCACAGGTGCAGGTCTTGTAGGGGGAGAGGGATGTAGCAATGGCATAGATACATGCAATGTAGAGAGATGCAACATAGGGTGATGCAATAGGGGAGGAGGTTCAGACACTACAAGTACAAGTGTAGGCTATGTAGGAGGAGAGGGATAGGGCCATGGATCAAGTGTTGAGGATGGGAGTGGAGATTGAGCAACTATGGTTAGCATAGGGTACATGGGTATAGGAGAGGAGTTGTATTTGTGGATTTTGGGATAGGTATAGGGTAGAGCGAGACACAGCTAGACAACAGGTGGAAGATTGGGAGGAGTATATTGTTGGCCTTATTGTTGCACCAAAATATCGACCTGTCAATGCCCGACACAAACGTTAGTTAAGATCCATGGGAGGCGGTTAAACTAGGCCACAAACCCGAAGGGAGATGCTAGCGATTATTCCAAAAATCCCCCCCTCAACATCACCTAAGGGGTTCAAACCCGTGACTGGCTTTGATACCAATTTTTGGTCTTACTATTGCACCAAAATATTGACCTGTCAATGCCCAATACAAGCACCAATTAAGATCCACGGGAGGTAGTTAAACCATGTCGCGAACCTAAAGGGAGATGCTAGCAGTTAGTCCAGCATATATGAGAGAGGTGAGCTACTATATGTGTGCCTATTACTCGGTAGTTTTGGATCTACCACAATGGGAACCCACCTATGTTTGAGTACCACCACAAATGCCAGCACCATCCCAATCAACAAGGATACATACCTGGGGATATAGTAGCATGAGAGAGACACCTCCACATAGGGGGCTAGTGCCAGAGTCTCCATAGATATTGGATGTAGGAAGCTCATGGTTTAGAGGATCAAAGGGACACAATCTCGACTATTGACAGGTATACGATGGATATAGTACCTAGTAGTAGAGATCAGAGTGAAGCCATAACTCTGTACTCGTATTTTTATTTTTTATGACAAATGATGGATATGTATCATGATGTATATGATGGAAATTATTATGGATGTTGTGATGGGCATTGTATTTTTATTATTTTGATATGATATGTGAGAGACCTTATTGACACTATATGATGTGTATGTGATGATTTACTTATGCATGTGTGTATTTTTATGGTTTTTACTGTGGATGATTCTTTGTAATGTGATGTATGGATATGCCTATATGGATTGATGATTATGATATGCAGGATGCCTAACATTTATGATGTAGGATGTGATGGATGATTTATGATTGTGAATGATATGATATTATATGATATTCATGATGTCTAATGTTTATGATGCTATGGATATGGAAATGGTTTGGATGATGCGGGATGTGATGGATTATTGATGATTTTATATGCTATGGATGTGAAAATGAACCTAACAATGTGTGATGTAGGTGAAAATGCATGATATTAATGAAGATGAATATACTAATGCAATGGATTAACAATAAAATGAACTTTAAGATGTATAATAATTAATTATAATTAACTTACAAAACTTAAAATGATTATGTACATGGGATGTAATGCAACTTAATTAACCTAAAATATAGAATGAGAATGCAACTAAATCATAAATGTAAATAAGGGCTTGCATAATGATGGAAGGTGATGGGTATTTAACCGTACCTATCAAGAACCATAAGAATCCTAGGGGGAAAGGGAAAGATGGAAGGAATTACTATTTTCACAACCAAAATCCTAAGTCATGGAAAAAAAAAAGGATGGAGGGTACATGAATGCAATGGACAGGAAAATGAAATGCAATCTTAATGCAATTTTCCATCTTCAGAGCATTGATTTTTGCTATAGCATAAGACACTAGGTACCATGGTATGTGGACTAAGGTGGATTAGTGTCTAGTTCATAAAAAAACATAGCAAACAAGAAGGCTATCCCAATACCCTAAAGTCATGATGACTTTGGTCAGGCTAGGTATTGGGATAAACACAAGAATAGAAGGGTACTACATGGGACAACTAGAAAACCATCAAACAAATTAAAAACCAAGATATATGCCTATATAAATCAGTCAAAACACACCATAATATGATACATCATGGCGGCCTTAACGAGTGATGATAGGGAGCTCAAAGGATAAACAAAAACCAAAAGCATCAAAATATTGCAATCAATTTCAAAAAGTCCTTTGCCATAGGATCAAGATGATGGATGGGGTTGATGTGATCTGTTAGGAAGGATACATCTTGTTGAGACCAAAGATGGATGCTAAACTAAAAGATCGATAATTACATAGGATATTCATAAACCAATTAAATCTCATGACACAAATGGATTCCATTTGTGGAGTACCAGCTAGATAAGGACATACCTTGACAACATCACACAAGACACAAGAATGACTCACTCTAAAGACCTAGGGGCTCAGGGGTTGATCAAAGATCAACCTTGCCTACTTGAAAGTGTAGAGCCCTCGTAGTTCAGGAAAATACTGTAGATAAAAGAAGAAATAGGATGAAGAAGACATATGATGGAGGACAAAAATCAGACAGATCGACCACAAAATAAAAGCATAGGGAAGCCCAAAGGGTGGATCAAATGATTGACCTTGCTTATGTGTGAGCACAGGGGCAATGTAGTTTGAAAAGGACAAAAGACCAAAGATGGAGAAGGGTGAAAACAGGAAAATGGAGACAGATGATGAAGGACAAGACAGATGGAAAAAATGCCATGAGGATGGACCAAATGATTAGGCTTGCCTACGTGCAAGTGCATGGGAAACACAGTTTGACAAGGAGAAGGACATAAATAGAGGGAGATGAAAAACAACCCCAGGGAAGGATCAATTAATTGGCCTTTCCTATGTGCAAGCACAGGGGAAATGTAGTTTTCCAAAGATGAGATGGGATCTAGATGGAGACCGACACGATGAATGATCTTAGGTGGAGACAACTGAAACGACAAGATGACACAAGCTTAGATTGGGATAAAATATTAGGATGCTAGATAGCAGATGAAGTCATCCAATACTCAACCAAAATATACCAAGCAACGAGGTGATGCAAGAAGATTGAAGGATAGGATTGATGGGATGGTGAGGATATGAGATCTGGATGGATAAATCATAAAGTAACTAAGACGCGAGGTAGATAACAATTAAGCCCTATACGAATGGCACCTGTTGATAGTTTTTGACCAATTGTACATAGCTGAGGTGCCAGTGAGGGTGGTTTTCACCATAGGATGAATTATTTCTCTTTACTATTTTTTTATTTTTTCATATTTTTGGATTTTTTTGGATTTTGAAATTTTTTTGTTTTTTTTGTATTTTTGAGATTTTAACGAGAAGGATATGCCAGCTGACCTAAGTATAAAACTTCTTCAAATGCATGATATTGATGGGTTCTTCCAGGGGATCCCCTTTAGGTTTAGACATCCTGTATGCTCCAAAACCATATTTTGTGGTGATGACATAAGGGCCTAGCCAATTGGCTCCAAACTTGCCCTTCTTATCTCAATCTTGCAGATTCCGCTAATATTCTTTAAGTACTAAGTCACCAACATTGAACTGGTGAGGGAATAACTTCTTATTGTATCTTCTATTGAGCCGATGTTGATAGGATTGTAGATGGTTATGGGATTTTATCCGATTTTCATCCAGGAGTTCTAATTGAGCAAGTTGTGCAACCTAGGTGTCTTCATCACTGATTAGATTCCTTAGAGAGATGCAAATTGATGGGATTTTGATTTCAATTGGCAAGATAGCTTCATCTCCATAAAATAGTGAGTATGGAGTGGCATCAGTGGGGGTACATATGGAAGTGCAGTAGGCCCAAAGGGTAGGATGGAGGTGGAGATGCCAATCTCGACCAGTGCTATTAACCATCTTTTTCATGATTTTAATCAAGGTTTTGTTGGTTTCTTCTACTTGACCATTACCTTAAGGGTAATATGGGGTAGACTAATGATGTTGGATATGATAATTCTTGCAAAGGAATTTCATGCACTTTTTTTTGAATGGCTTTCCATTATTAGTAATGATGGTGGAGGGGATTCCATACCTACAAAGGATATGGTAAAGGATGAATTTGGATATCTGAAAACCAGTAATTTGGGTGAGTGGTATGGATTCCAACCACTTAGTAAAGTATTTAGTGGTTGTGATGATGAAAGTATGACTCTCAAAGGATGGAGGGTAAATCTTTCCGACCAAATCAAAACCCCATTGTGAAAATGGTGATGATGTTGTGATGGGTTGTAACTCTTTTGTAGGAGCATAAATCAGATCTGCATGTTGCTGACAGGGAAGAAACCTCTTGAAAAACTCATAGGAATCATGTTTCATAGTAGGCCAGTAATATCTCGCTCTAAGAATCCTCTTGGCTAGGGCCACACCATTAGAATGGGCCCCACAGATACCACTATGTACTTCTACCAATGCGGTCTGGGCTTTGGTCTCATTTAAACATCAGAGGAGGGTTCCATCATACCCTCATTGATAAAGCGTATCACCTATGATGATGTAATGGGTTGTACATTGGATAAAGGACTTTCATTGGTTATGTGTGAGGTCAGAGGGTAAGGTATTGTCATGAAGATAAATGTAGATGTCTTGGTACTAGGGGGATTCATGGCCTACAATTTCGCATACCATTTCACTCTCAGGGATGTCATATGTAGGGATTAACAACTGCTCCATGAAAAACTCACATTCAATACAATATTTGGGCATGTCTAGCCATGGCATCGGCTGCTTTATTTTGTACTCTAGGTATTTGATCAAATTGGATAGAGGAGAAATACTTCCTGAAGTCATCTACCATTCGTTTGTAGGGTAAAAAAATATCATCTTTTGTTAGGAACTCATCATTAACTTGCTTGATAACCATTTGGGAGTCACCAAAGACATGCAGGTGAGAGATACACCATTCAACTGAAATCTTAAGGCCTATAAGAAGGACTTTGTATTCAACAATGTTGTTGGTACAAGGAAAGGCCAATCTGAATGACTTCGATATGTAGTCACCTTGGGGGGTGACGAGCAAGAATTCTATTCTGGATCCATTTTTTGTGTGTGATTCATGAAATTATAGTGTCCATGTGGTGTTTTTTGAAACTACAAAGACCCCTTCATCTAGAAACTCTGTTTCTAAAGGATAATCATCTACTAGTGGAGCATCTGCTAGTTGATCCGCAATGACTTGTCCTCTGATTTCTTTACGATCCACATACTCTATATAAAATTCACTTAGTAGCATGACCTATTTAGCTATGTGGCCAGTCAGTGTTGTTCTAGATAATAGATATTTAAGTGGATCAACCTTAGAGATTAGCTTGACCGAATGACTAAGCATGTAGTTTCTAAGTTTCTACGAGCTGAAGACTACGGTGAGGAAATCCTTCTCCAATTGGGGAATAGTTGATTTCATGGCCTACTAAAGTCTGACTAATGTAGTAAATTTCTCTTTCTTTGTATGAATCATCATGTTGTGCTAACAATTCCCCCAGCTCCATGGAAGTGGCTGAAATATAAAGGAAGAGTGGTTTTCTATGAATGGCTGGCATGAGAACAAGCGGGTGAGCCAAATATTCTTTGATCTGATCAAAACTAAGCTGACATTGTTGGTTCCACTTAAATGAATTATCTTTCTTCAGGAGATGCGTGAACGACTAAAACTTGTTGACTAGTTGAGAAATGAACCTTTAGATGGATCGGAGTTTACCTTGCAGACTTCTTAGCTATTTTAGATTGTGGGGTGGAGGCATTTCCATGATTACCTTGACCTTAGTAGGGTTGACCTCTATTCCTTTGTGGGAAACAATGAACCCTAAGATTTTTCTAGATGTGACACCGAAGACACATTTCTTTGGATTGAGGCATAGCTTGTACTATTCCAAGTGTTCAAAGATCTTTTTGAGGATGGCAAGATGTTCTTCCCTCATTCTTGATTTTCCTAATAGGTCATCAACATAGTCTTCCATTAATATGTGGATGAGGTCATGAAAGATAATTGTCATAACATGCTGATATGTTGCCCCCGCATTTTTGAGGCCAAAAGGCATGACATTATAATAAAATGTACCCCAAGGTGTATTAAAGGAAATCTTGTGTCGATCCTCGGGGGAAATCTTAATCTGGTTGTAGCTAGATAAACCATCGATGAGGGACAACATCTCATGTCTTGCAATGAAATTGACCAACATATCAATATTTGGTAAGGGGAAGTCATCCTTGGGACAAGCTTTGTTCAAGTCTCAGAAATCTATACAGATTCTAATATCTCCATTATGTTTAGTGAATGGGACTATGTTGGAGATCCAGTTGGAGTATTCAATTCATCAGATTAATCCTACATCCAACAACTTTTCCAATTCTTTCTTAACCAATAGAGCCACTTGAGGGTGCATTTTTTTGAGTTTCTTCTTAAAAGGTTTTGCATCAGGATGGACATCTAGGTGATGTACTACCAAAGTAGGATCAAGGCCAGGAATATCAGAATAGGTCCAGGTGAAGTTGATGATTGCCTCTTTAAGGAGCTTGGTGATGGTAGAGTTTTCTTCTTCTAATAGTGCCTTAGCCACATAGGTGATCTTGGGGTTGTCCTCGGTTCCCAAGTTTACTGCTTGTGTTTCTTCAATCAAGATGGACGATCGACTAAATAGTTGAGTACCTACAAGGGGAAGATGAACATCCCCATCTTCTAGCACCTCATCGAGGTTTTCACTAGTTGATACGCCCTTTTTTTTACTTTTTCAAAGTCACAAAGTGCCTCAGGGAGGTTTTCACTAGGTGATCCATTTTGATTTTCTTTCTTTTTATTTTTGTGGCTGGGGCATTTATCTTCCCCCAATCCCATGAGATGCACATATTGGTTCACTGAGGGAAAGGTGTTGGGAGGTGTGGTACCTTGTAGGTCATAGTTTATAAGCTCGGGGTGTTTGATGGATAAGGTGATGGTGCAAATGGATAGGCATTAAAAAATGGAAGGGAGGTCGATGTGATCGATGTCATTGTACGCATGTATAATGGACTCCTCCTCTAGTATGTCGTCGAGAGATCCATTGTCTATACTGAAATTATTAGAGGTACTAGAGGATTTTATGTGACCCTTCTATTTAGTATCATAGCCTAAGCCCATCTTCTCTGGAGGAATAAAAGCTTCGATGGGTTTTTGTCTACCTTA
Source organism: Sequoiadendron giganteum (assembly GCA_007115665.2). Lineage (NCBI taxonomy): Eukaryota > Viridiplantae > Streptophyta > Pinopsida > Cupressales > Cupressaceae > Sequoiadendron > Sequoiadendron giganteum. Next base: position 562,778,981 of record CM021103.1, read on the forward strand.
CTCTGTTACACGAAGACCTCCCCTGTGATAGTTATGTTTTTCTACAAACTTGGAGGCCTAGGGATAGGCCTCTTGGATGTATTCCTTTAAGGGGGGACATGGTTTAGGTTTTTCATGGTACACCCACTGGTTGATGTCATCTTTGGGTGTGTCTTGTCATAATCCAGGAGAGCGTAAAGTGATAGACCCCACATTTGGAGCATTAAGGGTGATTGTCTTCTCTTTATCTTTTGGAACAGACTGAGATGGTTGACCATATGTACATGGTGAGGGTGGCATGGTTGCCACGTTCAATGTTGTATGCATTTTGTACTCACTACATCCCTTGTCAATGATTTGGACCTTAGTGATGGTGGAACCAGGTGTGGATGATGGCGTGGATGAAGTGGTGTTTAATGTGTTGGTGGATGGATGATAATCTGATGTCTGAGATGCCCCTATGTCTACCCTAGGGTAGTAATGAGAATGTGGAAAGAAAGCCTCTAGAGCACAAAAATATTCAAATTGCTGAGGGTTAGCTTGTATAGTTACCTCCATTCCTTTCAATGGGAATTTTAGATATTGGTGATAGGTTGATGGGACAACTTGCATAAAGTGAATCCATGGGCAACCAAGAAGGATATTATATGGAAGTTCAAGGTCCAAAACATGACACATAGTGTATTTCAAAATGGGGCCCACCTGAATAGGAAGATAAATAGTACCCTAAGAATCTCATTCTACGTTATCATATGCTTTGATGTTGATAACTTGATTATTTAGGCTAGCCTGGGTGTATCCCACTTATTGTATAAACTTTAATGTACACAAATTTAGGGAAGAACCATTATCTACTAGTACCCTTTTCACTTTATGAAAATTCACCACAACCTCAAGGTGAAGGGGGTGGTTATGACTTGATTCAAGGTGTGGCATATCCTTCTAGCTAAAACCTAATTGGTAGGTTGTGGATAGATTTCCTACCAATGCTTGGAATTGTGTGGGATCTATGTCATTGGGGACTTGACTGTTCTATAAGGCCTTATTAAGTATATCTTGATGCATGAGGGAAGACTTAAGTAGATCCATGATAGAAATCTAAGTTGAGGTCTTTCCTTAGTGATCAAGGATATTATACTATGAATTGATAGATGGTAGTTGGGTAGATGTGAGGGTTGCTGGAACGGTGATACGAGTGTGATGGGTGGTAACAAAACATTTTGGATATTTACCTTTGATGTGTGTCATGGATACACGTGGCTCTACTTGTTCTATGTATGTGACAAAACCTTGGTAATTGTATGGCACATTTTTATAACTGATGTTATTAGTGTTGTTATTCTGGTTGTTGGTGTTGCTAGGTCCAGGATTGGAGTTGGATGTACTAGGACCTTCATTATGCTTGGGAAAAGAATTATGATATATTTGAAGTTGAGCATTGGATGAGGTTGTCGTGTTAGTAACCACATGGATTTCACCCTGATCTATGAGATTTTTGGACGTATGTTTTTATATTTTGACACTTATCCAATGTGTGTCCTTTAATCTTGTGAAATTCACAATACTCATTTTCTTTGAGCCAAGTTGGCTTGGGCTTGGAATCGTCAAGGGGCTTGGTTACAAGATAATTTATGGGGTAGTTAGCTTAGAGGAGCATGTTAAACATGATGCTGAGGGGTTCTTCTAACTGGGTAAATTGACATTTATTTCCCCCTTGGTTGTTTTTATTTGACTGTTCTGGTGAATGAGATGCTCCTTTGGACACGAATATGGAATTTGGGATTTACTGTTGTTGTTGAGAAGAATATTTTTATGAGGTGGTAGCCACCTAGATATGTTTGGTGCTAGTGACACCATCATTGACAATATTTTTTATTCTTATTCCAATAACGAGGTGTATCCCTAGAGCATATCTCCTTATCAAAATTGAAAATTTTGACATGCCCTTTAGCAACAAGGGTTCTTTCTAGGATAGGACCCTTCTCCACTAGTACCACAAAGGTGATGATGTAGTGAAGTTGGAAGTTGTGAACCATGTTCAGATGGGAATTTTTGATAAAAAATGTAACCATCTATTTTTCTTGTAGTGGGGATTTCATCCAACTGGATAAGGCTCATCATATTTGTAGATAGCTCGCAATGGTTTCTCCATCACATCTTTTTTCTTTTAGGAGATCAAGCGTGTCAATATCCTTCTCTAGATTAAAGGAGAAGTGGGAGATGAATTGTTCTAATAGATGCACAAAGGATTTAATGGACCCCTTTTCAAGACCCATGAACAAATTAAGAGTGACTCCCTGTAGGCTCTTAGGGAATAGTCATATGAGGTAGTTGTCATTATGCATGAATTCTTGGTAGTGGGCATAAAACTCTTACAGATGAACTTTAGGATCTTTGGTTCCCTTGTACTTAACAAATTTTGGTATTTCAAAATGTTTAGGGAAGGGGACCAAGGAAATGGAGGGATCAAATGGATAGGAAAAAATGTCCTCAAATTTGAATGATTGTTTTCCCGTCCTAGCTTGTAAGTCCTTCAATGCAACCTTGACTTATTCCAAGTCTTTGTTGATAGGTGTTGCAAGAGTTGGAGTAGGCTGATTGTACATATGGTACTATTGGTATGATGAGGATGTTATATTAATGGTTGGATCAAAAGTGGGTTGGGGTGCCTAAGGATGCATTTGATTATTTTGATTGGTGTAGGTGGATTGGGGATTAACGTATGATGAATATGAAGATGATGGATTGTGATGGTAAGAGGTGGAACTTTTTTGTTGGTAGGGTGGTTGCTATTGGTAATAAGAAGCAGAAAAATCACCTTGTTGTTGTGTAGAATTTTGATAATACAAACAGGTAGAACCTCCTTGTCAATATGGCCATGGTTATTGGTAGTAAGAGGTGGAAGCTGCACCCTGCTGATCAGACTATTGTTGTTGGAGATAGGATGAATAGGATTGGTATTGATGCATAATGGTGGGCTATTACGTGATGTATGGGGGTTTTTATGGATTTGATGGATATTGAAAGGGACTGGTATATGACTGTGGAGGATTCATGTAAAGTGGTAGTTGGGTTCGTGTTTGATTTTGAGCAACCTGATGAGGATTGGAATTAGGATGGGATAGAGCAATGTATGTGTTGGATGGATGATAAAGATATTTCATAAGAGGATTATGTTGTGTTTGTGTAGGAATGTGTATATGATGTTGTGGAGGTTGTTTTTGTGGCAGTTGTTGGTAAGATGTGTGAGATGGAATATGTTGTTGTGGGACTGTTGTAGAAGTGCCATTCAATAGTTGTGGTGGTTGAGATGTAGTTTGCGTCACCTGGTGTGGTGGTTGTGTAGGCATCGAGATGTTTTGTTGTATTGTAGAGGTTGTTGATGAGGTGGTAGGGATGAAGCAACAACAATAGCAGTGTGTTGTGGTGGTGTTGGCAATGAAGTGGATTGGTGAGGATTAGTAGGAGGCTACTGGAATGTAGGTGGTGGTAAATTGTTAGCGGGTGCAAATCCTAGAGGTGGCATTAATGCAAGGATAGGTGTGTCCCTAGTATTGATGGGGGGTTGACAAGGATGTTGAGGTGGAAGTGGTGGAGCATATTGGATGTATGGAGGCATGTTTTGACATAGGGGTCATGATGCTTAGGTTGCGTTGTAGAGGTTGTGGTTGGGAGACAAGGATAACTAACAACTTCATGTAGCACATCATTTCTAAACTCAGGATGATACTAGTTCTCCATAGGTGCACCTTCGAGGACAAATGAATTCCTCGGGATGTTTTGTGAAGTTTGTGGATTGACAAGTGTGGGAAGAGTGTGGGTACCGACATATTGCGATGCATCAAAATTGGATGGTGGTTTGAATCCTCTCATGAGAAGAGTGGAAAGAATCTTATCCCCATGCTTGTTGAGGAGACAATTTTTATCTAAACATTAATAGGATCACTAAGGTATTCATCTACAATGACTTCAGGTTGGGTAACCATGTTTTTGTCACCAGGTGGTGTGGTGTTCTATATGTCGATGTTGGATTGTGATGAGGCACCGTTATGGGGATTTTGTGGGATGTTCGGCTAGGAACCTTGGGTTTGTTGGTCTTCCATTTACTTTTTTTATTATGAGTGGGTTTGAATGGGCATGAATGTGCAAAATGGCTAGGTGATCTAAAATGTAACTAAGCTTCTAGGATGCAATTTAAATGATTATCTAAATGATGATTATATTGATTGAATGGATTGGATAATAGATCGATTGATTGGATAGTTGGATAAAGATACAATTGGATTGAATTAGATTGGATTGATTGATAAAATTATTGATAGGATTGGATGGAATTAGATTAGAGATCGATTGATTAGATGATTGGAAGGGTTTCTAAATTGGGTTCAAAGATCACCCTAGGTGACTTAAGGTGCTGATTGATCGGATTAAAAGATGAACTAATGATCACGACACCCAATCCACCTTGAGATGGAAGGGGATTTATAGGGCCAAGGATGATGATCAACTTAGGATACATGGCGATCCTAAGTAGATGTTGAGGAAGATGATTAGGTTCAGGCACCTAGGTCAATTTAGATGACAAATTCAAATAAAGTTTAGAGGATTTGGATCGTTAAAGCGATAATGGATATGCAACCTAAGGATGATTAAGGATGCACCTATATAATTTGGATGATGATTTAAATGCAAATGGATTTTGATATAGGTGGACTGATGTGAGGATTGTGCATGGATGAGATGTCCAAATAGCTGGGCAGACAACAAGCATTTTGAAATCTAGGGATACTGGCTTTTGGGAAATAGATTTAATTTTAGGGAAGAGTCACCCAAAATTGGGTAGGGTCACTCAAACTAGGGCAAGGTCACCCAAACTTGGGTAGGGTCACCCAAATAGAGGCAAGGTCACCCAAATAGATCTTGGTTTCAACTTAGTTCCAAAAATGGTCAAGTGTATTGATAAACAAAATTTGAAAATGGGCAAATGGGTTCACAAAATGGGTGAATGATCACTTGAAATGGGTGAACAGATGTACGAGGTGGGGGAATGAAACTTAGAATGGGACAACGGGTTCCTAGAATGGGTGAATGACTTTTCAGAAGGGGTGAATGGCTTCCCAAAATGGGTGAACAACTAGTCGGAAAGAGGGAACGATGTTCAGAATGAAAAAATGGATAGATGAAATGGATAGATAGATGGTCAAAATGGTTAAATGACTACCCAAAATGAGGGAACAACACTCGGAACCGAAAACAGGTATCCAAAACGAGGTAACGGCCAGCGAACGGTGGCTAAAAATGATTGTTTGGAGGATAGGGTCACCCCTTTTAGGGAAAGGCCACCATTTTAGAGGGTAGGGTCACCCAAAATTGGGTAGAGTCACCCAAAAAATGGGAAAGGTCACCTAAACTAGGGGTAGGGTCACCCAAACTTGGGTAGAGTCACCCAAATAGTGGGCGGGGTCTCCCAAACTAGGGGAAGGGTCACCCAAATAGGAAAAACTATTAAAAAATTGACTTGGACATGATAAAAAATAGTTGAGACATGGGGAAAGGTTGCCCCTTTGAGGGAAAGGTCACTTGTTTGAGGGTGAGGTTGCCCCTTTGAGGGCAAGGCGGCCTGTTTCATGAAAATTGGTATTTTTTGACTTGGTCTGGATAAGAAACGACTGAAACAGGAAGGGTGGGGTCACCCCTTTGAGGTTAGGATCACCCCTTTTTGGGAAGGGTCACCCTTTCAAGGGTGAGGTCACCTCTGTGTGTTGGTCTGAACCTTAACTTAGTGAAAAATGGTTATGGAAAAGGATAAAAATGACAAGCAAAAGGCCAAAACTGACTGAAAATAATTGGTTTTGCACAAGAAGATAGTTCAAACAACACAAGCCTAGTTTTAGTATTAAGGGTATGGTCAACATAGTCATCTATCTAGGCTTAACAAGGCTTCTAAGGGAGTCCCCAATATACACATGGTATGTGGGGAAAACATTGAACACCAACCCATCACAAGCGTGAGTCGGAAACTTCCAGTGAGAGACTAGGAGATCAAACCAACTCTTTACATCTTATTTAGGTATCACCCTAGCTTTGATTCTCCACCATACAAGATGTGATGGGATTGAGATACAAAATTTTCCTCCCCCCTTTATATACCACGCTGCTATGCATGGTTGAAATCGTCCCTTGGGGTGATGAAATCCCCAAGCAGTTCCCGCTAAGAAAATGAAAATGGGTAAATAAGGGACTTAAGTGGACTATGATTTCTCTTCACCCAGGATCACCAAATGGTGCAAAGGGATTGGATACATCAATATCCCACTTATACAAGCACAACAAACAAGTTTATTGACCCTTCCTAATTAGGTCTATGTTCCTAGTTTAGAAATGAAAACAACAAGTTAACTAGAAAAGTAAAAAACTTTCTCCTCTTGCAATAAATCTGTTATTAGTTTTATTTTTTATGTCTTTGAAAATTGAACTACACAAAAATTAGTAACAAAACACAATCACCAACAAATAGATGTTAGCAGATCTGAAATAGTGAAAAACAACTTGAATTTGATTTCTGAAATGACAAACTTACTATCTGTTTACCTATTTTTTCTTTGTTTCGGGCATGGTTACCTCTTTGTTTTAGGCACAGTTGGATCTTATGGCGAGGTCACCCCTTTGTGGGTAGGGTCACCTATTTTTGGGCAGGGCTGCCTATTTGTCCAGAACCTGCAGAAAATTCAGAAAAGTAGAAAAAAAAAAAAAAAATCAGTATTCTGGGTGGGGTCACCCCTTTGTGGGTAGGGTTGCCTATTCATGGGCAGGGTTTCCTATTTGTGGGTGGGGTTTCCTGTTCATGGACCTAAACCTACAAAACAGTTACAAATACAAAAAAATAGAAAGAAAAAAATTAGGGTTTTGGGCAGGGTCACCCCTTTGTGGGTGGGGTTGCCTGTTCATCCAGAATCTGTAGAAACAATTAGAAATACTGGAATTTTATTTTTTTTTAAATGAAGGTTTTGGGCGGGGTCGCCTGTTCATGGGTAGGTTCACCCCTTTCTGGGTGGGGTCACCTCTGTGTTCTTGAACCTACAAAATTTCAAAAAATAGAAAACGTAAAAGGAATAGACCCGTGACGTGGGTCCCACCATGCATGCCAAAAATGTGTACAGTAAAAATCCTTAGTCTAAAATGCAAAAAAAAAGAATGCAATGAAAAGGAAACACAACAACACCTCAAAAGATGAGGCCTAGTTGAAACTAAACAAACAACAATAAAACAACAATAAAGAGTATACATTGTGCTTGTCTAGCTTGATGAAGTGGTTGGCCCTTGAATATGCTCTTGATGTGTGCTCCTTGATGGAAAGCTTGCAATAATAGTGGTAGGTGAATGATGGAAGATGGTAGGTGAGAATTCAAAATGGCTAGAATGGCTTGAAGGCTTGAAGGTAATAATGGATTGTATGCTAAATCTCCAGATTCTAACCCCTTTAACTTGAGGCCAAGGTTCTCCATTTAAAGAAAAATGGACGGTTGAGATTGATCCACCATGGACAAGATGAAGGGTTTTGGTGAGTTGAAGACTCACAAGAACTCACATCTTGCCATGTGGAGGGTGAGATGGAAGAAGTACAAGGTGATATGGAAAAGGCCATGTGGTCCCAAGGTACTTGCAAGTACCTTGGGATTGGAGAGGATTTCCTTAAAAATGGATTCCTTGTCCCCAAGTGGGGTTGAAAGTGACAAGTGAAGACTTTTAGAAAGTCCACTCTTGTCACCATGGGGATTGAAGAGGGTGTTGGAGAAATAAAAGTGAATTTTAAATTCAAAATCTTGGAATAAACCCATGGATAAGACAAGGTCCTCCAAAAGGAGGTCCTTGTCCCATTCACTTGATGTGACCTTTGAGAGGTCATGGGGAAGAGAAATGAATGAGGGGAATAAGTGTGAATTTTTAATTCACATGGGAAAGATGTCAAACCAAATAAGGTAAGTACCATGAAAGGTTGACTTAAGGACATGTTAGAAAAGGTAAGTGATTAGGATTAAGATTGTGCAAACAGGTGATTAGGCAAATTAATGAGGATTAGAGGCAAAAGGCTCAATATGGAGGATGTGACATTAATCCTGATTAAGGATATGCACATCCTAATAGAGGATTAATTATATTAATCTAGATTAGTGGAAAGGTTATGGAGGATGGGACAAGGAGAGAGAAATAATTAATTTAAAATTAAAGAGGATAATTGACTAAATTAAATAAATTGATGCATTTATTTAATTTAGAGAGTAAATGTTAAATGATAAAGTATTTAATTAAATACTTTTAGGAACCTTAGAAAATAGGATAATATTGATTAAATATGTCATTTAATTAATATAAACGGATTAGACAAGTAAATGATAGGATTTTGACCATATGGGAGTGGTAAAATTTGGGTGTCTACACTAATAAAACTCAAAAATCTGCAATAAAACAATCAGTTCCTAACTGTGCATGTGCTCCATAAAAGATCATTTCTATATTTTTAATTATTTTTGACACCGACTAATAATTACAACATTCAATTTTAATATTTTATTTTGTATTACAATATTTTGTCACATTTTTAATTTAATTTATTTTATTTAGTATTTCATTGCACTTTCAAAATTATTTAAAACTAGAGTCATTAAGAAATATAATTATATTTATTTATAAAATATTTTTACTTAATAATTCATCAATTAATTAAAAAAATCTATTAAAAAATATAATTTAAACAGCCAAATATCAATAACAATTACCTAACCATAGTGAGGGTCAAAATGACAAGACAAACTGATTGCAGAAACAAATGACACTGACGAGGTGGCATACCAGATATTCATCCTCTTTGAGGATGATGGATAGGGTAGGGGGCCACATGCTATCTCTATTCAATAATTCCATTGGTTTTAAGGAACTCTCATACCTATCAATTATGGTGGATTCAATGCCTAGTACCTGCAACCTGCAACACACAAAATGGTCGTGCACTCATGTATATCAAATCAGCCACACCGTGAAATGAGAATTGCAGCGTAGAAGGGTACTCACAAGTGAGTAATGCGACACTATCCCCTTCACCAAAACACATCAAACAAGTAACCAAATCAACACATTATAACTAGTCACATAATAATCAAAATGATAATCGCATAATGGTCATGGTAAAATAATCACATTTTGATCATAACGATGCATCTAACATCATATACTACATCATAAAAGAGATCAACTACTAACATCATTAGTACATACCCTTAAATGGCACTATTATTTTTACCTTCAGCTTTGATTTCCAAAGATGACTTCATGCACATCCATGGTGAGACTGGAGGGGCACTTCAAAATACCTTGGTTTCCTCTAATATTTGAAAAAGGAAATTACTAAAAAATGAAGATTTTACTCCTTTATCATTTCAAAATATGTTTTTATTTCTCAAACCTACACCAAAAATGAAAAAAAATGAAGATAAAGATAAATTATTCTTTTTTTGATACAAGATTGATTGTGAGCCCAAATTATCCTACATTAAGAACTAAGATAGGATACTATATATAGACCTGACATCCACATGTAGGCATAGCTGAGAAATTACTAGGTTTGATTGATTCAAAGAATCACAGTATGAAAGTTTCACAACTTTTTTCTCTTAGGTTTCTAAAGAGATTGTTTTGGTCAATGTAGCCCAAAAGGATTGAGAGACATAGGGAATGAAATGATGCTTCTATTAATATTCACTATCCCACCTCAATGTGTTGGAATTATTGGTTTGGTCCCACAAGTTGTGGAAGAAAATATATGGCTATTGGAAACTTTATATTTCTCTTAAATGAGGGATTTTGAAAAAATTCATTCATTGTTGACATGGTCAAATGGTCTAAAGTTGATAAAAAATGAGATAAGATACCATAGATGGGAAATGAGACATTCCTAGGTGCCATTGATTCCAAGAATCATTATGCCAAAGTTTGATAATTTTTTTCTTTTATGCCTATTAAGAGACTCTCTCAATCCAATGTCACTTGGAAGGATCAAGAGACCTAGGGAATTAAATGAGAGATCTTTAAGTATTCACCAACCAAACCTAATGCATTGGGACTATTGGTTTGGTAAAAAATGGCCATTGGAAACTTTACATTGCTCTTGAATGAGGCATTTTGTAAGAATACATTCATTATCAATGAAATCAAATGGTCTATATTTGAAAAAATAAGATAGAATATTTTAGATGGGATTGACATCCACTTGTAGGCATAAATGAGATCCATAGGTGTCATGAATTTTGAGAATGGTTGTGTCAAAATTTAACATTTTTTTGTTCTTAGGTCTTTTAAGAGACTTTCATAGTCCAAATAGCTAGAAAGGATTGTGAGATCTTGGGAAAGAGGGATACCTCCACTAACATTCACTAGTCCACCTTGATGTGTTGGAACGACTATTGGTTTGGTCCCACAAGGTGTGGAAGAAAAAATATGGCTATTGACAACTTTGCATTGCTCTAAAATGATGCATTTTATTAGAATGTATTCATTATTAGCATGGTTAAATGGTGTGGAGTTTGTTGAACACACCAAAATACTGAGAGGGGGGTGAATCGACTTATACTAAAACTTAAACAATTCCATTTTATAGATTAAACATCAAATAAAATTAACTTAAAAAAGAGTAGAAATAAAAACATCCACCACACAAGGACACCAATATTTTTACGTGGAAAATCCAATGAGGGAAAAACCATAGTGAGAGTTAACTCATAATATATGAATCTCACTCATTCCAAAAATTACAATGTTGTTCAAGGCTCACTCCTAATGACTTGTAGACTAAGGTTCACAACCTTAGGGAAAGATATAAGGACCTATTGAGACTCATATCTTAGAGCAAGATACAAGAAAATTATAGTAAACATAAACTTCTATAAAGAAGAATCCAAAATATGTTGATGTTGTAGTCCCCTTTTCACACAATCAATCAATCATACTAAAATCACACACTTCATATTCAACATACTAGTCAATATCAATTCATTGTACTCCGTTACCTTCACAAATGAATTTTTTCTTCTATAAATACCCTCTACAACAACTCAAAAACTCAATTAGGTCAGCTCCAAGATGACCTTAGATGAAATGTGTAATACTACATAGGTTGGCTGTAAACATATACATTATGAAGATAAAATGATTTGTGGAGCAACACATGGCATAATAGGGCCCAAATATATCTCAAGAAATCCTCCAAAGCAAAATTAATTAATCAAGATCAACCACAGAAGAAGGAAACAAGATTATCATCCCAAACAATGAAAACACCACCAAGATTTCCAACTATTCAAAATTACACCACTAGGGAGAAACCAAAAAATCATGTGGACCAAGATGTGACAAATGTAGACTATGCATAATACCTCTTTGACCATCTTTTGAAGTATTTGATCATTAAGTGTTGGCACAAGAAGAGAAACATATGTCTTGTGGAACGATTATGCATCCAAAACTAGCTATACAACACTATCCTTTAAAAAATGCACTTGTAGACCACCAAATCACATGATATATTAATATAGTATGCATTAGACATCACTGAACATATCCATAAAACCACAAGGCCAAACATTCATTTCTAGAGGAAGGCAGAGAATTTTGACACACCTTCATCAATACTTTACTCTGCCAGAGAACAAAACAAAACTTTTTCACTTATAACTTTCACTATAGAAGGTGTAATGACTTGAATTATTGGATGTAACACCTTCACATCTAGATCATCTTATATTTTGAACTATAAGACAAACTATTTCTCTACAAAAGGATGCAAACCAAAATACCAAGACTCTATCTTAGAGTATACATTGTGAATTCCTTAGCAAATATTTTTCAACTTATCTCAATGTCTGGTACACCAAAAAAGAATTATATCAATGTACACATGCAAGAAACATATTGGAAAAAATTTACTCACCTCAACATCACACATATACATCATATTAATCACTATTCTACTTCATACTGCACTAATGTCTTGCACTAGTTGACATCTTTGTACATCAACTATCTCTGAAGTATTATACATTTTTTATCACATATAATAGACATCAATGGTAACACATATAAAGTTGAAATAAATAACAACACATATTTCCAAAACTCTCCCCATTTTTCATTGATGGAAAGACACATATATCTACAATACTTCTCTCCCCCTTTGATATTAAGGGAAAAGGGAATAATATCTTCTACTTATATCAGCCCAAAAACTATATGAACTCCCCTTTACTCTATGATTTTTATCAACACTCCCCCCTAATATGAAGATACCCCATAACTAATGCTATTTACAAATTTTTTTTAACAAAAACCCAAAAGGAGATATTGTGGTCCTCCACAAAACTATAAAAATAGAAAATTATCTTATCTACACCTTTTCAACTTCTTTGGAAGGTAAAATATTCTATTAAATTACCTTGAGGTGCACCAAAATTGAAACCCAATTTGATTTTTTTGAGGTGAGAATATTATTTTGACATTCAAATTGCTTTCATAGCCCTCAACATCATCTAAACTAATTGGATTCTTCATTTTGTGATCAATTTTTTTTGCTTCAACAAGAAACCTAGATAATGAAGCAAGTCTCAAATTGACTACTTCCCTTAACTAACCAAACTATTTATTTATTTTTTCTCTTTGATCTTGAAGCAAAGATAACTACACATGAATATTTTCTATTTGTGCTTTATTTGATCAATCCTTATCCTTTTGTTGATCATATATCCTAACCATTTGTGTGATATGTGACTCAATGGAGTGAATCTAGTCTTTGATATTCTTGGTAGAAATAGGCCATTTTAAATAGAATTAATAAAGTGTGGTGACTTCATCAACACAATCCTTAAACATATTTATATTTTCATGCAGTTTATTGTATATACTTGTACACTGGTTAGATGCTTCAGACATTCTCTTATCAGTTATCTTCCTCAAGGCCTCTTGCTATACCTTCTCCTCAATATATGAAGAATGATCCCTAAAAGAATCCATCAAAAGCTTCAATTTCTATTTTGGAGGCAAGGATGAATCTATGTTTACCTCTGGTAAAATTTCTTGAATGATCTTCACAACATCATCAACTAATCCACTCTTCTTCACATGTTCCCATAAAATTTACTTCCTTATAGAAGCATGCATAATATCACCAAGCTATACTTTATGGAGGGGAGAAATGTTCGAGAAGTCAACTTGTCCCTCATCAATAAGAATTTTTAGAAGTTGAGGTGTCACCATAGGTTGAAACCACAACTATAAAGTCAAAAGGTCTTTAAAAGAATCATATGATGAAGAACCCCAACCTCTATCCATGGAAACATTTTGATTCTTAACTATCTCCACTGCAACATATTGAAATTTCTAAGGATTACCTTATTTCTTCTTCTCAACATTCTCAACATTATCCTCCTTTTCATCTTCTTTCTTTTCTTATTTTTCCATCTATACGCTAGAGACCTCTTGTATTTTATGCACATCAGAGATGCCTTCTCCTTCTTGAAATCTAGTGGGTCCTTATACTTCTTATTGACTAGATATGCTTTTCTCATTTGTATCTTTCAAAGGAGGCACATTTTCAATTTCTTATTCATCTAAAGTAGCTTGTGCATTTATTTCAAAATTAGTATCATTCATTTTTGAATCAACATCAACTTAAATTTGAAATTCATTAATGATTTTATGTGTATATTCTTCAGTTTTACTTTGAATCTTCCTCTTGAAATATTTATCCATGCTCATCAATAGATATATTATTCTTTTATTCTAGAGCTCTTTGACTTGACTTCAAATAATCATCTATTTTTCTTCCTAGGAAATATAAATCTTAGCTTTGTCAATTTCATTTAATTTTAACTCTTCATCAACCTTGATAGAATCTTCTCTTCTTTATCTTAAATCCTTGACAAGGCTCTCCAAATTTGTCTATAATGTCACTGAAGAGAATGTTCTAATTTAGCATGTATTCAATGACAAGATTTTCAATTTTCTTAGTCCTCTAGAGGGACATATAGATTATGCTCCATTATATCTTTCAATAGACCATATTTGAAAATCACATTAAAGATTGCACCATAATCCAGAGGGTCGTGTTTGACTACAGGATTTTTTTTCATCCTTCTTAGTAATCTCCTTTCCTTTCTTCTACTAGGGAATTTATTCTTCTTCTCCCTCTCTTGTTCTTTTCTTTCTTCTTCTCAGAGAAAAATATTGTACTTATTTTTCCTCATCCTCATCATCATCCATATTCATATGATTGATCTTATCCCTTTTTTTAATTTTTGATTAGGTCTAGGCTTCTTCCTTTCATCAATCTTAGTTTACATTGGTGCTACAATAGCAACTCTTCTTTTTATTGGAGGTGTTTGAATTATTCTAAAAGTTGTAGAAGAGATGGAGGAAGATCTACTTTTCCTTCTAGGAGCTTGTGATTCTTCTATAGGGCTGTTAGGAGTTCCAAAAGCCTTTTTCAACTCAGACATCATCTTCCCCACATTTTACATCTTCTCCACCTTTTATTCTACCTTATTATTAATTTTATTATTGGTTATCTCATTATATGTTCCAAACCTTTCAATAGAGAGATCCCTAGGTTCACTAAGAAAAATGTCAACCTATGCAATCCAATCAAATCTAGAGACCTCATAGGACAAATTTGTTATCCATGAAGTTCTTGGTTCAACTACTTCCATATTAAATTTTTCTTTATCCATCATAAATTTAATTTCATTTGTATATCTCTCCACAACTTGTGAGGGCATCCTCTCCCACTTCAAAACATTTCTAATCTTCTTTTCATTTTGATTTTTTTTGAAGAAATCCTAGAACATTGTGTCACATTGTTTGGTATTCAAAAAGCTACACATGTTATCCCTAATTTTTTATGCAATAGAAATATCCATTCTCCTAACCATATTATTCAAACTATTCATTTCTTTCATGAAATCAAAAATAAGGAAAATAATCAAAGTTCCGTACTAGAAATTATAGCGTGAATCCTTTGTTCTCTATAGATTCTCCAACAAATACTATTGCAAGAGCTCACAAAGATCATAACCCTTTCCTTCCTTCACCATCTGATGAGAAGTGTAGATGTTTGTGGTAGTAGAAGACCCTTCCCTTTTTGTGTAGTAAACCTTGTATACAATAACCATTGTGGTATACCAGACCCCAAAGTCAAAGATTCCATCCATAGTTAGGGTTATTTTTCTGAATTTAGCTCCTGTAAGATTCATAACTTCTTCATTCTTCATGGCCTTTAGTGCCAACATAGCTCTAGTGCAGCACAATCTAGTCACAACCATGATATATTTCTTTCTGATTAGGTGGGGTTGAACAAGCCAAAATCCATCTTTATGAATTCAGCTTAGGGAAATTTTGACCCTTTCATATTCAAAGAAAAATTTGGGTAAAATCTCCCACACATATAAACTTTTTACTTCTACATTTTCATACTCCAACTTGAGCTAAAAAATCATCACCCATGAGATGATTGTATTTGAACTCTTCCATATTTATATGGTTGTACTCATTTAGCTATGAGTGAATATAGATGCAAACATCTTCTAAATGCAACACATTTATAGGAATGCTCGAGAACAATCCATCCTTGTTGGTCATAGTGGATATGTATGGATTTTTCTTGAATTTTGACCTTGGCTTCTCAACAACCTCAATGAAAATTGGTGTATCCACGATAACACTTTCTGAATTCTAAGGTTTTACAAGAAAATCAAAGAAATACCTATGAATACTATAATAAAGGTTTGAACATGACATGTTAAAAACATTATTCTCTTCCTTAGCACTTGCATACACTTGATATATTTCAAATGAAATCAATTTTGATCAAATAGGGACTAAATATGCTTCACACCAGCCCTAGTTTCTCCACATTAAATGCATTTCTTAGTTCTTGATACAAGCAAATTTTTACTATGTGAGATATCATAGGTATCCATGATCATTCAGAAAACTTCCACAAAGAGTGTATTTTCTCTAGAACCTAGAGAAAGAAAATCCATATCACCATTAACCATTATGCTGAAGACTTCAACATCATATTATTTATAGGGTTTTTAAATTTTTTTGCAATTGTAGCTCCCCCTAATCTAATACGTTATTTTTAGTTACTAGAGGATCCATTTGCACTAGGCTAAGGTACAGATTCATTCTTTACTTCACTTTCCTCCTTTTTTGAGATAACTTGTTCATTATCTTATTTTGTTGATTGAAGTCAATCTTCTTTTGAGGAGAAAAAGGTCTTACATTCTTTCCCTTGCAGAACCTTGCAATGTGTTTGGATTTATTACAATTGTAGTAGGTGATACTAGCTTGTGGATCATAATTATTTCTTCTCACATTAGATCTACAATCAAAAAACCTATGACCAAACTTGTTGCATGTGTACCACTAACCATAAAAGGATTGAGAAATCATATAAATACTATTCCTCGTCACTTTACTTTTGCATTCATTGGCCTTATGGCCAAATTTATTGCAAACATAACACTAACAATAAAATTATTGAGAGTTCATAGTATTGTACCTTAGTGGCCTAAATGAATTTTGACTCATCTTGATTCTAGATTCAACAACCTTATGAGAAATCTTATTACAAGTATAGAAGTTACCATTGAACTTGATAGGTGTAGTTTGTTTAGGGGTAGGATTTCTGCATTATTCTTCTTATTTTAGATAGGAATGAAACTTCGTTCTTTCTTGTTGTCTTGATTTTTCTTTGCATCTTCAAATGATGTATCCTTTGGTTTTTCATTGTAGGATTTCTCATCCCTTGTTTCAGACTTTCCTTCTACTTTGAAGTTATCATATAGGTTTACATATGCACTAGTCATAGTATTTTTCACTTTTTCAAAATCAAGAAAAGATGTATCTTTTGATGGATTTTGAGATTCAATCAAATTATCAATAATTTCATAACCTTCTCTTAGTTTTAGACCCTTTTCAATTTTATCTTTTGATTTTTCAAGTTCTTTTCTCAAAGTGACAATTTCTTCCTCAATATTTGAACATTTGATAGTTTCATAAAATATTCAATCCTCTTACCTTATTCAATATTAACTTTCAAATTAGAGATCACAACTTTTTCCTCCTTGAGTTTATTCTCACATACTTTACCTCCTTCCATTTGATTTTTCAATTTTTCAATTTCTAATTTTGATTCTTTAGCTTGTGCCTTCAATTTTAAAATTTTATCCTTTGATTTTTCAAGAATGCAATCATATTTTATGTTTAGTGTTCTTGATTCATCTAGATCTTCAAGAGTAGACCAAAGTTCTCCTTGAAAATCTACTTTGCAATATTCTGGATTGATGTCCCAACCTTCAGGTTCTATTGAATCTAGATCCAGTTTTGGAATAAACATATCATTAATATTTTCTATAGACCCCATGTGTTCAAGTGTAGGATCTATCTTAGATGTTAGGATTCTTAGAGGTACTTGGCTCTGATACCAATTTTTGAACACATCAAAATGCTAAGAAGAGGGGTGAATCAACATATACTTAAACAATTAAATTTTGTAGATTAAACATAAAATCACATTAACTAAAGGAAGAGAAGAAATGAAAACATGTACCAAACAAGGAAACCAATATTTTACATGGAAAACCAAATGAGAGAAAAACCACAGTAAGAGTTAACTCACAATATTTATAATTTTATTTAAGGGTCATCACCTAAGGAATTGCAAACTAAGGAGCACAACCTTAGGGAAATATTAAAGGATCTAATGAGACTCACTATCTTAGAGAAAGATACATGAAAATTATAATGAACATGAACTTCTATAAAGAAGCATCCAACATATTTTGATGTTGCAATCCCTTTTTCACATAATCACTCCATCATACTGACTCCACACACTTCATATTTGACTATAAATTTACTATACTCTAATACCTTCACAAATACAAAATTTCTTCTATAAATGCCCTCCACAACAACTCAAAAACTCAATTGGGTTGGCTCCAAGATGAAATTTAGATGAAACATATGATACGACATAGGTCAGCTCCAAACATATACATTATGAAGAGAAAATGAGTTGCATATCAACACATGGCATAAAATGTCCCAAATATATTTCAAAACATCCTTCAAAGTAAAATTAATTAATTAGGATCAATCATAGAAGAAGGAAACAAGAAACCTAAACAATGACAATGCCACCAAAACTACCAACTTTTAAACATTATACCACTAAGGAGAAGCCAAAACACCATGCATACCAACATGTGAGAATTTTTAGACTATGCACAATACCTCTCCGACCAAATTTTGAAGTATATGGTCATTATGTGCTAGTGCAAGGAGAGAAACAAATGTTTTTTGGAACAATTAAGCCTCCAAAACCAACTGTATAACACTATCTTTTGAAAAATACACTTGTAGACCACCAAATCACATGATTCACTAATATAGTATGAATTGAACATCACTAGACATGTCAAATAAGCTACAAGGCCAAAAATTCACTTCTGGAGGAATATAGAGAATTCCAATATGCCTTCATCAATACTTTACTTTTTTAGAGCATAGACTAGAACTATGTCACATAAATTTTATTGTAGAAGGTGTTATGAATTGAATTATTTGATATAAAACCTTCACATCACAACCATCTTATCTTTTGAACTGAAAGAAAAAATCTTGCTTTGTGGAAGGATGCAGACTGAAATACTAGGACTCTATCTTAAAGTATATACTGTGAATTCCTTAGAAAATATTTTGCAACTTATCACAATGTGTGATACACCAAACATGAATGATATCAATGTAGTAGTGTAGGAAATATATTGGATCAATTGTACCCACATCCTTATCAAACATAGACATCATACTGATCAACATTCTCTATCTACTACAACTCTTCTTTCATTTATCTTACCCAATTATCATCTTGGATGCTTCACATACTATTTTAGGTTCTATCTTAGAGAGTAAACACAAATTTACTTTAGCTTCTATCACTATTCTTCTTATCTTTACACCTTCACTTTTATCTCCAATTATTTGTTCTTCCGGATGATTCTTCTATACATACTTAGGAGTCTTAGGAGTAGGTTATGAAGCCTCTTCTTCTTCAATCTATTATTTATCTTGCTTATCCCCTTATATTTTTTCACAGATAGGATCATCTGGTTCAACTTCACTTATTTCAACTAGTCTGTGCATATCTTCATCAACTTTTGCATTTTCACTTTCAACTATCTTCCTTAGTCTTTTATTGTGGCATCTATATGCTTTGTTGTTTGTTGAATATCCAAGGAAAATACCTTCATCACATCTTGCATCCAAATTTTCAAGATTCTCATCATCTCTTTTAATGTAACATCTTCTTCCAAACACCTTAAAAGTACTTAGCAATAGGAATATTTCCATTCCATAGTTCATAATGGGTCTTTGTGTTGTTACCTATGATTTAAACTCTATTAAGAATATAAATAGTAGTGTGGATTGCTTCTCTCTAATATACATCAGGAAAATTTCCCTCTTTCATCATAGTCCTTGTAGCCTATTGAACAATTTGGTTCTTCCTTTCTACAATTCCATTATGCTAAGGAGTTATAGGATAAGAAAAATGTCTCTTTATACCATTCTCTTCACAAAATGCATTAAACTCACCAGAAGTGGATTCTCCGCCTCTATTAGATCTTAAACATTTGATTATCAGGTTCACTTCATTCTCTACCCTTGCCTTGAACACTTTGAGTCTATCTAGAGCTTGAGCTTTATCCCTAAGAAAAGTAACCCATGTCATTCTAGAGTAATCATCAATCAAAAACATAAAATACATGTCACCATTAAGACTTCCTATTATTGTGGGACCACAAAGGTCTGTATGAATCAATTCTAGCATTCCAGTAGATGAATGTTCTTTTCCTTTGAAAATGCATCTTGTTTATTTTCCCAATTGACAACTTTTGCAAATAGTATCGGTAGGCTTTATAATTTTAGGTCCTGAACAGATCCTAATCGGATTGAAAAATTTTACATTTCCCATCCTTTGGTGCCACAACCAACTTTCATTAACTTGAGACACAAAAAATTGACCATCAACACTCTTAAGCTGATAGATGTTTCCATATTTTCTTTTTCCTGCAGCTACCACAGTTCCAGACCCTTTTCTGATATCACATTTATTATCCTAAAACACAAGTTTAAATCCTTTGCTACATATTTTTCCAACACTCAAAAGTGCCTTAATTCCTTAACATAATAGAAATCATCAGTATTGTGTTTTCCATCAAGGCTAATTGTTCCTTTTCCAACAATCTTTGCACCAGAATCATCTCCAAACATGACTAATCCTCCATCATACTTTTCAAGTTTAGTGAAATTAATTTTCTCTCCGGTTATATGATTAGAACATACATTGTCAATTACCCAATAATATTCATCTTTTCTAGCATGAAAGGACTAGAGTACCTTTCATCTCATCCTTCTTGTTTTCTAGACCACATTCCCTTGCACATCTTCCATGGTTAGCAGAAAAAGATTTATTCTCCAAGGCTAGAAACAATCATTCATCTTTATCATCCTCAAATTCAGACCCATCATCAAAAATTCTAGCATCTTCTTTAAGATAATACAATTTCTTAAACTTTTTTTCTTTATTATCTTTTTTCTTTTTGTGTACTACTCTATTTGGAAATCTTGAAGCATAGTGACCAATATTTCCACAACTGAAACATTTAAAAGGTAACATGCCTTTGTACTTACCGGTACCTTTCTTCATCTTCCTTGTAAATTTTTCTTCCAACTCCTCTAAACCATCACTATCTAGATCATCTTTTGTCTTAGTTTCTTTGAAGGGTGTTTTAGTTTTCTCCTTTTCTTTACCAAACTTCCTCATCTCAAATGCACTCAAGGTTCCAAATATTTGTTCTTTAGTGAATTTCTTTGGATAATATATTTCTTCAATAACATAGACCTTGTCACTATAATTATCCAATAAGGTCATCAAGATCTCTATTAAATCTTCATCTACCAGAGCACCACCTTGATTTTTGACTTCATTTTCTATAATTTCAACCCTCTGAAAGTAACTTGAAATTTCTTCACCTTCTTCCATTTTCAAGTTCTCATATCTGCAATTTGTTGTTAGCTTCTTTCATAATTTGAATCTATCATTTCCTTCATAGATATATTTTAGCTTTTCCCATACTTCATAAGCAATACCTAATGAAATAAATTTTGTCTGCTTAGTCTTAGATAAAGCACTAAAGATTGCATACCTTTATTTTTCATTTTCCTCATAGGAATAAATCTCATTTGTAGAAGGACCACTTTCCAAATCAACATATTTTGTCTCAACAACTTTCCAAGTCTTGAAATGAAGAGAGATCAAGTAACCTCTCATCTACACTTTCCAATCACTGTAGTCAGCTCCATCAAACATAGGGATTGACAACTTGTGTTCCATTACATATTCCTCAAGTGGTTAAGCTTTTCTCCAAGGAACGAAAGCTCTCATAACAATTGTTGAATTTCACAAGACTATTGAGAGGGCGGTGAATTAGTTGTATCAAATCACTTTCACTTATGATCTTAATAAATTCCACAATCACTTTAATCTATTATTAAGTATAAACATGAAATGCAGATTATAGAAAGAAAATACTAGAGACACTAGATTTACATGGAAAACCCAATGAGGGAAAAACCACGGTGAGGATTAACTCACAATATAACAATAATACAAACCAAATACAAAGTCTCACTGCCAAAGGACTCACTGCCCATAAAGGACTCACTGTCTTGATGTAGAGGCTCACTATCGAGAAGGAGGCTCACTTCCTACAGATAAAGAAAGATAATATAAAATCCACCACAATAGGTTCCACACATTCACAACCTTAATCATAGAATTGAAGACACCATCAGCTCATTGCTTTCAAGAGTCAAACACATTAAAGTACTACTTCCTTGATTCAAACTTTCACACACTCTACTCTTCAAATTTATTTCACACATGTGGTCTCTAATTCACAACATCTTGACTTGTATTTATACCATCTTCAACCTTAGAAACTTTCTCCAAGGTTGGATACACATTCTGCATTTTACAAATTAAAACTAGGTTGGTGACTCAACATTCCCATGGTGGATACGAATGAGAGTGGACCAAATACATACTTAAATAGGACCCAAAAAAAATCTTGAATCAATCACACACTTCCTTAATTGATGCTTATTCTTCATGTAACGTGTAGACACTAGGTCGACCAAACCTAATGAAAACACCAATGAACTTTGAAGCACATGCATCCACAACAAGATGATGAAATGTGGATCACACAACATGCTTCACTAAAAATTGGAACACATATTAGATGCCTTTAGATACATCCACAACAATTGAAATAGTCTTCATACATAAAACTATTTCCAACAATCCAATCGGACCGTGCAGACACATATAGTAGCTCTGGAACAATCCTTCTAGAGCACCAAACCATGAATACTTTTTCCAAAACAAAGATAAAGTCATTATCAAAATTCTTCCAGATCCACAAGATCTAAGAAAAACCACTAGGGGACTATAGAGTAGAAACATTTCTCCTAGTGCACAGACAAACAACTCTGCTATAAGAGTTCACACATTGATGAACACAACTTTCACTCTTCATCAAACCAGAAGCTATAACTCAGGATATATTATCCAAAGATGCACATAAACAACACTACATATCCACACAAGTATAGGATCAACATAGAATAAGTGCAGAGAACATTACTAGAGCACATTTAGAACACACACACAAGTCTATCTTCACTATTTATTAATTTTATCAAAAGAAAAGTTTTATATCAGCATACCTACAACACCATAAAGATAGCTCCATGTACTCTCAACACCTCTATAGTATCTCAAACATACGTGTGCTACCTATAATCACTTCATTCCTTTCTCTACAACATCCTAAACTATATTGACATGAATGAAAACATTAATGAAAACACCACCATACTCATTCTTACTTGCAATATATCAAGTATCACCTTTTTAGAGAGAAAGTTGTGGAGAATGAAGTAAAAAATTAGTAGTACTTACGAAGGATCAAGTTTTTGACATATTTACGAAGGCTCTTCCTAAAGATACTTTTGAGTATCTCCAGGATAAGTTAGGGTTTATTTCCCCTCCTTTCTTGAACTAGATGCATATGGAGATGCATCAATCTAGTGAATCTATGGATCTACTTTATTTTTGGAATGATGTTATGGTGGCTACCTCTCAGAGGGACTAGGTGGTGTCATGTATTCTCATTGAAAGAGTATTCTATTCGTAATGTCAAAGGTTAAATCAATGTAATATATTTTTCCTTTTCCATTGATGTCAAAGGGGGAGAGAAACATGAGAAAAATAAATATCATGTGAAAAGGATTATGTACTAAGGGGGAGAAAGATAAAATAGAATTATGAGGAAATGTCTTTAGAGTTGTTGTGTTGTATTTGATAGTTTTTTACATCATGTGTTTCCATCAATGAAAAAAGGGTATATTGTTGCAAGAATGAAGATGTTGAACCAAGTATGAATGTGTTTTCATTGATGTCAACTAGTTTACTAGTTTTCAATTGGTTTCGATTGTCATAGATGAAGGTTATTGGATGTATATGTTGAGGATATTGAGAAACTTGTAAATAAAAAAGGCTTCAAGTGTTCATTGTTTGATTTGAGTTTTGATCCATGATTTTCTCCTATGTTTGAGTGGTTCAGATATGTTGATCATGGTTGGTGGAAGCTACTATATCCAGATTTTTGGATTCGGGTTCATTGTATAGTGTGAGTTATGTTCACCGGTTGTGAATTGTGGTTTTCAATGTATCTAGCTAAGGTTCGAGAGAAATGTAGTTTCTCCATATTTCTTATTGTTCAAGTATTATGACTTGTGGTTTTGGAGTTAAGTTGATATGATCATGTTGAAGTTAATTTTTTTATCTATAAGTATTGGATCATAATAAGGTTGTCTATGCATAATTGTTTATATGTTTTAGAATGATTTGATTTTTTTTTGTGTTTAACACTACTTTCGAAGCTTATGGAAGCATGTTGAAGTGTGTGATTGGGTCGCCCTCATTCTAATTCCACCCTAGAATGTTTTAGAATTGACCTAATTTAAATTTGTAAATATAAATATTCTATGATACAATTTGGATATGTTTCAAATTTGAAGATGGTATAAGTATAGGATGATATATTTGTGAAAATGAAGTACAAAGAAATAGAGCGAGATAGATTTGACTAAGTGTATATATGATGCGAGTTAGGTGTAGATTAGTTTGAAATATAACTGCTAAGTATTTGGATGTAGTGAGCTGAAGGTACTCTATCATTCATGCATATCTATAAGTGGTGGAAATATCTATTGCATTGAGATTTTATCTCTATGTAACAAATCCCTTCTATCTTCTTTTTAATTCTATGGTATGAGAACTTTGAGTGGTTAACCCTTTTTGGACACTGAGTCTTGCTCTAGACAGTGAGTCCTAGTGTGGTAGTGAGCCTTTGTAATCAATTTTGATTTTATCTATATTGTTAGCTAATCCTCACCATGTTTTTTCCCTTATTGGGTTTTCCACATAAATATGGTGTTATTGTGTATATGGTTTTCATTTTTTTCCTTTGCACTTAATGATTAATCATATTAGTAGGATTTGTGATCGATTTAACTTCCAGTGAAAGTTTTAAGGATTAAATTTTGTTACAATTACAACTGATTCACCCCCCCTCTCAATTGTCTTGTTCAAAAATTGGTATTAGAGAAAATATAGATATCAGATTGGAGTTTTGTTGTATTTAATTGCTACTAGACCAGATAGCATGCATGGATTTTTTCTTGTAGTAATATTTCAAGAAGATCCTACAGAAACACATGTTGCTATTGTGAATAGAATATTCAGATATTTGAATGGAACTATGGATTATGGCTTGTGGTATCCTTGGGATACTGATTTTATACTGAATTCTTACACAGATGTATATTGGGTTTGATGTATAGATGACAAGAAAATAACAAGTGGTGGTGCATTCTTTTTGGGTTACAGATTGGTGGATTGGTTGAGTAAAAATCAAGATATAGTTTCCTTATCTACCACTGAAGATGAGAAAATTTCTATTGCATCTTGTTGTACACAAGTTTTATGGATGAAACAAACATTAAAAGATATAAGAGTATTGTATGATGATGCTATTTCTATCTTCTATGTTAATACAAGTGCAATTAACATTTCAAAGAATCTAGTGATGCACTCGAGGATAAAGAATATATCTATTAGGTATCACTTTTTGAGAGAGAATGTTGTGGAGAATGAATAAAAGCTTGAGAATATACTTTTGGATATAAAATCCCTCGAGCTCCCTTTGGGTTGATAATGTTTTTTTTCTTGGCTTCCAATCATGCCCTATGTATTTAGATATCTCTGACCCCCTTTTTTAACCAAGCTCTGCCCATTGCCGCCACGTGTTCACGATGTGCTCCTTGCAATTTTTTCATCTCTTGCTTCTCTTCCAAGCTCCACTATGCTTCCACTTGTTAGTAGCATGCACCTTTATGGCTTGATTTCCTTTGCTTATGTATTGAGTTGTGCCCACGTGACATGTAGCATCTTTCCATGTCCCCCTTTTTGGCAGGCCCCACAGTCAATGCAAGTAATGAAGAATTCTCCACATGTCTTCTCCATCAGGATTTCATCGAAGGGAAGGATGGAATGAGTGACAAGACACACCATATTTCCATGTGTCCTAACTAATTTTGTGGGTTATCAACAAGCTAACACTATTGGTACCTAGGATCAGCTCAAAGATCCTTTCCATGAAAGATTTTTAAATGACGGAGATCAGTCTTCGCTATATAACTAGTTGGCAACCATAAAGCGAGCCCCATATGAAGCCATGACTGAATTCAACACCTAGTTCCACAAAAATTGGTAGAGGATCTAGGTTTCTATTACCTCATTGACTAAGTTGGCATTCATGTTCTACCTGAAAACCATCAATTTTGATATCTCGATGATGATCTAGTCCCTTGGTAGAACCACTCTACCTGTTGCATACAACATCACTGTTAAAGAAGAGAATAACTTGATTGATGCCAAAAATTTTCCACCTCGACCCATTATGCCTATATTTCCAGACATATCAGTTCCCTCCTAGGAAATAGCATCTACCAATATGCTCGCTCCTCCTCAATCTATGTACACATATTTGAGTGTGCCATAAAATATCGCTTCTACATCTAATCCTTTAAGGGAAGAGATGAATGACATCAAGGAGTTGTTGTGAAGTATCTCAAATGAAGTAACTATGATAAAGCATAATCAGTCCATGCATTTGAATCCAACATACCAAAATTACCAAGGTGGAAGACCTTCCTACAAGTAGAACCAGTACCAAGGAGGTATATGCATGAGTCTGCAAGCTCAATTGAGTAATCAAATGGTTTTGGTACCTACTCCACTACCTAATGTCCAACCAAGTTCAAATAGAGAGTTGGTAGCAAGGAAAAACAATCTCGCCGACAAAATCAACCACTGGTGATTCCCCTGCAATGATGCACATATGCCCCGAAACTTCCCCCGCGACAACTTACAACAAAAGGTGGTGGAACAATGCAATTAGGGCACGATATTGAGTTCATGATTTTTCATCTTTCAAGGCCAAAATAACACAAATGAAACTCAAGAAGATATCTAATTTTGCTGACAATATTTTGGGTGTAAGCTATCAAAATTTTGTGCCAAGTAGTAGCGGTGATTGTACATTTTTGAAGAGTATGTCCAAGATAAGATATTTTCAAATTAGTTGGTACTATATGTAATGCCCCACCACATAACCCTGGATGACAATACAAATGCAACATAAGTGTAACAATTTTTTTTTAAAAAGTGTAATAACAATAAGTAAAGTGAACTACACTTAACGCATACATCCTCTGAGGTACATGACAACACTTACATTTGAATCCCATAACATGCAAAAGTAAACTAATCCATAGCATAAAAATTATACTCATGAAATAAATATCATAAATACAAAAGAATTAAATACATTTCGTAAGATACAAAGTACATTAAAGAATCATTCATAGATTACATTCATTCCATAAAGCAGTTACAAAGCTCATTTCAAAAATGAGGTAGATCATACAATAATGTTACAATTACAATGATACAAGAATCCTTGAAATATAAATGAGGAGTAGAACATATAAAATAACATCCAACTAATACAATAGAGCATAAGATATGGTACAAAGAAATTGGTACATATGAGCTCTCCAATCTAGAAGATCTCGCCATCATGAACATGAAGTAGAAACCCAATGGTGTAAGGTGCATATTCCACCCAACCAAGTGGTAGCCACAAGCCTAGCCCCCATGCTAGGAGACAGTAAAAGGGATTCCTAGGCATAAACAATAACCTCAAGACACAAGAAACCACAAGACTAAAATAAACAAGTACAATACTTAACATAAACGTTACATTGCTTCTAGAGTAAAAAAATCAAGTACATAATCAAGTACATCCACTAAACAATAAAAATTGTTATCATAGGAGGAGTGTCATCACAAAGTAGCATGGGCTATCCTGGAAGATCTTCCTAGGCCCCAACCCCCATCTTGGGTTATCCTAGTAGCCTCTCACAATCCTCAGCCCCACATGCAAACCAATGAGGAATCAAATATCTTTCAAAGGGACAAGATAATGATCTTTCCATTATAGACCTTCTTGTCTCATCCCAAGTCTAAACCATCCCTTGAGCCCATGAGCAAGGCACAATTAACAAGTTATATGTTCTAAGCTACCCTTCCCCATAATACAATTATTTTAGTTCCACTAAATTAACTAACTCTCACATGAGTTATCTTGGCACCACTTTGTGCAATGGCCCCCATTGAGAGCCACTCCCCTACTGACAACACAAGGATCTAATCCATAACCAAGGGTAAACAAAGTACACAAAATATGGATATTAAATCCCCAACCAAAATACATAGGGCAACACATCCTGTTCATAGTAACCATGTATTTTAATTGAATCACAACCAAGTGCACTACCCAAGGAAACATAAAGGGCCGAACCATAAATCACAACAACCCCCTCATAAAATTACATCTAGAAGACTTAAACATTCACAACTAATAGATTCCCAACTTATGAAAACATAAGAAATCACAATTTAATAAGCAATTTAGGCAGGAAATAAAACTACCATTAGGATTTTCTAAATCCAATTTCCATTTCAAGAAAATACAATAATACATTGCTCAAATAAACTAGCTTATTATAATTTCATTTACAATCAACAAGGGAATTAAATCTAATTATTTAATTCATTTCTTAATTTCACTATATAAAAATCAATTTCTCTTTTAAAATCATCTAGTTTTTGCATTTGCATGCACCTAATATAATATTCATTTAAATATATATAATTATACATACATTAATATATTATTTAAATATCTTACAATTAAATTGCAGTTTTTCCAACACAATATACAATATATACATAACCAGTGAGGGGCCTATAAATACAAAAGCATAAATATATATATATATATATATATATATATATATTTATTAATATCCATTTACATGCATATAAATTGAAGGCAGACAAATTTAAAGGCACACAACTATCTAAAGAAAAATCGTGTGGGTCGTTGGGCCGACTGTCCATAGTCGACTCCCCATATGGGGAGTCGTAACCTATGAAGGCAGCAGGCATTGCCTTCACAACCCACCTCCCATACATAGTTTAAATACTTATAATTTTTTTTTCAAATAAAATCCCATGATTTCATTACAAATCATCGTATAGACTTTTCCGTTGGGATTTTTCAATATAATTTTTTGCAGAGAATTCAAAAATAATATATATATATGTATGTATATATTAATATATATATATATCAGAATGATTGCTTCATAAGAGAACTTTTTCCACAAAATTTTCTATGAAGGATATTTTAAAAATTTACCCTAGGTTTATAATTTCCCCAGCCAATTAAATAAATATGAAGAAAAACAATATTCTTCTACAAGAAGATCTTTTCCTATACAAACAATATTTTCCAAAAATTTTGATAGGAATATTTTAAATCCATTCTTATAGAGATTTTCCAAATCTTCTATTGTTTTCGTTCTGGGATTTATTTTGTTTAAAAAAAATTATTATAGAGTTTTTCAAATTTTTCTATGTAATCTTCTGGGAATTCTATTGTTTAAAATCAATTTCCATAGAGGTTTTAAAGCTTTGATGACAATTTTCCAATTTCAAAACACATCAAAGCTTTTAAAACAAATTAACTTTTCTTCATTGTAGAGGCAATTTTTTCCAAAACAATAACTAATTCTAATATCCTTTTCGAATTTGTAATTGAATAAAAAAATTAAAGAACCTATTTCTAGATGTTTGAAGAAAAAAATATTGAAGTAGAGCCTCAACTTTAGATTCCAATATTATCAAAGCTTCCTCCAAAATAATTATTTTCTAAAAAGTTGAAAAATAAACCAGAGCCCAATTTTTTTCCTGAGACGAAATTCTTCCCCAATTTTCACCAACCTGCAAAATATCTTTCTTCCTTGTCATGAAGTAGCCTCTTTCCTCTTTCAGTTATTGCAATTATTTTCTTTGAGAATTAATTCCCAACAACAGTGTTTAATTTTTTCAACATATGTCACAAATATAATATCTTTCCAACCAAATCACAACTATTTCCTCTAAGATATTTACAAGATATTTGTGTATTTAATAATTCAAGATCACATATTAATTTCTAATTAAATTTAATCTCATTAATTTAATCACTTTATAAAATAATTTTAATTACTTTACAAAATAAAATAAATTTAATCAATTAAATCAAATATAAAGCTTCTAACTACATTAATCACGATTAAATAAATAATCAATTAAAAAAATAATCATTAATTAACATTAATTTCCCACAAAGCATACCTTGCAAAATAATTAAACAAGGCAAACAAGGACAACATGAAAACTCAGCATGACCAAAACAAGAACTAAAAACACACTGTGACTAGGGTTGTGGTTGGACAAGGAAACCTAATTACTATCTCCCAATCAACTATCCCATTGGGTAATGGACATGCTCAAACCTGTGAATCTAGGTGGAGTTGATGTCATGTACCTACAATCTTATAATCAAAATATTTGTCATACATGTATATATATAGATCATGAACAATCACACCGTGAAGAGAAAATCTCAGAATCGTAAGGTGCTCGCAAGCTAGTGATGCAATCTTGTTCCCTTCACCAATATAGTGTCACATCAAAACTGATGAAACTAAAACATCAAATAACTAGAGATGAACATATATCAATATCAGCTCAAATAAACAACTATGCTAACTAGAAAGCATGTCATAATAAAAAACATCAATATAGTGTACCATCAAATCTCAATATAAAAACCATCATCACTCCAATGTCATCAATCAAATAATAATAGCATAGTATCATAGTCTATCAAAATAAAAAAATGTTTGGAAACATAATAAAATCAAAGGGGCACTACATCCTCTCTCCCTAAGATCAAGCCTACTCCTAGAAGCCTATGAAAAAATAGGCATAGAGCTCCCTCATCTTGGTCGCATCCTCCTAGGTAGTTGAAGTATCATCCCTCAGATCCCACTGGACCCTAACCTACTCAATATCTCAACTCTTGAGGGTGAGTCTCATGTATTGTGTGACGGTCATAGACTCCAAAGACAGCTACCCATCCTCTACCTATAAGTCATTCAAATCAAGGATGTGAGATATATTAGGGTGGTAAGGCCTGAGTACTGAAACATGGAATACGTCATGTATGTGTGAGAGACTGGGCGACAAAGAAATATGGTAAGCTACTGGTCCAATCTTCTCAAGAATATTGAATGGCTTGACAAAGCGAGGTGCAAGCTTAGATACCTTTCCATGTCAGATTGGACTCTTTCATGCACACACAAAAATTTTCAGTCACCTACTGCAAAATGATGGTCCACCAATGCACATCTACATACTTTTTCTGCCTATCCTGTGCAGCAACCAAATGTTCCCTGATTTGAATCACTTGTTGCTCCATGTCCTGAATAATATTAGGACCCAATAGAACTCTATCCTCTAACTAATAGCAACTCAAAGGATTCTGACACGGTCATCCATACAATTCCTAGAAAGGAGGCATACCAATCAAACTATGAAATTTTTTATTATAAGAAAACTCCACTAAATGGAGATAGTACTCCCATCGTTTCTGCTAGTCCATCACATACATGTATAACATATCCTCGAGAATCTAGTTGAACCTCTTGGTCTGTCCATCTATCTCAAGGTGATATGCTAAAATAAATTTCAATTGCATCCCCATCACATGTTGCAATGACATCCAAAGAGCTGAGGTGAACACAGGATCCCTATCAAAAATGATTTGATGATGAATACTATACAACCTAACAATATCTCCCATGAAAACTCTAGCAACATATGAAGGATTATAGGATGAACGAATAGATGAGAAGTGTGCTACCTTTTTCAACCTATCCACCATCACCATAATGGCATCATGTCATCGTGAAGAATTGGGTAACCTAACAATGAAATCCAATGAGATTATATCACATTTCCACTCTAGCACAAAATGTGGTTGTATAAGTCCTTCTGAATGCTAGTGTTCATCCTTCACTCACTGAAACTACAAACACCTCGACACAAAGTCAGCGATGTCTCACTTCATACCTACCCAGAAGTATAACTATCACAAATCGGCATGCATCTTCTTCACTCTAGGATGAGATGAATAGGGTGTCTGATGTGCCTCTATCATAAGAAATGTACAAAGATCTCTAGAAGATGGAACATAAATGAATCCCATGTGTCTCAACAAACCATCTGACTCTAGAGAATAACCTAAGAGTCTACCCTCAAGAGTCCTACCTGTCTCTATCTTTGATCTCACCTCCTAATACTAGCTTTCTATGAGAAGTATAGAAAGAATCTGACTCCTCAAATCCACACTAAGAGTCAACTCTAACAACTCATGTCTCTATCTGTTGAGAGAGTTAAAAAATACGTTCTCCTTCCCTTGAATGAACTTCACCTTGAAGTCATACTTACAAAGGAACTCCATCCATCATCTCTGCCTAGCATTAAGATTAGGTTGTGTGAAGATGTACTATAGGCTCTGATGGTCATTATGCAACTCGAATATGTTCCCAAACAAGAAATGTGTCCATCTCATCAAAGCGTGTAATACTGCTTCCAACTCAATATTGTGCATGGGGTAATTCAACTCATGATCCTTGTGTTTTTGAGACTCATACGATATAAATCAACCATCTTGCATCAAGACTACTCCTAATCCCTCCAAAGATGCATTTGTATAGACAAAAAAATCTCTAGTAGGATCAGGTATCACAAGAATCAGTGCACTAGTCAATCTCTCCTTCAGAGTCTAAAACGTTGTCTCACACTACTTTGACCAAACAAATCTCATCCCTTTCCTCTAAAGAGAAGGGATAGGATGTCCTATCCTTGAGAAACCTTGAATAAAGCATCTATTATAACCTGCTAATCCCATGAAACTACGTATCTCTACCACATTAGTGGGTGCAAGACAATCAATGATCACTTGGATCTTCATAGGATCCATTGCAATACCCTCTCTTGATATCACATGTCCAAGGTACTTAACCTTAATCTTAAAGATATTGCATTTGGACAAGTTAGCATACAACTAATTATCTCTCAAACACTACAAAACTTGCCTCAGATGTTCCTCTACTATCCTAGAATAGATCAATATATCATCAAGGAATACTAGTATTAATCTATCAAGATATGTGTGAAAGACTCTATTCATCAAGCTCATGAACACATATGGCACATTGGTCAACCCAAACGGTACCACTGTAAAATCATAGTGACTGTAACGAGTGTGAAACACCATCTTATAAATGTCAGAATCAAATATGTGTAGTTGATGGTACCTTGACTTAAGATCAATTTTTGAAAAGACCATAGCAACCTTGATTTGATCAAACAAATCATTAACCCTAGGTAAGGAATATTGGTTCATGATTGTCACTTTATTCAGTTGATGATAGTCTATGCACAATCAAAGTAAACCATCCTTCTTTTTCACAAAAATTACTGGTGCTCCTCAAGGTGAAACACTAGGGTGGATGAAACCCTTCGCTAGCAACTCCTATAGCTGCAAGCGAAGCTCCTTAAGCTCCTATGCAATCATACAATACAAATCTTGTGAAATAGTCTCAAATCCAGGTATAAGATCAATCTTAAAATGAATGTCACACTAAGGTGGTATCCCTGGAATCTCATCGAGAAATACATTTGCATACTATTGAAGTATGGGGTGGCTATCAAATGAAACCTCCTCCTCACTATCTCCCAACTCCAAGTCATCTACTATCACTACAAACAACTGACATCCCTAATGTACACATCTTCTCAGCTGCATAGCCAAGATCATCCTTAGTGATATTGGTCTCTGAACTCCCACTATTTTGACCTCTCTCCCAGATACATCAAATCAACTTTTTTTGACAGTGAATGATGGCTCTGTGAGCCTCTAACCAATCCATCCCTAAGATGATGTCATATGACCCCAGTGGTATAATGCAAAGGTCTATTGTAGTGTGAAAGGATCCAATATTCAAACTAAAATTACATACTAGTGAATGCACTACAACTTTAGCACTAGAGGCCAATTTTACCTACCACTTATCATCCTACTTTACTACCCTTAGTCTACAACGTGCCATGAAAGACAATGAAATAAAAGAATCTGATGCTCTTAAATCAAATAAAATGGTAACTTTGTTACCTTGTAACATACCCAAAGTGTCTACCATTGTGCTTTGATGATTAGCTTAGCAGTAGTCAACCATAGAAAATACCTGATGACCTTTATCCATATCTCCAATAGTCAGCTTTGATGCTATTGTTCTCTAAGTATAACCTGATGTGCCCTTATTAGGAAACTTTTGCGATATGTGACCCTGTTGGCCACAAAAAATAAATCATATACCCTTGTCGAATCATCTACCTTCAAGAGGCACACTCGACTACTAAATGCTACCCCTATTATAGGTAGACTATGTACTCTATGTCAGTTTCTCATAATTGAAGTGTTTGACCCACCTCCAATTTCTATCACCCCCTAACTTCAATATCTATCACCATGTCTAGGATATAAATTCTTATGTTTCCCCTATGAATTCTGATGTTGACCACTCTATGTAGGAACCTACTATGTCCTAGGTATTCTAGTTCCCTAAGCCTAGCCACTACATGAACTAGGTCCTATAGTTGAAGCACTACCTATTCGTACTCTAGTATGTCCACCCAAAGCCATCACAAAATTCTCCTCCACCAGTCTGGCCTTCTACACTACTGTCTCCATGGTCTTAGGTTCAAAAACTTGAACACCACCACTGATCTGGGCATTTAAGCCCCTAATGAAGTTTTGAACAAGCATGCCCTCATCATCAACAATGCTAGTGTA
Source organism: Sequoiadendron giganteum (assembly GCA_007115665.2). Lineage (NCBI taxonomy): Eukaryota > Viridiplantae > Streptophyta > Pinopsida > Cupressales > Cupressaceae > Sequoiadendron > Sequoiadendron giganteum. The sequence goes on from CM021103.1 coordinate 562,813,579, forward strand.
TTGCTTGAGCTCATAGAATCGATGCTCATATAGTTCCATTGACATGGCCATCTATTGCAGAGCATGAAACTTGTCTCCACAATGTTGTCACCAATGGTCAGATAGGAATTTGGCTCTAAACCTCTCAATGAACATATCCCAAGAAACATAATTAATGCCAATACAGAGCTTTTGCTCCTCCAATCTCCACCAAGTAGATGCAAAGTCTCAAAAGTGCATGATCACACATTTGGCCTTAAATGAATTTCCCCACTACAAAAGATACAATTGGGAGATATTTTTCATGCTAGTGCTAGGGAGGAGATACTACAACAACATGTGGATAAGGTAAATTAATTGGAAGAATAAATCTAGATATTGTAGAGCTCCATTTTGTATATGCAAAGAGACTCTTCCCTTTAACTACCACAATAACTCAAGCAACTAGTATATGGCCTCCAATAATACCTTAAGGTATAAAAGGATAAAATAATACAAGAGGCTCGTCAATAGGTATTGAAAAATAATGTAAAAGAGGTTACAAAAGGGTGTGCAATAGCACACTCACAACTAGAAAAGTAATCAAATAATGTGGAAGGCAGTATAGTAGAAGCCAATGTCATCTACCAATTTTGTTTGCAATGGTCCACCATCACAAAGATAGTCAAGATTCAAATAGCATAGTTAGAGGGTCATATTGGTGTTTCCAACTAATTGACAAGATTTCTCTAAGGATTATCCAAATCCTATAATCAAGAACCCTAGGTTAGTTTCCAATGAATAGGAGATAAATTTTATACTTTTCCTCCTCTGCACTTTAAGTTCTATAAAATCAAGGTGGGTACCCCTATATACATAATCATTTGAGATGCAGCCATACTTATAGTGATGTTAAATAGATAATAATATTCACACTGATAATCTTAAAGGGTGAGCTTCATTGACTAAGTCATCCTCAAAACCCTCTATTTTCTCTATATTATATTGGCAGTGTAGAATTAGAAAAATAAAAAAATTAAAGTAAAAATAACAATCAAATTTAGGTTCGATTCTACTTAGGAATGAGTTTTTTAAAAGTCTTGATGAGTTCCTTATCCATTACAGAGTCAAAATGATGCAAATTCTCTACATGAAAAATCTAATAACAAACTCAATGGTTCTAAAATCTTAATGCATTATAATAAGAAACTTGTAAAATGATAATTTTATTAATCTACTTAGAAATCCTATTACAAAAAAATAGATACATTAACAGTATAATTCTATATTCACATGTGCAAAACTAAGTTTTTTGTTATAATTTACAAAATAAGTATACAACATTTGTCTTCTGAATTTTAAAATACCTAATTCTATACAAATAATATAAAGACTAAGGACTCAAAATCCTTAAAATGAGGCTTGGAATTTCCTTTTATAGACACAAGGGAAGTAACAAGAAAAAAACCTCATTCACAAATTAAGTCACAAAAGACAAAATATTAGGCGGTGACACTACAAAAAAGGATAAAATGTTTATATTTTGTAGAGAGGTCATTGGAAAAGGTAGTTGGAGGCATCTAGGGTATTTATTCTAGCATATGGATCTGATTTCCTCAAAATTAACCTTTGTAGATGATAGAAAATATCTGACATTCCATTCTCAACATTCCCATGCAACATTTATGTGTGATTGGTGAGGACCGATTGAAATGCAACTCAAAATTTTGCACCAACATTTTCTTTGCTTTCATCATTGTTGTGTTGATCTATCCCTAGTATAGTGTAGCACTTTTCTGATTTTCTTATGTTTTCAGACAATGTTTTTATTTTGATAGACTATGATACTATGTTATCTGATTGTTGACATTGGAGTGATGATGGTTTTTATATTGACATGTGTCAGTACACTATATTGATGTTTGTTGATAATGACATGCTTTCTAGTTAGCATAGTTTTTTATTTGAGTTGATATCGATATATGTTCATATCTAGTTATTTGATGTGGCATTGTATTGGTGAAGGGAATGGGATTGCATCACTCGCTTGCGAGTGCCTTGCGATTCCATGATTTTCTCTTCACGGTGTGATTTCTCATGATCTATATATACATGTATGACATATGTTTTGATTGCAAGATTGTAGGTACAAGACATTGACTCCACTTGGATTCACATGTTTGAGTGTGTCCTTTGCCCAACATGATAGTAATTGGGTTTCCTTCTCAAACCACAACCCTAGTCATAGTGTGTCGTCGGTTCTTGTTTTGGTCATGCTGAATTTTCGTGTTGTCCTTGTTTTCCTTGTTGTTTAATTATTTTGCAAGGTATGCTTTGTGGGAAATTAATGTTAATTAATGACTAAAATGTTTTTAATTGGTAATTTATTTAATCATGATTAATGTTGTTAGAAGCTTTATATTTGATTTAATTAATTAAATTTAATTTATTTTGTAAAGTGATTTAATCTTTGAGATTAAATTTATTTTATAAAATGATTAAATTATTCAAATTTAATTTAATTAGAAATTAATATGTGATCTTGAATTATTAAATACACAAATATCTTGTAAATATCTTGTAGGAAATAGTTGTGATTTGGTTGGAAAGATATTTTATTTGTGACATGTGTTAGAAGAAATTAAACACTGTTGTAGGGAATTAATTCTCAGAGAAAATAATTGCAATAACTGAAAGAGGAAAGGGGCTACTTCATGACAAGGAAGAAAGATATTTTGCAGGTTGTTGAAAATTGGGGAAGAAGCTCTCAGGAAAAAAATTGGGCTCTAGTTTATTTTTCATCTTTTTGGAAAAGAATATTTTTGGAGGAAGCTTTGATAATATTGGAATCTAAAGGTGAAGCTCTACTTCAATATTTGTTTCTTCAAACATCTAGAAATAGGTTCTTTAATTGTTTTTATTCAATTACAAATTGGAAAAGGCTATTAGAATTATTTATTGTTTTGGAAAATTCTCCCTTTAAAATGAAGAAAAAATATATTTTTTAAAAGCTTTGATGTGTTTTGAAATTGGAAAATTGTCATAAAAGCTTTAGAACCTCTGTGGAAATTGATTTTAAATAGTAGAATTCCCAGAAATATTACATAGAAAAATTCAAAAAACTTGATAAAAATTGTTTTTAAACAAAATAAATCTCAGAAGGAAAACAATAGAATATTTTGAAAATCTCTATAGGAATGGATTTATAATATAAATGAATATTATATTAGGTGCATGCAAATTCAGAAACTAGATGATTTTAAAAGAGAATGATTTTTAGATAGTGAAACCGGGAAATTGAATTAAATAATTAGATTTAATTCCCTTGTTGATTGTAAATGAAATTGCAATAAGCTAGTTTATTTGGGCAATGTATTATTGTATTTTCTTGAAATGAAAATTAGATTTAGGGAATCCTAGTGGTAGTTTTATTTCCTACCTGAATTGCTTATTAAATTATGATTTCTTATGTTCTCTTAAGTTGGGAATCTATTATTTGTGAATGTGTAAGTCTTCCAGATGTTGTAATTTTATGAAGGGGTTGTTGTGAGTTATGGTTCAACCCTTTGTGTTTCCTTGGGTAGTGTACTTGGTTGCGACTCAGTCAAAACACCCAGTTACTACAAACAAGATGTGTTGCCCTATGTATTTTGGTTGGGGATTTAATATCTATATTTTGTGCACTTTGTTTAACCTTGGTTATGGATTAGATCATTGTGTTTTCAGTAGGAGAGTCACCCTCAATGGGGGTCGACGCACATAGTGGTGCTAGGGTAACTCATGTGAGAGTTAGTTAATTCAATGGAAATTAAATAAATGTATTAGGGGAAAGGGTAGCTTAAAACATATAACTTGTTAATTATGCCTCGCTCATGGGATCAAGGGTTGTTTTAGACTTGGGATGAGATGAGAAGGCCTAGAATGGCAAGATCATTATCTTGTCCCTTTGAAAGATATTTGATTCCACATTGGTTTGCATGTGGGGATGGGGATTGTGAGAGGCTACCAGGATAACCTAAGATGGGGGCTAGGGCCTAGGAAGATCTTCCAGGATAACCCATACTACTTTGTGATGAAACTCCTCCTATCATAATAATGTGTATTGTTTAGTGGATGTACTTGATTCTTTTACTCTAGAAGCAATGAATCCTTTATGTTAAGTATTGTACTTGTTTATTTTAGTTTCATGGTTGCTTGTGTCTTGAGGTTGTTGGTTATTCCTAGGAAGCCCTTTTACTATCTCCTAGCATGGGGAGTGGGCCTTCGGGTACCACTTCATTGTGTAGAACATGTACCTTACACCATTGGGTTTCCACTTCATGTTCGTGATGGCAGGATCTTCCAGATTAGAGAGCTCGCATGTACCAGTTGCTTTGTACCATCTCTTATGCTCTATTGTATCAGTTGGATGTTATTGTATCTATTATAATCCTCATTTTTATTTCGAGGAGGATTCTTGTATCATTGTAATTGTAACATTATTGTATGATCTACCTCATTTTGGAAACGAGATTTGTAATTTCTTTATGGAATGAATGCAATCTATGAATGATTCTTTAATGTACTTTGTATCTTACAGAATGTATTTAACGCTTTTGGATGTATGATCTTTATTTCATGATTATAATTTTTATGCCATGGATTAGTTTAATTTTTCATGTTATGGGATTCAAATATAAGTGTTGTCAAGTACCTTAGAGGATGTATGTGTCAAGTGTAGTTCACTTTACTTATTGTTATTGCGCTTTAAACAAATAAATTCTTATGCTATCGCTGCATTTGCATCATCCTATAGGGTTACGTGGTGGGGCATTACACATGGTATCAGAGTGAAAGTTTAAACACTTGATGCTCTGGGATAATGTTGAACCCTTTAAGCTATTAGTTGCATAGGATTTAAGATGTGTTACCTTGTCTTATACCTTGGTAAATATATGTAGGATCATGCCACCTACACGAGGTCATGGTAGAGGTCATGGTCATGGCTGAGGAGGTGGTTATGAAGGTAGTCATTAGGTTTCACCTCCCCATGTTCCCCATTACTCAGATCATGAGGAACATCAGGCTTCCCAGAATGCTCTGCGATGCAGTGACTAGAATCAGGATCCACTAGGGATCAAGGGCACTCAGTTGTATCAATTGTTAGAGGAGACACTTTCTCACCTTGGGCCGAGGTAGGATAGATATTAGATAAATACTGGTGAGAGAGAGGTTCCAACACAACTTGAGTTAGTCACAACTACTCATATGAGAGACCTACTTAGACATCGTCCACCCACTTTTGATGGTTATTCCAATGGACTAGAGGCTGAGACATGGTTGGTAGACCTAAACTGGTATTTTTCTATGCACCCTTATGGTAGCAGCCCATTATTAGTTTTTTTATGAGCTTAGAAGTTGGTGCTGGTTGTAATTTATTTTGTTGCACTAGAGAATCGCTGATAGATTGGATTAGTGATACTAATGTAGTTGTTTCCTCCACTTCTTCCTCTTTTTCTTTTTCCCCTTGTATTTTTGGTTGAATTTGTGTGGGGGATGGTATTGTTGGCATATGGCTTCTATAATTGTCATTGATCACAACCTAAGTCATTTATCTGGTCTACAATCTAGTATTGGTTCATACCTGCAAAACAAAATGAAGAACAAGACATTTGGGTAAAGGAAAAGATGTTGATTTGAATACCTCACCGGACTATTGTTTTGAGTTGTGGATCTCAAAGAAAGGTATGTTGATTTGTTTACTACATTATTCAAGAAGTATCTTGATGTGCATTCACTATTGATGATTTAGGAGATCTAGTGCATTGATCTTTTGGTTATCTATGCTAGAAGGCCGACTTGTTGAATATAGTTGTTGCAGATATCGAAGGAGTAATTGATTAAATGTTTTTGTGTTTGAACATGTTTATTTGGGTCCCTAATATGCTATGGATGACTATGGATGGTGCACATAAATATTTAGTTGAGGATCTAACCAACAGTTGAAAATCACTTTATGTTTTGTGAAAGCCAACATGTGAATGATCAAATCATTGATAGCAGATATATATATATATATATATGAAATCGGTTTTATCATTTTGAAGATGTGAATGTGTGATATGCAAAGTATATTAGTGTGTGGTGTGAAATTTAGAAGATTAATAGCACAAATTTATCTATGAATGAATTTATGATGCAAAGAGAAAAAATGAGTAGAGCAGAGTAGAGCAAAATGCAAAATAAGACAAAAGGTCCATAATTTGATCTATGAGCCTAACTGAAACTATAACCTCACATGAGTAGATGTTATTACTTTAGTTCAACCTTTAGATGGTTTTAATCTGAACATTTTGTAAGGAAGTGAGCCTTTCCTTTTGAGCAGTGAGCTCTAGGCAGTGAGCCTAAATGCAAGTGCATTCCCATTTTGTAAAACTTATATTTGAGTACTCAAATTATGGATTAACCTCCATTGTGGTTTTTCCCCTAACAGGGTTTCCACGTAAATATCCTTGTGTTATGGTGTTGTGGATGATTACTTCATGTGTTTCCATATTTTCTTTGGTTTAATGTTGAAATGACTTTAATATCAGATTAATGAAGTTTAAATTTGCAAAACACTGATTCTCCCCCCTCTCAATGTTCCCTTGAGTCCAAAAATTGGTTTGAAAGCCTAATTCCTCAAAAGAAGTTTAGCAACTTGAGGTAGATCTTGGAATGTAATGGACTCTGGTATTCTTCAACAATAACTTTTAGTGGCACTTGATGAATTTGATCAGTCTAAAGTAGAAGTCCAAGAATTGAAAGAAAACCTTAGGGATACTAAGAAATTCATTCAGACATTGAAGGATCAGACTATTAAATCCAAGGAGAAGAGAAAGGATCTTTGTGATCAGATCAAGAAGAAAGAGAGTGAAAATATGGATGATGCTCTCCTGAATCAAACCTTGAAGGAAATAACTAAAGAATGTGAAAAGCTTGTCAGAGACAATGCTACCCTAAAACATGAAATGGAATCTATGGTGATGAAGTTGACTAAAGAGATTGAAGAAAGGAAGAAGAATGAGGAGAACCTTGCTCAGTCCTTAAAAGGGAAATCCAATGAATGCAGAAGAATAAATGGAGAATTCATTCAGATGGAAAGTGAACTACTACAATTTAGAAACAATGAAGTAGAACTTGAATTTTTTTTTGTTATTCTCAAGAATGAACTTACTATTGCAAATGAATATAAGGAGAAGTTTAAGACCAGTTTAGTTAAGCTTGGTGAGTTGACTCAAGGATAGAAGAGTGGAAATGATAAGCAAGGTCTTGGATATGAAAAATAAGAAAGCTCTGGATCTGGACAAAAGAATTTTAGGCAAGGAAACTAGATGAACAAAGGTGTAAGGTATCTGGTAAGATAACCTAATGCTCAAAAGTTCAATGGATGTTGTTTTGCTTGCAAACAATTTGGTCATATGGCTGCTCAATGTAGAAGTAATATGAAATCAAGAGATTCATCATTTTTTGGTCAGTGTTTCAATTGCAAAAATATTGGTCACAAATAAAATGAATGTAGAAATGTGTCAAACTACTCTGTTAGTAAAATGAATGTTGAATGTTATACCCATGGAAGATTTGGGCATATTGATAATCAATGTAGATCAAGAAGAAATCAATGGAATGCTTGGTCTGGACAAGAAAATACTGTATGCTACAATTGTAACAAACATGGTCACAATGCAAGATTTTGTAGAAACAAAAATGTGCATAGAAGAGGTCTGGTATACAAAGGAAGAAATAGATAGAAACATGATAAAAGAAAAGGAAAAGTGACTACAGATGAAATAAGAGATCAGATGAAGAAGACATGCGTAAGGAAGAACGAGTCTGATGCTAGAAATGGTTTTGCACCAGAACCTGCATCCGGTAATTCCTCCAGAAATTGATTTCAGGCCATTGGCCTAGGGGGCATTTTTCAAGAGAATCCTTTCTCCCCTTTCTATAGCTGGTACCCAAACATGAAGGATGGTCAAAAAGGTGTATCAATGATCTACAGAGGTTTTGGATAAAAAACACAAGAAAATTCAAAGAATCATAGGTCCATGGAAGAATTTTTCTCACTATTTGAGAAAATAGAGTATCCAGAAAACCTAAGGAAAAGGCATTTATTACAAGTGTGTGAGCTATAAAAGATAAGTTGAAACTCTCATTTGTCGCTTTGCATCAAAGAAGAGAAGAAGGAGAGCACTTGGTAAGATAATTTCAGAGCAGTGAAGTTAATTCATCAAGGAATCTCAAAACACATAAGGTATTTTGGTTGTTTTCAAAATTTCCATATAATTGGTGTGCAATTGATAAACATAAAGTACGAAAGAAAGAATGGAACAAATCAAAGGGTCAATCAATTTGGTTGAATACAAAAGTGAGAAGATTAGGGCCATGAGAAATTTGTTGCCACCCGATGAATTGAAGTGGTTGAGAGAAGCCAAACACAAGAAATTGGATATTTGGAATGAGTTTCCCTATTTGGAGAATGCGGAAATTGTTAAATTCATTTTGAGCAGATTGCATAATGAAACCTTGATTCTAGAAAAACCCTACATCATTTCAAAGGAAGTAATTGGAAATTTGACTGGATTATGTAAAGTCGGGGATATACCAAGAAAGAAATCCATCCAGAATAAAGAATTTGAAACCCTAACCAAGATAATTGGAGATCAAAGGGCACTGATAATCTCAAAAATCAAGAAATTTGTGACAAGGTACATTGCACATGGAGTATCATATAAAGTCTCTTTCAGAAACAAAGAAGGAGAAACCTTGGCTAGTGTAGTTTATATCTCTCACAAGATGATAATGGAAGTTCAAGACTTTGACCTATACAGATTGCTAAAGGATCAACTGATGGAGAATGTGTAGCTAACAAAGGAGATAGATTACCCTTTCAAGTTTGGTACTTTGGTCATATGTTTAGTAATGTCCTTCCTAAATTTTTTGTCGATGAACAATAATGTGGTGTGGAAAGAAAATGAACCAGTGTGCAAACAAATATTCTCATACTCTAAGACCTTGGCTAATTGGGATCAATAATTTGGAAATTTATTTAAAAGTTTACTTGGAAAGTGTGGCTCAGTCAGTATTTCTCTTCTAGTAAGAGCACTTGAAGTTGGTTCCTCTTCCGGTGAGATGAAGAGAAAGTAGAAAAGAGAAAAATAAATTATTGAATATATCCCTTTGGAATGGAAGATTCCTAAGATTGAAGGAAAATTAAAGGAACGGGAAATTATGGATATACCAGATGAAGAATTTGATGAAGAAACTAAGGATCCACAAGGAAATTAACTAGAATTAGTTGAACCAAAACGTGAAAAGTAAATTTTAGAAGCAAGTGAAGAAGAAGATGACCTAACAAAGAAGCTATAATAGGTTATTCACAAGGAAGGTGGAATGGAAAAAATTGCTAAATTATGGTCTATTAGACCCTCATATGATTAGGATATGATTTGAAGTGTTCTAAGTGCTCATATTGTGCACAACTAGATCAAATTAGAGATTTTGCAAAATGTCTTACCATAAGAAATGATCCAATGCATAAAAGAAACAATGAACTATGGTTCTCAAGACAAAGAAGAAGGTGAAGTTATCTCAAATTTGAAGGGACGGTTCAGGCTATCACTTACCAAATTGAAAAAGAAAATGAATGAGTTGATGCAATGCATAAGTGTAGCTAATAACATCTATAACTATTGCATGTGTTGGTCTCATGCAGTTGGGAAATACAAAGAGAAATTGGAGCAGATTGAAACAAAGTTGAATGGGATTGGAAAAAGTTTTGATATGTTTCAGGATTAGGATGGTACAATAAAGAAAAGGATTCAATAACTACAGTCTGAGCACACAAAAATTCAATTCACTAAGAACACACTTGTGGAAATTTTTTGGAAAGTGAAGGACCTAATTGAATGTAGACTAGAATAGATGGTTGAGATTCTAAGGAAAGGTGAAAATATAGAGGATGTGATTACAATTTCAGAATCCCTCACCGAGATTGTCAATAGGACATATAATAATAACAACATGATCATAATCATTGGGATTGCAATAGATGCTTGGAATAAATTTCTTCTGAAGAAGAAGCAAAGTCACAAGATAATTTTCTAACTCAAGAAGCAGTTGTTATTTTTCAAAATTTTGAATCAGTTTTGAAGTTTTTGGGAGATTGAAAACATAATTTTTCATTTATGTCAAAGAGGGAGAGATTAGTGAAAAATGCCTCATCAATCTTAGGGGGAGCTATGTTTTGAAATTTTGAAGTTTGGTAGCGTACTCATATTGATTCTGACACTTAGTCATTTTTAACTAAGTATTTCCATCAATGCCAAAGGGGAGATTGTTGGCATGTGGAATTCTAGTGTTGTCATTGATGACAACCTAAGTCATTCATCTGGTCTATATTCTAGTATTGGTTCATATCGGCAGAACATAATGAAGAATAGAGCATTCGGGTAAAGGCAAAGATGTCAATCTAAATACCTCAGTGGACTATTATTTTGAGTTGCAGATCTCAAAGAAAGGTATGTTGATGTTCAGACTACCTTATTCAAGAAGTATCTTGATGTGCATTCACTGGTGTACGATCTAGGAGATCCGGTCCATTGATCTTTTGGTTATCTATGCTAGAAGGCTAACTTGTCGAATATAGTCATTGCGGATATCGAAGGAATAATTGATTTTTTTTTTTTGCATTTGAACAAGTTTATTTGGGTCCCTACTATGCTATGGCTGGCTATGGATGGTGTTCATAAAGATTTAGTTGAGGATCTAGTCAACAGTTGGAAAGTACTTTATGTTTTATGAAAGCTGACATGTGAATGATCAAATTTTTGATAGAGGATATATATAGAGATTAGATTTATCATTTTGAAGATGCAAACTTGTGATATGTGAAGTATATTAGTGTGTGGTGTGAAATTTTGAAGATTAATAGTGTGAATTTATCTATGAATGAATTTATGATGCAAAAAGTAGAAATGAGAAGAGTAGAGTAGAGCAAAGTGTAGAATCAGATAGAAGGTCCATAATTTGATCTATGAGCCTAACCGAAACTATAACCTAGCATGAGTAGATGCTATTACCTCAGTTCAACCTTCAAATGGTTTTCATCTGAATATTTTGTAAGGCAAAGAGCCTTTCCTTTTGAGCAGTGAGCTCTAGGCAGTGAGCCTGAATGCAAGTGCATTCCCATTTTGTAAAACTTATATTTGAGTACTCAAATTATGGATTAACCTCCACCGTGGTTTTTCCCCTAATAGGTTTTCCATGTAAAAATCCTTTTTTTATGGTGTTGTGGATGATTACTTCATGTTTTTGCATCTTTCCTTTTGTTTAATGTTGAAATGGCTTTAATATCAAATGAATAAAGTTCATATTTACATAACACTAATTCACCCCCCCTCTCAGTGTTCCATTAAGTCCAATAAGTATGGCTTGATTCATTAAATTTTGTTCTACTAGCATGGACTCTATTATCTTATTTATTATTGTGTTAGTCTCCTCTTGGATCTTCACAATTTATCCTTGTTGGCCCCCCATCAGAGTGTCTACCATTTTTATTTTTTGGGATCATAGGATTGTGCCTATGTCAAATTTTTATTTTGGTATATATCTTCTTCTCTTTTAAGGATTTCTCCTAGATTTCCATAATGATGGGTTTGAGAAATCTTTTGATTAATTCTTCCAAAATTTTATCAAACTTTCTTATATACATTATGAGATTTTCTATGATTCTATCCTTCTCTTTTTTATGAATCATCATACATAGTTAATACCTAGGGGATCATAGCATGGTATACAATATATTTGATAGTCACCATCACATTTATGGGAGATTGTGGTTTCTCTGATACATTTCATTGTTGGATTTCAACCATGTGGTTTTACTTCTCCTCTTTTGTGGAGGTTTCAATACTTCTTCCTCCTCCTCTGCTTCGGAAGTGATAATATTCAATTTCACCTCTCATTTAGGACTTACCTTATGGAATTTATTCTCCATACTTATATGAATTAGCATCTCTAATATCTCATGTATATCCAAAGTTGCCACTCTCTAGGAAGAGGATGTTGGACCCTTAGATTGGGTATTAGTATCTCCATGCAACCTTCTAGAAATTTTTATGATAGGAATATATTTCTCTAGAGCTACTATAGTGGATGAAGGTTGGGTGGTCTCATTTGGTAGGATTCCCCACTACTTATGTAGTTTCTCCAGATTCTTTTCAAAATTCTCTTGGGAATTCTTCTTATGGATCTGATCCATTATTTGCTTATAAGTAGCAAACCTTTCCAAATTGGGATCCTTTTTCTTCCTCGAGATGTTAATAGAATATGGATCCACTTCCTTCTATGAGATTTCATATGGTAGCTTAGGGATTGAAGCCATTCATAGTTCTACAACCTCCATGTAAGTGTAGTCCTTGTCTACTAGAAATGTTAATGTTTTGATGTATTGTTTCATAGATTCATAGGGAATCAATTCCCACACTTGTATTTTCTATTGGAAGCTCTTGAAGAACCCCCATTAAAATATGGTATATGTTTTTTTGTCTTGGAATTGGTAGATGTGGATATTTATTTGATTAGCTACCAGTAGATGAGATATCCATAATTTACCCTTGAATCTTGGAAGCTCATTGAAAAAGTAGAAGACTAGGAAAATGAGGAGTGTGTCATAGTCAAATAATTTATAATGTGAGGTCTTGATTTTATGTATGTTCTACATCAGTTTCTCCCACATCACCTCATAGAGTACAAATTCCTTCCTTGCCACCACCATCTGATAGGTTGTGTGAATTTTTGTTGTGGTGGTGGAGTCCTCCCTATTTATGTAACATATTTTATATGTAATACTCATGGTTGCATACCACACTATAGGGTTTGTGATGGTTTGGATGCCTAGGCTCTATACATCTAGAATTGTGTCAATGAGCTAGGTCACTACATGTTTTTTTATCACTTTATTTATTGAGACTTCTCCAACCATGCTCAATCTCATTAACATATGAATCAGTTCCCTTATGATGTGGTATGGTTTTTCCAGATAGATGAACTCGTCATTGACTCTGCTAAGGACTAACCTAACCTAGTCATTCTCATCATAAAATTTTGGGTAGTCTTTCCATCCATCTAGTGTTGCAAGGTGTGTGCCCTTGGTCTCCTTGTGTTGTGCAACATATTGATTGGGTTCTTGACATGGACTAACCACCTCCCATCAATTCATTAACTCTAGTGGTTGTATCGAGAATTAACAAGTCAATCTTTTGGTACTACACTAATTGAATGTGCAATAATTGGCATCAAAGCCTGGGTCATATATTTAAACCCCTTGCTTGTGCTGGAGGGATTTTTGCAAGGTGTGTTCCCTTAGAATACTTGTGTTGTGAAATGCATCACTCAATTTCATGAAATTTATTAATTACCTCCCATGGATTAATTAACTCTAGTAGTTGTATCAGGCATTAACAAGTTGATATTTTTATGCAATGATAACTATCTATGCAAAAATTAGTATCAGAGCCTAGGTAATAAATTTAAACCTCTAAATTATGTTGGGAGATTGTTGTAAGGTGTGTTCCCTTCGTATCCTTGTGATATGTAGTGCAACAGTCAAGTTCGTGACATGGCTTAACCAACTCCCATGGATTCATTAACTCTAACGGTTGTATTAGGCATTAACAGATCAATCTTTTTGTACAATGACAAAAATCTATGCAAAATCTAGATCATTCCATCCCACCTCTTGGTATTGCGGTTGGTATGTGATTTGGTCCAGAGTGAGTAGGGGTTTCCTTAATTTGTCAAATTTTGTGTGATCTATTTCAGTTATAGGCTCGTGGATGTATTTCCTTACATCTTTTGTGTACACCACATCTATGGGGATTCTTGAGAAGGCCTCATCTTTTTCAACCTTCGTAGATTTGAATAGGTACTTATTCTTTTTTTTTCATAGTTTCTTTGTCACATTTACCAATGTTGGGGTTGCCATTGTTTATAGGTATATGAGTTATTTTAGTAGAGACCAAGTTTCTTATGCTAGCATAGGGATTTCGAATTCAAATTGTATTGAGTGGTGTTTTGAGTGGTTTAAATAGTTGTGTTTGGAGGTCACATTGATGTATATTTCCCATTAGATTTCATAGGCTTTTGTAGTCATTTTGAAGTTGTGGTTGTTAATGGTTTGCTTTTTTTAATTTAGTAATATATGTTACATATGTTACATAATTTTAAAAATTTGTCTTTTCAAACTTTATGGTTCTTATCCATTTGGTAGGTGGTAGTGTTTAATTGTTTCTCTATTCAAATGCCTTGTGATGTTATTTCCATATAAAAATTTTAATCTCATCGCCCCTGAGTATAATTTCAAGAATAGATTATAGAACTAGCCAACTTACTTTTAATTACCTTGATTTTTGAATTTACTATCATAAATTAATAGTAAATATCCTATTTGAATTTTTTTAGTGTGGAGGGTCCTGTCATACTAGACATTTTATATTTATCATTCTACCTTTTGATTGTATAGTACTATGAATCTATCCTCATCCAATTTTTCTATTTCCACTTTCCTTTGCACCAAGGATTCATCATCATCCAACCACAAGGTTAGTGTGGTATATAGATTTTGGATTATAAAGTTCATTGGAACTACCACATTAGTTCAACATACCAATTTGAATGTTGTAAACTTAGTACTCCTCTTGTAGGATGTGTGGTAGGCCCAAAGTATTATAGGTATTTTAATGTCCCAGTCTAGCCTAATTTCTTCACACATTTTTGTAAGTGATGTGCCAATTATCTTATTTAAAGCCTCACTTTCTCCATTTTCTTGTGAGTGGTATGAGGATATTTTACTATGTGCAATCATGCAATTTTGTAAAATCTCCATAATTACTTTATTAACAAATTTATCGCCTTGATCGCTTACTATAGTTAGTGGGAAACCATATCTAGTGATTATGTTTTCATATAGGAATATTGTGGTATTTTTTCAATACATTCCCTAGTGGTTTCTTCCTCTTCCCATTTTTTAAAGTATTCAACTCTTGTAATTATTAATCTTTCTTTAGAGTTCTTGGAAAGTGGATCAATTGGTCCTATAAAGTCTATAGCCCATTTTACAAATGGGATTTGTGCAAGGATTGGTTTCAATGGTATCTCATTTATTGTGGTAAGTTTCCCAATCCTTTGATAGATATCATAATTTCTAGTTTATTCTTTGGCATATCTATGTAGGGTTGGCCACCATAATCCATCTAATTCACTCTTTTTTTTGTTGTTTCACCGTAATTATGCCCCCTATTATTTATTCATGGGCTTCTTTTAGTATAGCTTCTCTTTCATTTTCAAACACAACCCTTTTTATTTCATCTTGAACTATCTAATGTAACTCTCCTTGTATTAATGTGTATTGTAAATACTTTCGTACAAATGATTCTTTTGCTTGCAATGGGAGATCTTATGGAAGTTCACATTTTGATAACATTATAGAAATATCATCGAGTTCCTCCAATGCCACATTTAATCTAAACAAGTGTGTTCCAAGTAGATATTCTAGATGGTCTTTCAGTTCCTCCTCTATCTATATCCTTGATAAGTAGTCTAGTCCTTGATTGTGTTTTACGAGTTTCACCATTATCTCAAAATTAATTTTTGAAAACCAATATATTCTTCCTTGTATGATAGTACTATTGAGTAGGTATTTTAATGTTTCATGGTCTATGAGGAATGACAATGGTGTTAATAGGAGATAATGTCTAAACAAGTTTATAGTGCTAGATCATAGCTAAGGCTTCTCTCTCAATGGTGGTGTATTTCTTTTCCACCTTAGATAGTTTTCAACTTGAAAATTCTATAGAGTGGTCCTTTTTACCCTTGGGTTGAGCTAATACTTCTCCTATGACAACCCTTAATGCATCTACATGTATGTGGAAGTGTGTATTTTAATCTAGGAAGAAAAGTATTGGTGCTTCTATAATTTTGTTCTCCAATATATAAAATAATTGTTAGAATTCCTCATTACATTCAATGCTTCTACCAAGTTTATTTTTTAGTAGTTCTTCCATCAATGTAGCTATTTTGGCATACCCTTTTATAAATTTATAGTGGTATCTAGTATAACCCAAATGGGTTTTATTTTAAGGTGTTTTTTGGTGGTGGTAGTGTCATGATAAGTGTGAAATTCATAGGATCTACCATCAACCCCTCCTTATGTATGACATGACCTAATAATGTGCCACATGGTACCACAAACATGCACTTCTTCAAGTTTAGGGAAATATATATACTTCTACATATATTGAGCATCATGATAAATGCTTTTATGTGGTCTTTGACCAATTCATAAATCTTCCAATAATCTAAATGTACCTCAAGGAAGTCATGTATAAATTCTCTGAAAGAAATTATCATGATCTTTTTTAATATCATAGGTACATTCTTTAAGTTGAATGGCATCATTGTATACATATAGGACCTCCATTCTATCGTAAATATTATTTTAGGCTGATCTTCTTCACTAATTATTATAGAGTGATATCCTAAAAATCTATTAGTAAAGGAGTATATTCTTGTCCCTAGTACAAACATGAAAATTTATTTTGTGAATGGTGTAGGAAAAGGGTAATGGATGCAAGATTGATTCAGTTCACTAAAGTCAACACAAATCCTTATTTATCCAATCTTATTGTTCAAGATTACAATGAGACTAATCCACTCTACATCCTCCATAGTTTTGATTATCCTAGCTTCTAATTTTTTTTCTAGTTATATTTTGAATTTCTTCTTCATATTAGGGTTTGGTTAGTAGGGTTTTTTCCTTATTGATCTAGCTCCTTTCAGCTCTATTTTCATAACTCTTTCTTCCTCATTTTTTCCCATCAAGTCTATAAACTTCCTAGGGAAGAGTTCTTAAAATTTAGATAACATTACAACTTGCACCACTATTATATCATCCCAATAGTCTCCTATCTTAGCCATTTTAGGATCTCCCTCCTTGGAAATATTTTATTCTTTTAATTTGTATAGGAGTAAATTTGCACTCTTTGTCTAAATTCTCTTTCACATACCCTCACCTTAGAAAATCAAGTCCGAAGGCGAAATTCCACATCACCCTTTCATAATGCATCCACTTGGAATGTATTTTGTGTGTCGGTGAGAGAATATTTATCAAGGACAAAAGCATAGAGCACAGACATATACATGGCACACTGTCATCACTGATGAATTCATGCATCTGAAGTTAGTAGAGGCATTACACTCCTCATTGGGAAAATTTTTAATGTCCTTCTATCAACCAACTGACCCAAAAATGGCTTATTCCTTCTCATACCACCTTCAAATTCATTCAATTCACTATCACTTTGACTCTTTCATTCAAATTTGATCTATCAAGCACATTCTAGCACTCCATTTTGAGCATTGCAACAACTTGATTCTCTATCAACTCCACATTTCACATGTAATACCACCATAGAAGTTGCAATCTTGGAGTCTTGCGAGACCTCCCTTCACCATAATTGTGGTGGTGGTGAATTCTCCAAGTTCATTGCTTGCATTCTCCCTTCATTGGCCTTGAGAGCCTTTGGGTGGAGGTGGTAACGCTTCATTCCTCTCCTTTCTAATTTGATAGAGTAGTTTAGTCCTTTTTAGTGTTCATTGCACTTCCTTTATCTACTTTATTTCATATTCTACTTTGTTACTTTTTGGTTGTCCATGGAGGTGGAAACACCAAAGCAAGGGTCTAACTAAGGAAAGCCCCTATACAACCCCAATAATTTTCCCCTTCTTTCTTGTGTGTAGGTGAACGTGCATGTGGAGTTAGATGGAAAATTGGTGTTTAAGTGAGTTAGTTTTCATCACCCTCATGTTCATTTATTTAATTTATCATTTTTCGTATTTAATTTTTGTATTTCATCATTCTGTCTTTTTCATTGAAATTATTTAGCCAAGCTGTTTAGTCTAATTCTATTTTCCTTTATTAAATTTTACATTTTCTAGTCGTACGAATACTAGTGTGCTAGAGAGATGTCAGGGCATCATGCTATCATCCCAGAACCACGTTACCATCCTCAGATAGAGAGTTATCTAAGGTGCAGTATTGACTCCAAAAACTAGCTCAACTAGCCCCAACCTAAACTTCACATCTGTAGAGTGATAGAAGCATGTCATAGTGCTCTTCATTCTTGAACTTCACCCCAAAACACCCTTTAGTTTTAGGTAAGTTGGGGCAACCCTTCACTCTTGGCTCTCCATGACCTAGAGCCTTGATGTTGTTGGTCCCCCTCTCTTGCATTTTTAGTGAACCCAACGTGAACAATGTCTACCCATTTTTTTGTGTTGAGAATTTTCCCTCATACCTTGTGATTGTTGTAACCTTGAGTGTTGTGAATTTTTATGAGCATCACAACCCAGTCCATGAATTTTAGGTACATTTTTAGGAGAAGTGTGCGATACCTACCGATGGAGAAGGTGAAAGTCACTTCTAGTTTCACCTCCAATTTTTCCACTAGTTTAGCTAATGATTTTACCATGGGTTTTCCTACAAACTATGCTAATGATGTGGGTTTCATAGAAGATACAACTCATGTTCCTACCCCCACGGAATCCCCTATTGCTTCATCTGTAGACAAGGATGATGTTGTGCATATTCCTATAGAAAACCTTATGGCATTAGATAAATGATTGATAGACCTTATAAATCATTTAGAAAAAGTACCAATCATGGCAAGAGTTACTAGGCTTATTGGTGAAGTGAGAAATTTTCGAGGGAAAGATCAAACAGGTGTAGATTTCCTACATGGTCTTGCTAATCTAACTGAAGCTTATATCCCTTTGTACAAACCTAGATCAAGTACCACTAGAGGAGAAGTTCTCGACACCTATGAAAGTAAAATAGGAATTTCAATTACCACTAAATTTGTATGCATGGATGAAATAGTGCCCTTGATTAACATCTCTTCTAGTTCTCAAATGCCTAACACTCTCAAGGTGAGTAAAACACCCCTTGGGTTCAGTTTCACACCTCCTACTGCCCCTAGCAGTAGAGGTTCTGGAAGAATGAGTGGCAGTGGCTTTGGTAGCAGAGGTGGCTTTGGTGGAGGTCCTACTGGTGGTGGTGGATCAGGTGGTGGTCAAAATAGTGGCTCCAGAGGTGGTTTTAAAGGTGGTTATAGTTGTGGAAACTCTGGAGGCTTCGCTGATCCTTTATTATCTTCTAACCCTATTTTGAATGCCCTACTTCAGAACATGGGTCAAATGCAAAACCAACTAGAAAGTCTCTCCCAGGTCTTTTCCTATCCTATCTTTCAACCCTTCTTTTTATGTAGCCCATTTTCAGTAGCAATCCTAAGTACTCCCTTCCCACAAAGAATGGAGATTCCCAAATTTTAGAAGTATGGAGGCAAAGAGACCCACAAATGCATGTGTCCTCCTTTGATTCCATGTGTATAAACTTCTTCCATCATGACACATTGATGAAAAAATTATTTCTTTGATCTCTTAAGGATACAACACTCGAATGGTACTATTCCTTACCCAACAACTCTATCTTCTCATTTGATCAACTATTAAATTATTTTCTTTGACAGTTCCAAGCCAACAATAGACCAAAGATGACCTTGGATATTTTATGATGCAAGCACGAGGATAATAAGAAGATAATTGATTTCATAGTGTGATATCAGGTGCTCTTTTTGCAGATCTTGTACCCATTGCCCGATTCTGGCATGCAAAAGGTGTTCATAGGTAACCTACAGAGACCTTGGAAGGAAAACATTTCCCTTATGAAATACCATTCTTTTGTGAATCTATGTTTTTTGTTATGAGAATATCAACAAATGATAGTTTATTTTGGGGGATCCTCCCTACACTCCCATTCAAAATGAAAATCTATTGTATCAATCTTAGGAAAAGGTAAGGTTGTTGCAAATGTAGTAGCACCGAAAAATGATAACAACCTTGGATGCAATAGAAAGTTCACAAAGTTAGCACAATCTTATTATTCCATATTACAAAAGTTACTAAAGGATAAGATCATAACCTTAGAGAACTTGATGGAACTTGCAAATTTTTTATGTCCATCTAAAAATCTTGTCACATTTTAAATACTAGGTTGATATTTGAGTCCTGCTTTTCATCACTGTTGTAGGGTTCTATAATATTTTGAATCCTCACTTGTAATACTTTCAGGGTTCTTTATTTAGGCCAATTTTATTTTTCACTGTTGACTTCCTATTGCCCATTTCCGATCACTTTAAAAAATCTTATTCCATTTACTATCGTAGGGTAACTAGTTCCCCACACCTAGGTCTGAATTCATTTAATTTTATAAGGTTAAATATGGGGCCATTTTGCCTTTACATCTTTGCATTTCATGACTTAGAGGCTTTTGAGTCCTTTTCTCATGTCATCCTACAGGGTCCCCATTATTAGAACAACTTATGAGAACGTGCTTGAAATTTTTCACTTAAGTTCCATCGGCCATCTCTCTTTATCATGTATCACAAATTTCTTTTGGAGTATATGTTTTGAACTGGTGATAGGCGATGAGTGGTATCTCCTTTTATCGCTCATCATGGTTAGATTTTAGAGCTTTTGATTTAAATGAGCGATGAGAGATTCTCTCTTTTTTCTCCTTTTATCACTTATTGCTAATGGATTTTGAGCTTTAAGTTTTTAATAGTGATAAGCGATGGCCTCTATTCTTCATGTTATTCTCTACATCACTCATCACAAATGGTTTTGAAAAGGTAAGTTCCAAAAGAACGATGAGTGATATGATGGATCTCCTGAACTTTGTGTTTCACAGATAGGTTTTAAATATAAGTTCTACATTAGTGATACACAATACAAGTACTAAATGTCATTGTGGGGATCTCTCATCACTGATTTCTTGTAAAATTTATGAGGAGAATTAGCGATGAGCGATGACCTAGTTATTTTATATTTTATTATATTTCTCATCATGAATTCATTCCAAGGCTTAAGCTCCAAATGAGTGATAAATGATGAATTTATTTGTTTCAAATTTCTTTTGCTAATTTGAATAGATCTTATGTGTGATGTATTTTTCACTGTTGATTCTCATGCAAGTATACATGTCTTAACCTAACCTCTTTGTTGTACCTCCCATCGCTAATAGGATCCAAAGTATGAATTTACATTAGAGATGTGTGATGGGAGGATGAGCGTGATCAAGGATGGGCCATTGATCCAAGGGCTAAGGTTTCATCATGTGGGTGCTTGCATCATTGATGTAGCTAATGAAGGAGGACATATGTCAGAGATAAGTGATGATCCTTGAATAAATGGGAAACATTGCAAAATCCTGAGGATATTGTATAAAGAAAAAAATAAAAGTAGAAGGATGAGTGGAGAACCGTTGATGTGATTTTTTAAATCAGGATGATCCAACAAACTAAAATTCATCATGATAATACTCAAATCATTGATTGCACCCTAGAATTTGGGGCAAGTCTATGATGAGTGATAAAGTGTATAAGAAACTATTCTCTTCAAAATGCCAGTTCTATGTACTTCACCGATATCAATGAGGAGCACAGATTGAGTTAGTGATGCATGGTAATTGTTAGATCACATATAATTAATTAGGATTAAGGGGAGAAATGTGGCAACATTTGAGGTGGCATCACTACTTTCTAGGAACAAGTTGCTAAAGGCCAAAAAGTGATGATCATGATCACAATGGATGAATTTTTAATTCCTCTAATATCGACGGCCTAGATTCAAAGCTCAGCTGCTAAGTTATCAACTCACTTGTGCAAGGATTTATTGAATCAATAATTTTTGCATGCTCTAAATCATATATTTAATACATACTGCTTGATGTTCATTTTCACCATCTTTCAATTTTGTAGCGAATGTGAGGTGTGGATTAGTGAAGAAGTGTGAGGGTGATAATTTTCCTTGATTTGAAAGCTTTGATTTAGAAGCTTTTAGGTTATCAATTTTTTTCTTATTTTAGACTAACTAGTTTTCATTTTTTTTGAGAGAGATGGGAAATAATGGTATGCCAATTCAGCCTATTAGGATGTCTAGTCCACTTAATGTGTTTGAATGCTATGAGGATATGTCTATAACTGAGCAAGAAAATTAGGAAGCCTCTAAAGTTTCAAATGGTAAGAGGAGGGCTCGAGGTCACAAGAAGAAATAAATTGTGTAGAGTACTTACAATTTAAGAAACAAAATTGTTCCTGAGGAATTGGTCGAGTTTAAGGGCAAGGAATAGGCTAAGCCTATGAATAAGGTCAGGAGAAAGGAAAAGAGTCATAGGGCCTATCTAGGGAAGCATAATTCTCCTATTGCACTCTCTGATAGTCCTTTAGATGCTCAAGGTGACACTGACTCAAGATACGACAAGTATCTTCTCTCTCTAGTTCTATACGAGAGCTCTGATGATGATGTATTGATAGTTCCTCCAATTTCATCATGAACAAGGAATGGTCGAGCATTTTTAGATTATAACGACTCAAAATAGAGTTTGATCCTTATTTTTGTTTTTGATGAAACCATGGCATTTGCATAGGAGGCGTTCTTATCAATATGTCTATGGTTTTGGTCTTTTACTCTTACATGCTAATGTGGAAGTCCTTTGGCTAATATGATACACAATATTTTTGTTCAACATGGATGTGGAAAAAATGATTGATAGTACCCTATGCATGTGCTTTTTCTTTTGTCTTCCCCTATTCTCAAATTATCACAATAAACCACCCGGGGAGTTTTTTGTGAGTTAGTTGAAATTAGGTTTTGAAATGAAATGAAATAAAATTGTAACTCAACTGGATGCTTGTTGCTCCCCTATTTAAAAATGGGATTCTATGGTTGAAAAGAGAGAGAGTTCAAAGAGAAAATTTTGAGTCGAAGAAAGGTCTAGGTGAAAGCTATGCTCAAAGAGTAGAAGAATACAAATAGATAAAATAGTGAATATATCAGAAGCTAGTTGAGGATGTAAGTCATACTGTATAATGATCTTAAAATAGTTTTACAAAGTAATATCAGTAATGAAATAAAATATTAGTTCTAAAATATGTGCTCTCTTATTTGATTTTCCTATGAATCATGAATGAGATTAGTAATTGTAGTTTCATTTGTCTTCTGTCATTTGCACTGAATGAATGGGTTTATTTATTCTTCAATTCAAAAAGTTGATTAAATGCTAAAATAAGGTCATTAGTCTATGGGAAAAGGATATGAGATTTGGTAAGGAAGCAATGCTTTAAAATATAGTGAGTTAGATTACACAAAGTAGCATGATAATAGTCCCCTGATTATAGATGTTGAGATATAGTTGTATTACTGATTGATTGCAAATATGTCTCCATTATTTCCTTAGATAGAGAACTGGTTTTTCTTTAGTTTATCTTGTGGTTAACTAAGCTAGTGACGAACCTAGCCAGAGATTCAGAATGGGAATGAATTCATTATATACTTTAAATCACACTGTATTAAGTGTGTTCCTTGTAATAATTAACAATTTTGTGAGAGGCCTGCCAAGCCTTTGATGATATTGTTTTATTTGCACTTTCTTAAGGAATACATCTATGATTATAAATTCTCTTGATCAAGTAGGGATATTATGAGCATGAGTTGGATTACCCTCCTAGGTGAACAAAGCCTAAAGAGAAGAAGTGGGGTCCTAAGTACTTAACTTAAGTGTTGGAAAATCCTCAACCTTGCTAATAATTGAATTATTGCAAATTAATAGGTAAGGGATGAGATTAAGTTTGGTTTCTAAAAAAATAACCAGCAGAAATGGTGACTTCGCTAGGGAGAATTTGACAATTTCTGATAAAAGATCATTTAGCCTTATGATTCATTACAGTTTCTAACCAAAGATTGACAAGAGTGGATTCTTATTTTCCCATCTGAGTCACCAACATAAATGGTGACTCCTTTGGGGAGAATTTAATAATTTATAATAGAAGATCATTTAGCCTAATGATTCATTAAGGTTCTTAATACGAAAGTTGTCACTGAACGTGGGTGGTGACTTCGAAAAATTCTATACTAGTGAAAATTGTTTGAGGAAGAAGCTTAAAGTAAAATAAATTGGTGAAATAATATTCATATGGTTGAAGTCTAGTAATCTACAAAGGAGGTGGAGATTCTATGCAAAGAATCAGATATAGTTCAAAATATCTGCAAATATATCCAAGTATTTTCTCCTATTTTAACTTGAAAGAAGAAATAATTTTGTATAAAAGTTATGTGGTGTAAAATAGTGGAGAAAGGAATAACAATTTAAAATCTAACACACATATCCATGAAATTTCTTACACAAAAATAATTGAAATAACAAAACCAAATTAATGCTGCTAGCTTTTCAAATCATTCCATGGTTCTCTAGTCTTAAGGACCTTTGAATTCATGCTCTTAGATTTAGTTAAGTGTTGCACATGAATCTAAAAAGATCACAACCTAAGAAATGAGAATATTTTGTGCAATGAAAACTACATGCCTTCATCACTATAGTTTTGTATTTTTTAAGTTTAAATACTGAATGGAAGAGAAAAGTGCTTCTATGTATGATGATACTAGGATTAATGATGCAATTCTAATGGAATACTATGAAAAAAAAGGAAATATAATGAAATACTAAAATGATCCAAAGTAAAAATGCCATGATAAGTATGCTATATGAAAATTCAAACTCTCAATCACTCTCAATTGATCTCAATTTCCTCAGCATAAGTTTATCTTAATTGTCTCCCTGAAAAGCTATAGGATGAGCTCCTTTTTATAGATTTTTCCAAGCCTGGGATGAGGTGGCAAGGATGGATGGTTTGGATCATGATCCTAGGGGATCAACGATAGAGCACAAAGAGGTTAGAGGAACTCATGGTGGCTAATCCATTTGGAAGGGAAAATTTTCCAAGTGTCAAAGAGCATCAATTGAATGAAGGAGCCATGTGTTCCCAAAGAGGTTAGGAGGTTGAGAGGTTGGAGTGAATATTCCAAATTTAAATATTAGGAATAAATGAAATTGTGTGACATGTGATGAGGTGGAGGATGAGTTGGAGGTAGTTAGAAGATTATGAAGAAATGTGATAAATTTGAATTAAAAATTCAAATTTAAATGAAGGAGTGAAATTAACTAAATGACAGATTATTTAATTTGTGCATTTAATTAATTTAAGAGAGAAACTAATTTTGAAATAGATGAATTAAGGGATAAACTATATATAAATAAATTTATCAATTTATTTATATTAGTAGAAGAATTAGAATTTATTAATTAAATATCAAGTATTTAATTAATTGTGCTCCAGACCATTTTTATGTGCATACATTTTGCCCCTCTTTGAAGTGGTGTGTGAGACACAGATTGCTTCAAAGAATAATTTGACATGCCTTAGGTGCTGATTTTTCAGTGATGATTGATGGATGCCCCCTCGAGAGATAAATTGGTGAATATTTTTGGATTTTTAAATTTTTAGAATTTTTAGAAAATTTTGAAGGTTCAACATGTTTCAGCAATTTATCTCCCAAAAATTTAAAGTGAACCTGCATAGTGATCAAAACACCTTCCACTTGGAAACTCATGAGATCATAGTGACCCTTGAAGATGTTTATCGAATTTTATTGATACCAGTCATGGGTGATCTAGTGATATATGATCATGAGGAGCAGGGGGGATTGATTCCACCTAATAGATCTTTCATGATGACCAACTCAACGGGTATGATATTTCCTAGCGGGAGTTGATTGCTACACGACAATCATTGTCATGTGTCCTAACAGGGTTTATTGGTGGTTTTCTCTTCCCTGACCGTAATTCAAAGAGTTTCTCACTTTCTTAGGTTAGGTGTTGGAGGGAATGATTGCACACAGGACCATATATGCATGGGTTTCATGTATTCTTGCATATTTGTATCATGATATGCATCAGGTTGTATATTTGGGTGCAAACAATC
Source organism: Sequoiadendron giganteum (assembly GCA_007115665.2). NCBI lineage: Eukaryota > Viridiplantae > Streptophyta > Pinopsida > Cupressales > Cupressaceae > Sequoiadendron > Sequoiadendron giganteum. The sequence continues at coordinate 562,839,489 of CM021103.1, forward strand.
TCGTAGCAGGGTGCACTTTGTTACAACTCTGGGCCTGGGAGAATATTGCAGTGACATGACTAGTGGTGGGGAGGGCTCGACCAGTAAGGTGACCCTATGTTTTTGGATATATAGGGCCACTTGTCCAGCATAAGCTAGGCAAGTTAGAGTACTAGTGGAGAGTTCTAGATGATCAGGACCTAGTTATATGGTGGCCTTATGTGGACTGTGAGGCTTGGCTGGAGGATTAGGTTGAGATGCCATATTTATGTAGTATGATATATTTTATTGGTAGGACTCCCTTTGTTATTGAGAGAATCTTGGCCTCGAGGGTGCTCTGATAGTTTGGCAGGGTGTAGGGTATGTTGTAGGGCATACCACACTATGCTTGGTGGAGAGTGGATATTCCATAGTGGGGGCTTGCATTGGATTATGATGCAACTTGTAATGAGTATTATGGTTTATAGCTCATTGCATGGCATTATTATCTTGAGATTGCAAATGTGTTGATGATAGCTAATTATGCAGAGTACTTCCACACTCATACTTTCCCATGGATCTCAAGTCCAGATGAGCCAACACCTATCTTAGAGGTTGGTGGGAGGGTAGGGCAGGCAGTGCAATGGAGGAGAGATACAAGAGATGAGGAGGAGGAGGGGTATTATGGTGGTGACGATGACAAAGATGGTGGGGGAGATGGTGGTGGTAGGGAGGTGCCAAATTTTTGGACAGTACCCAGGAGGAGGAGGTTAGGAGCACCCAATGGACAATGATTAATCGTACTTTGGTTTCCTTCACAATGGAAACAAATGCAGATTGTTGGGTTATAAGCATAGGTCCAAACATTGCAGGGTCATGTTCAGGCACTATAGGCACAACTAGCATAGGGCTAGGGAAAAGTACAGACTTTGGAAGGATAGCTATCCTAGGACCAGACACAGCTATAGGAACAGGCACCAACACTGGCACAGGCTTAGGGACAAGAAGCATAGGCACATGCACAAGAAACACAGGCCTAGGCACAGGTTGCTACCTTGACTGTGGAGAGGGATACTACAAGATAATGATATATATAGGTAGAGGTCGTGGCTAATAGACTACAAAGCATGGTTGATGGGGCCGATACAGGAGACTTAGTGAGAGAGCTTCACCAGTCTGCCAAGGAGGCAAAGTACTAAAGAGGGCAATACTATGAGGCAGTGCCTACAGAGCATTGGGTCAGTTATGCATAGTTGTGGTCAAGGCACAGTCACTCTAGGACCACTAGTATAGGTGTTACTCATCCACCATGTCGAGATCCTGGTCCAGACCCAGGTATCAGTGCACTAGGTGTGGGTTTTTCAGGTTCGGCAAGAGGTTTACCAATGAGGCCCATGACATCCAGGGGTAGTACGACATAGTGTATTTGATGCCAACTTTTAATGTACTTGATTATGGACATACTAATACATTGATGTATACATTGATTTGATCTGAGAGCTGATGATGATCTTGCCATTTTTTATGATGTATTATTTTCTCATTTCCTGATATCATTGTACACTTGACATTATTATTTTGAGGCTATATATGATGTGCAGTGGCAATTAGTGATTTATGATGTGTTGATGCTTTTATGATGGATGGTTTTCATGGATATGTTTTATTTTATGTGTTATGCAATTTTCTAGATTATTATATCATGTTTTATGTATGGATGCATTAGGGAGATGATGTATGATTCTATGTGTTTATGGATGATGCATTTATTATGATGTATGGGATGGATGCAAATATGCAAATGATATGGTATGCTTTATATTTTTGTATGTTTTTACATGTATATATCGATGATATGGATGGACGAATGAATAAAAAATGGTTTATTATGGAATGCAACTATATGATCTAATATGTGGATGCATGGTTTATAGTTCCTAATGCATGAGAAATGAATGAATTGATGTTGGATATGATGGATATATAGATGTATGGATGTATGATGAATGCAAGTGTATGGATGAATTTATGTTATACCCTGATGTGAAATGGATTATGATTTTATATGTGATGGATGTTATTATGTGAATGGAATGCAATGCACTTTTCTTTATTTTTGGTATTTTTTAATGCACATATATGACCTAAACGTATGAATGTGAATGAACTATGATGATGCATGGGTTATGATGTTATTATGACAATCATTATGATGATTTCATATATAAATAGTTCATGTATGAATGAAAGAATGAATTTATTATGATTTCTATGTATGATAATGAATTAATGAATGATGATGTTATTATAGATGATGCTTTATTTTTGAATTTTTTTGTGATGCAAATATTATGATAAATGAATGCATGAATGTTTTATGATGTTGGATTTTGTGAATGAAAGTACATGATAAATTCATAATATGATAGTGATAGATGTATGGATGGATGTGTGATAATGTTGTGTTTTATAAATGTCACTACCATGATGGATATATGAATGGATGCATGATAATACATTCTAATGATAGGATATGGAAATGAAAATGAATGATTTTTTGTTGTTTCAAGTGTACTCAATATTTTAATAAGAGATAACATCATATTGAGAGTTTCCAACCTTGGAAAAAAAAATCTATAATGCTAATGCAGAAATTTTATGAATGAAATCTTAGCTTAGCCATGCAACCTAACTATGCAATGTTTCCATCTAATTCATTGTGTTTGGTATCATCATTGAGCATTTTAAAATATTGAAAGTTAGTAAAAACATCGATGGTATAATTAGACCATGATGACCTGAGTACAACTTCCATACAAACTCTATTGAGATTTGATAGTACAAGATAACACTAGAATCTAGGTATAATTGGACTAAGATGACCCGAGCATCAATTGCGTAAACAAACAAGAGTTAATCATTTTCCCACGCAAATCCAAAATATCATCAATGATACTTTGTAGAGCATGTCCTATGACAATTTGCACAGTAGTAATGATCTCCTCACAAACATCAGACAAAGAAAAATATCATTCTCTTTCCTAGCCCCTCTAGTTTACAACATCATCGAGGTAATCCAGAGAAATTACAACAACAATCAAGGTACAACAATTGAACATTTGTGCTAAAGTGATCAAATGATGATTCAAAAGATGATCATCCAATGAGAATTGATTTCATTATCTTGATGTTCATCGGGATGGTTGATTGTTTGATTGATTGATGTTTAGATGTTCAATTTTCATGGTTAAAATGATTGTTGTTTTCGTCGAGTTTTACCTTATTGTTTTCCTGCTTGTTGTTGTAATCTCAACACATCTTGCCCCTAATGAGTTCAAGAATTTTCCCTCAGTGGAAAACAAACCATATTTATTATGGATATGCACAATGATAACCAAGCCAAGGTGGGACACGACTACAATCATTGGATATGGACAAGAAGCTTATTTTATGATGGGCATGTATGTGCAATGATGGAAAAAGCACATGGTCAACACACATTCAAAGATGGAGAATCCAAATTTTCACAAATAGTGCTTGTTTGCCAAGTTTTCACCATTTGTTTTTATTGCACTTTTTTCAGATTTTCAGATTTTTTTGTTGTTACCAAGATGCCTGTTTGTCAAGTTTTCATCAAGGCAACGATTTTTTTGATTTTTCACTTTTGTTTTTCCTTGTATTTATTTTTCAGGACATTTTCTGATTTTTATGATTTTTTCAAGACTTTTTCTTATTTTTATGATTTTTTCAGGACTTTTCTGATTTTTATGATTTCTTCAAGACTTTTTCTAATTTTTCAAGATTTTTTCAGGATTTTTTCTGATTTTTATGATTTCTTCAAGAATTTTAAGCATGCACCAAATGCATTATGTGTAGAAATTCTTCAAATGAAGGTTGTTCATCCATTATTCAAATAGATCCCCTTCTGGTGTGGACAAATAATATACCCTTGATCCAAACATTGATACAATAACAAAAGGGCCTAACCAATTTGGCTCAAATTTTCCTTTCTTTTCTTGATCCTACTGATTATAGGGATTTTATTTCAATACTAAATCACCTACCTGAAATGTCCTAGGTTTGACCTTATGATTGTAGCTCCTAGAAATCCTCTATTGACATGCTTTTAGTTGATCCATTGCAAGTTGACGACGTTCATCCAACAATTCTAGCTCTTGTATTCTAGACACTTGGTAATCTTTATCTGAAATGAGACCTTCCAAGGACACACAAAGTGATGGTATCTCAATCTCAATAGGCAAGACAACTTTGGATCCATATATGAGGGTGGATGTTGGTTTGATATTCCCACAAAGCAGGGTTCAGTTGAATATGCCAATCACATCTAGCATCATTGATAGTTTTCTTTAGAATCTTCAAGAAATTTTTGTTGGAGGCCTCTACTTGGTTGTTTCCTTGAGGGCAATATGATATCAAAAACCGATGTTGGATATGGAAGCTCTCACAGAGTTCTTGTATGTACTGATTCTTAAAAGACCTACCATTATTAGTGGCAATGGATTGAGGGATACCATACCTATAGATGATGTAGTTCAAGATGAAAGATGAGATCTGTTTTCATATGATGGTGGTTAAAGGAATGACTTTGACCCACTTTCTAAAGTACTATGTGGTTGTAATGATGAACTTGTGTCCATTGGATGAGGATGGATAAATATTACCTACAAGATCTAATCCCCACTGACAAAATTCCCATGTTGATTCGAAGGGCTGCACCTCTTGTGTTGGTGCATGAATAAGATTACCATGGATTTTGCATTTCTCAATTTTTTTGATAAATTGGAAGTACTCCTCCATATTTGGCTAGTAGTACCCTAACTGGAGAAGTTTCTTAGCAAGGGTTAGACCACTTGAATGAGTGCCACAAATACCCTCATGCACTTCTTGTAAAGTCATTTCAGACTCATTGTGTTCTAGACATCATAAGAGAGTTCCATCAAGACCTCATCGATAGAGTACATCTGCTATAAGGGTGTGTCGGGCAGCTTGGCAGATGATTTTTTGTTTTTGGTTTTGAGAGAGATCAAGAGGAAGTGTATTATATTTTAGATAGGTGTAGATATTCCTATAGATCAAGGTATCAACATCAACTAGGTGGCATATAAGTTGGGACTCAAGATCAGCATAGGCAGGGGTAAACAGTTGTTCCACCATGAACTCATAATGACTTCATTTTTATGGAATTTGTAGCAAATAAGAAATGGTAGCCATAACATCGACAACTTTGTTGTTAATCCTTGGAATTTGATCAAATTTAATGTCAACAAAAATTTTCTTTAAGTCATCAATCATCCTTTTATAGGGAATCAGTTTGTCATCCTTTGTTTGGTAATCATCGTTGACCTAATAAATGACTAGTTGAGAATCCCCATAGACTTGTACCTCTATGATTTTCCATTCTACGACTATCTTAATGCCGATGATAAGTGCTTCATATTATGCCATTTTGTTGGTGTAGGGAAACATCAAGGGATATGATTTCAGAATGGTATTCCCTTGGGGAGTGATAAAAATAATTCCTGCCCTGATCCATGTTGTGTATACGAACCATCAAAACAAAATTCCTAATGCTTTTCTATTACAGTTAGGACATCCACATGTAGGGGATGATCATCATCAATCGGTGTCTCAACTATTTGGTCGGTGATGGCTTTCCCTTTGATTTATTTTCTATCAACATATTGGATGTCAAATTCACTGAGTATCATTACCCACTTAGCTAATCTTCCTGTCAGATTTTCTTTACTAAGGAGATATTTCAGTGGATCTATCTTGGCCATGAGTTTGATTATATGAGTCAGCATATAGTGTCGCAATTATTGTGTAGGAAACACTACTACTAGATAATATTTATCAATGGATGTATAGTTGATTTTATAACCATTTAAAGTTCTACTAATATAATAGATCACTCTCTCCTTTCCCATTGAATCTTCTTATGCTAACAAATCTCCCAATGACCAATTAGTTGTGGCTATATATAGTAAGAGAGGCTTTCCTTCTATTGGTGGTGCTAGGATAGGTGGAATCATTAGGTATTGGTTCAGTTGATTGAAAGTTGCCTCACATTTATCATCCCATCGAAAGGAAATATTTTTGTGCAACAAGTGGGTAAAAGGATGGTTCTTATCAACCAATTGTGATATGAATCTTTTGATTGACTAAAATCTGCCTTGAAGGGAATTTAACTGACTGATATTATTCAAAGGAAAAATTTCCATGATATATTTTACTTTTGTAGGGTCCACCTCAATACCTTTTTCTAACACTATGTATCTTAATAACTTTTCCGATGTTACCCCAAACACATTTCTTTGGATTCAAGTGAACATTGAACTTTTCCAGTCTGGTAAATATTTTCTCTTGTATCTCCAAGTGTCCTTCTCTAGTGAAATATTTGGCCAACAATTCATCCACATAATCTTCCATAAAGGTATGCATCATGTCATGGAAGATGGTTGTCATGGCTCTCTAATATGTGGCTCTTGCATTCTTCAACCTGAAGGGCATGACGTTCCAATAAAAGGTGTCCCATGGGCAAGTGAAAGTTGTTTTATCCCGATCTTCAGGTGCTATCTTGATTTTATTGTAGCCAGAAAATCCATCCATGAGTGACATTTCATGCCTTGTTGTTAGGTCTACAATGATATCAATGTTTGGCAAGGGAAAATCATCTTTCAAACAAGCTTTGGTGAGGTCTCTAAAGTCTGTACAAATCTGTATGCTACCATTAGGCTTTGAATAGGTAAAATTTTGGATATACACTCCACATATTCAATGGTTCTAATGAATCCTACATCCAATAATTTCTTTAGTTCCTCCTTCACCAGTAAGGCAATGTGGGGATGCATTTTTCTCAACTTTTTCTTGACTAGTTTCACTCTTGGAGGGAGGGATAAGTGGTGCATGATGAGATCTGAGTCTATCCCTTACATGTCTTCATTTGACCAATAAAATTTGATTTTCCACTCCTCAAAGAATTTGACAAATTTAGGATTCTCTTGTTATGTGAAGGATTCTGCTAGATGGAGAGTTTTCACTGTTTCTACATTGCCGATATTGATGGACTATGTTGGCTCAATCAAAAATTTGGATATTTCTTGGAAGTTCACTAGGAGAGTGTCAAATTTCCCATCCTTTGATGCCTTATAGAGGTTTTCACCATCGGATGAAATCTTTATTTTTGTTCTCTCTTGATTTGATATTGCCACATAATGGTTTTCAGCATGAAATCTTTCTTTTGTTTTACTCATTTTACAGTTGGGAAATTTGGAAATCCCCTATCTAGAAGCTTTGTTATGAAATTAAATGGTGGATTATGTTTCAAGATTAACAACATAGAGGAATTTGATGATGGCCTCGTTTTTTGCAAAGGTGGGGATATCGATAGGTTTAGTTTGGTCTCAATCTATGAGTTTAGGATGTACCAATGGTAGGGAATCATCAGATGGGTTAAGATCAATGGCAGTGAGGGTCCTAATGGTGGAATCATCATTGAGAAATAATATGGAAAGTTTGAGGTCTATGATTTGACTCTATTTTGAGTGATCCATCTCGCTAGGAGTTTGATCATCTTCGCTTGAGATGTCAATATTTTGTGATCTTGAATCAAGTGATCTCAACACTAATATTTGTCCCTCCTCGAGTGTGGGTGTATACTTGTGTACCACATCAATGTCCTTCTTCTAATAATGAATCCAATTCTTATTCATCGGAATCATTTTCATAGTGATCACTAGCTTGGAGCTGTAGGATTCATTCAACAAACTTTTGTTTTAGGTCCTCATTTGTTTCTTCATCCTTTTGATGCTCTTTATATCCCAACCTTGTCTTGAATTTTGGATTAATCATGATGGGTTGGATGGGTTCCACGATGCCTTCTTTTCTTTTTTCAAGAGGTCCTTGTCCTTCATACCCCATCTTTTCTAAGATTGAGAATCATTTTCCAATTTAGTGGTCTGGACAGTAGACATTGCTGCCTGGGAATCAGTTTCATCCTTGTAGAGCTAATTAAAAATATATTTGTCATCAAATTCTTTTGCTTGAGTGCTTTCTTTTATGAATCCACCATCAAAAAGTGTGATAGGTTGTGAGGATTGTTGTGATGAGGGTGATGGTTGACCATAGGACTTTGGTGAAGTTAACTGGTAGATGCAGAGGGACTGTTCAATGAAATATTCACCCACACATTTGTCTTTGACTTGGACTTTCTTCTCAAACTATTTGGCCAAATTGTTGAGTTGGGCTTGAAGGTTGATAGAGGAATATGGGGTAGATTTCTTGTCTTTCTCTAACTATTTATATGGGGAACTTGGTTAGATTCCTTCATTGGAGGATGTGGCCAACAATTTTGACAATGGATTGGATTGAATTGAATTAATGGAAACATCATATGTAGAGGCAAGAGCTTCTCGGTTATGAGGAAAAAATACATTGTGGACTGACTTGAGGGTATTATAATATTGAGGGCTATTAGAATCAATAGGAATGGTAATCTCTTGCCCATTGCAAGGAAATTTTAGACATTGATGGTATGTTGAGGGGACTACTTGCATTTCATGGATCCAAGGATAACCCAAAATGTTAAGTCTTTATCCAGGACTTGGCAAACCACATCTTTGTGAATTGGAAATACAATTAAGCTCTTTGAAGATCTTTCCTTGTCAACATAAGATTTGATGGTGATCTTTTTCCTTGCATCTATTGCATTTTTAAAGAAACCCAATGCACGAACAAGCTTTAAAGTACATATATTAAGACCAGCTCCTTCATCTATTAGGATGTGCTTGACACGAATTTTATGTATTAGGACCTTAAAGTGGAGTACTACGTTATGTGGATGGGTGAGAGATACATCATTTTCTAAAAAAGATAAGAAATGAGGTGCAACTAAATGTCCCACCATGGCTTGGAAAGTGAAAACTTCCAAATTATTTGGTACTATTGTATCAATTAGGGATTTTTCCAAAATCTCCTTGTGGGCGGGTGAGATTTTAAGGAGCTCCAATATTGATATTTGTGCGGGAATATTTTGGAGCTGATCAACAATATTATATTGATGAGATGAGTAATGGGTATTTTGGAGGTGCTCCCTTTCATAACATATTTAGATTGTGCCCTTGTGGTTGCATTTATAGGAACGCTATCTTTCTTTCCTTTGATTTTTATAAAATTGATTTGATTATTTTCTATAGCCATGTCTTTTTGGATATTATGGACTTTCCATATTGAATGGGAGGATCATTAATTGGATTGTTCGCTACAACAATTTTTGGTGTGTTATTGATCTCAATGTTGTCTAGTCTTCGATGGCTAAAATATGATAGATGGTAGTGTCATGAACATAGTTTACACTTTTTCCTTTTTCGTTCATGGTAGAATGTTCCCCTTTCTCATAATTTGGTAAGGGGTTCTTGAATACCCATGATTAGTGTTGGTTTGGGGTCCTTCTATTTCTTTGATATTATTGTCAATCAAATCTTGTAACTTGTTTTTTAATTGCATGCAACTATTGTTAGGTGAACCTTGCATTGGTGAAATTCACAATAGTGGGCCTCATTCCACCTTGGTTCAAAACCTCGAGTGTTGATTACACTGATAATATTTTCTGCAAGAAGTCCTTTTAATGCAGATGCATATGATTGACCTAAAGGCATGAACTTTATGTGGTTGTTTGATGTTTGGTATGGTAGTCTTGGTGGAGAATTATTTTGGTTATTATTCTAATTGTTGTTCTGATTCATGTTTTTGTTGGTATTGTTGTGATTGGGGGTTTGGTTGGTCTTGGGTGTGATTCTTGATAGATTGAAGATCGGTTTGGAATTATGTGTTTCAGTTGAATTATGATTGCCATTATTCTTGTACTTTTGCCAAAACTTTGGTTTATCGTTGTTGGATGAATTGGCTGAATTATTTTCATTGTAAATTTTCAAGATTCCTCGCTTGACCAAAGCTTCTTCAATATTGATCCTATTTTCAATTAATTTTTCAAAAGTTGGAGGACATTGTACTTCGAGCCTATAACTCATATCATCATTTAAGTTGTCAATGAATACCTCCATCTTTTCTTTTTTTGGTATGAGACGAGGGTGCCTTGCAAATAATCTTCTCCACATTTGTAAAAATACTAGGAATGATTCCTCTTTTTTTTTGACATTGCAAATGTCCTTCATTGTGATCTGATGTTGAATGTTATAAGAGTATTGGGTGATAAATTTGTTGACTAATTCTTCAAAATATTTGATTCCTGGAAGTAATTGCGAGAACCATTGCATGCATTGCCCTCCCAAACTATGTGGGAATAATCTCATCAATTATGTTTCCTCATGGGAAAATTTGAGGCTCATTGTTTGAAATTCCCTTATATGATCTATTGGATCTATTTTCCATTGTATTTATCGTATTTAGGGAATTCATAATGTTTGGGGAATGGTATCATGTTGATTGATGGATCAAAAGGGTAGGGGCATATATCTTGTATCGAGTATCTCTTGGTGGTTCCAATTTTCATTTTTTGAATTTTTTGTTGGAGGGTTTGTATTTGTTTTTTTTAAGTATCCATGGGGTCATCGGTTCTTGCTTCAATTTGTGTTTTAGTTTCTATCTTCTTAGGAGTTCCTTTTAATTTTATGATATCAAAATCCTCAAGTAGTTTGACCCCTTTGTTTGCTAGGTGTTATCACTTGGATTTTGCACCTTGTTGAATGTGAAATTCAACAATTCAGTGTAACATGGGAAGACCTCTAAAAGTGTGGGGTTTGAAAGTAGAGGTAAACCTCCAGAGAAGGTTGACTTCCTAGCTTGGATAATATCACCTACACTATTGATTTTGAAGGATAAGGGAAGAAGGATTGCAAGAAATGAAAATGGCTAAAATGGACAACTAGGTGATACACCAAACTAATATGGTCTATGAAATATTTAGGTAGACATACACTTGAATATTGATGATAGATACTAAACTGCAGAACATGCTATTGTAAGTTGAGCATAATTATTTCATGAAGAGGTCTGATTTGCATACACTCTTAAGAAGGAAAGGCAACTTTCACAAATTAAAAAAGGTTTATATGCAATTTTAAAACATAATTCATAACCTACAAAACCTTAATTTTTCATAAAAGAGATGATACATGAGACAAAGTTATAGAAAAGAAGAAATTTTTCACAAATAACTTGATCAATCACCTGTTAATGCACAATACTTGCAAGAACAATGAAGGAAAAATAAGATCATCAATGGTGTCCAAGGTAAATTATGTATTTCATACTGCAAAATGTTGAGTTACAAAGCATGCTCAATACTGTAGCAAAGGACTGTCAAAGTCACAATCTCTAGAAATTGCATAAGAAGAACTCCCTCCAAAAGAGCATAGCAAAAGAGACTAAGTACAAAAACTCCACCAAACAAGGAAATCCCAACCTCCTTGGGTCAGATGCAACCAAAAGCCCAAAAATCTAGCCCCTAGATTATCTCCAAAAAGACTCCAACATGCTAAAAAAGTCAAAATGGACCAAGTCCAACATGATGACACTCCAAACAGTCCTAAAAAAGCTCTTATTTTCTTCAAAAAACAAAAAGTCACCCCTATATTCCCTCCTAATGTTTGAAAACTTCTCACAACTCCCCTCCATTCATGGCATGTGTTGAAAACTCCTTCTCAACCTCCCCTACATTCTCTCAATAGATAATAATCTCATTAATAACCAAGGTCTCCCTCCTTCATTTGCATTAAATTGTAACAATATGAATTAAAGGTTTATAATAACACCTTTAACTCACATATTTTACATTGATAAACATACAAATAAGAAATTCTTCGACCAACCATGAATAAGACTTTGGTCAAAACCTCAAACATAAACTCTAAAGATATGGGAGGCACCATAAATTTCAAATGACATACATGTATATAGTTGGCAAAGGTCAACATTGCATTAAAAATTCCTAAGGCATGAAAATCATCTTGAGTTTGTAGGCCATGAATTAGTTAGCAAAAAAAATTGTTTAAAATAAAGGTAAAAATACCATTAGCTTGTCGGCCAAAAGATTAGGGTAAAACCCTAATACCAAAACTAAAATGAATGCAAAAAGATATATCATTTTCTACATTCAGCTTGTGGATTGTTCATTTTCCACACCACCCTAGGGTTTCACCTGCTTTGACCTGGTGGATCCTGTGATTTGAGAGGCTTTTCCTTGGATTTTTGTGTGAAAGCAATGCTCTTGAAACTCAAGTAAGGATTCTGGAAACCTATTATGACTTTTCTCTTTCATTTTCTATGAAAACAATGCTCCATTTGAGCTCCATTTGTTTGTTTAAGCATTTTATAGCTCACGATTCCCTTCATGGTTTATATATTATTGCAATATTACTGAATTAAATGCAGAAAATACAAAGGTAATGATACCATCCATTGGTTTTGGATTATTTCTTTCTACCTTATTCAAGCTCAATATGAATGAAATAATAATTTTTCTCTTTTTTTCTATGATTTATTGCATCAAAAATGTAAATGACAGATCTTGGGCCGTGGCCATACCTTCTACAGACATTTTCTTCTTTTACATTTTTGTACATATGTATATAGTTCGGCCTTTAGGTTTGCAAAAACAATGCATTCTCTATGTTATGCACATTTTTTTCTGTATATTTCATGTTAATGGTCAAACTCATGCATTTATCTGTATCATGGCCATGATGATATCTTTTCCTTTTGGTAATTTTCCTTCTATATATTCAATTCAAGCCCTTTTTATATGTTAATAGTCGAACCCACCATTTCTATTCTAGATTCTCACTCCAAAACCCAATAAATGAGGGTTTGATACAAAACACCAACTGTACTTATAACATGACTATGATTAGGCTTTATCTAAAAGCATTCTTCTATAGATTCTTTGACCTCCACTTTATGGGTTTACATGTACCAGGATGCTCAGCCTTCAAGCATGGACTTGTAGATTTTGAGCTTCCACCCATTGATTAGGAATCATTTTCTCTTGTTCAAGAAGAGCCCATTGGTTATGTTCCTTACATTTAGATCTACATACTTCAGACTATCCAAATTCTACCAAAAGTGTATTTCCAGTTGGCATATCATTTTGAAAAATATTTTTCCCAATCAAGTGATTCATGCATAAAATTTTGGTCTCCATCATTTAATTGTTTCACAGCCTCAAAGCATAAATCATGAGCTAAGAAAATCCAACTATTTTTCAAAGTATCAATTGTTTTAAACTGACCATTTGATTGTGTCTTCCACTGGCTCTGTGTGATATTTTCAGTGGTAATCCCTTCAAGAGAACCTTGGGGTTCCAACAACTGCTCCCAATCTAATGTATTTATCTAATGAATTTCCAAATCCTTAGGACTCTTTGTTCTTGCATTATTATAATGTTGATTGATTGTATCTTTCCACTTACTCAACTGATGTCGTTCATTACCAGTAGCATTACATCCTGAAGCTTGCATTTTGTGTCTATATCTAGAAGCATTCTTTATAGAAACAAGCTCATTTGATTATATCCATGATGTAGGTTTTGCTGAGTACGTTGAACTTGAACTTGAACTGCTTAGGGTAACTGGTGACACAACTGGTATACAAATCCTCTTTGACCTCCTCTGACACTTCTCAATAATATACAAGGACAATGTGTTCATAGGCTCTATCAAGTAACCAATAGCTCCTATGAACAAATCTGATTGTCCTCCCCATGAGCATAATAAACATGGATTCTCTCTTCATTGCCAATAGAGCCTGATTCATTGTCACTGTTATAACCTAATTCTTTCCTATTAGAACATTTCCAAAGTTGATTGTAAGAAGGAAGATCCTCCATTTTTCTATAGCATCATTTATATTTGCTCCATATGACTCAAACACTTTTTTAACAATTGTATGATAATAGTTGTCTACTTTTCATTCTGAAGCACATACTTGCATACTCTACTCTACTGCTTTAAACAATGATGAAGATAGAGAATCTTAGCATTTATATTACAGTGACTTACATCATAGTGTATTTCATATAGCTTGCATTATTTCATTGAAATAACAGAGATATAACTTCAAAATTATTAAAGAAACTTTTCATTTTTCTATCTCTGAAGTTACCGCTGAAGATTTCTTTCATGGCTGCTTTCTGATACTTGACTTTATCCAGTTGTCATGGATTATGTTATACTTTATATTCTTCCTTGGAACTCTCATCCACTACCATGAAGTGATGCAATATTCATTTGATTCTTATTTTTCATACTCATTTTGGAACAATCATTGTTTAATATTCATAACCTTGAGCATATATGATTAAAGATCACTGTCTATATGATTTCTGCACTTTCTATCACTAAGGTCATACCAATAGCAACAAATTTTTAAATTGATGGAACATTATGATATAATTTAATAGAATGGCAGTAGTATAAGCACCTAACACCATTACACATAATGAAGTTCTCTACTAATATTGAAAATTTGCATAGATGACCTTGATAATGCATTTCCCTTTTCATGTAAGCTCAAATGATCTCATTATTTGATAAATTTAGCATGCTATTCTCAACCCTTGTGGGAGCCACATTTTAACCCACATGCTGAATATATGTTTACACATGTATCTTCACATGAAGCAAACAAGTTAGAAAATAAAACTATGTACATTTTAGGTATTTTTGATGACTCCAATGGTTTTCAAGGATACCTAAATGTACACATGCCTTTTTTAGTGCACATCATGATCAATTAATACATGCATAGGTAAATTATCATGTATGGTATGTAACCTTTCATTGCTTGGATCACTACTCTAACACATTGCTACATATTAATGTAGGACTCAGGAGGAGTAAGGAGATAGGAAGGACAAGACAACTCAAGCAAATAGTTGGACAAGAAGACACAACATAACCAGTCATTCTCAAGCAATGAATGGCTACCCTCCCTACATGCACACTCTTTTCCTTCATTTACTTACTCATGTATATGTTTATCTTTATTTGCATTGAATAGGGAAAAGCTAAACTCATGGCTTTTCTGATTCAATGGACATCTCTACATTCAATAAAGATTACTTTTTCAGAAGACACTTGTAAAATCTTTCCTATGTTTCATGCATCTGTATAAATGCAACGATTTAAACTTTTGTAATATTTTAAGTTATTTTATTTATACACATGAATGCAATGTATGAGAGATAAAAATGTACCATCTTCTCTTAAATATCATGTGCGGGCTCTACCCGATTGATCCATAGGTGAAAATATGGTAACACTAACATCAAAAGGTATTTCTCACCCTCCTTTTCAAAGATCCTCTCCATGAATTTATGAAAATTGGGATCTTGTTTTTCTTGTTCTATGGTTTCATCTGTTATTTCTTCTACCTCATCTCGATGAACTTTGAAAAACTTATTTTATTATCTTTTAGCCATGGTGTTTTGGTCTTCGATTTCTTTTTGCTCAAGTTTTGTATTTTGTGATCTCGATAAAACATGCATACAAGTGATGAAAATGTACCAAGCTTTTTTATCAAATTTTGGGAGTGCCAAAAGGACTAGGTTAAATCTAATTTATACAATGTTTATTTCAAGATGAAGGATGATGAATCCTTATGTTGAAACTCAGCTGAAAAATCAGATTAGGTTTGATGGTTAAGTGCTTTAAGATGTTTGATCAAGGTTTAGCTAAGAATTTTCACTTGTAAATGCCAATTTTACCAAGTTAAAAGAAATTTTGGGAAAAAGTGTAACACCCCTCTGTTTTTATTTTATGATTAGATTACGATACTTTGTTACTTTTTTATCGCTATTTATAGAGCAATGTGGATTATATGTTATAATGTGATGTTACTCTATTTTGATGTTATCATTTTAACATGCCTTTGATTAGTATTATGATTATTTGTAATAACATGGTTTGTGCACATGAGTAGATTGTATATGTTAGGACTATCAATTTTGATGATAAGTGTATTGGTGAAGGGGACAAAATTGCATCACTCACTTGCAAGCACCCTGCGATTCCGTGATTCCCTCTTCACGATGTGTTATATTATGATGTATATATGCATGTTCTATAAATTTCATGTCTACAGGTTTGCAGCTATAGGACATCGACTCCACCTGGTTTCATAGGTTTGAGTGTGTCGACCCAATGGTAATGTTGATTGGGAGATAGTAGCTAAGATACTTGTGTCAACACTTTACCCTAGTCTCAGTGTGGTGTCAGGTCTAGTCGGTTTTGTTTGTAAAATTTGCTTAATTTGGATTTGAATTATTATGTTGAAAAGTTTAAAAGGGAATTTAATGAATTTAATTATTTAAAGTTGATTATTAAAATAATCTTATTTTAATAATAGAAGTGGTAAATAAATTAACTGATAAATTTATTTTAATTGGTAAATAGTATAATCTTAGGATTATATTATTTATTTATTAATTAAATTAGATTAATCAAGTTAAATTTGAAAGGGGAAATATTTTGTAATTATTAAATATTTTTAATTTTAAAATTTTGGAGGATTTTATGCAAAATGGGTTGTTAGAGATATTTTGTGATTTTTAACATGTGTTAGAAGAATTAATGAGTTTGTTGGAAATTTATTCATGGGGATAATATTATGGCTTTGATGGAAGAAGTGAGAAGCTTCTTCATGGCAGAAGCACGGGGATATTTTTATGGGTTGGGAAATTGATTAAAAAAGAGTTTTTTTGTGATTTGCTTGTGTGCTGGAAAAATATTTGAAGAGTTGTTGTAGAAAGAGAGTTTGTGTTCTTGAATTTTTAGAAAAAAATTGTTCTCGGGAATTGTTCTTGTGTTTTGGAAATTGTATTATCCTGAAGGAAGCTATTGTCTATCTGGGAAAATTGCTTGGATCTGTGGAGGAGGCGCTGCTTCAGATTTACAAATTCAGAGGCATTGGACTATAGGTTCATTCTTTAGATTTTGTTAAGTTTTAAATTGAAAAGCTTCTAGATTAGATCTTCTATGTAAAATATTTCTTGTGCAAACTCTTAAGTTTGAGTTTTGTATTAGAAATTTTATTATCGTAAATAAATTTCTTTGTAGAATAAATTTCTCTATAGAATCATTTCCTTTGTAGATTAAAATTCTCTATGGAAACCATAGAAAAATTGCAATTGGTATTATTGTGAACTTAGATGAACCCAAAAAGAAACACTTTGGGGATCTGGAAGAAATTTAGTTTATGTAGGAAAAAATCTCTTGTAGGTTGAAATCTTCTTGGGAAAATTCTTGTGAAATTATTTGTATGAAATTTTATTTTTCTTCTTCTTAAGATCCGTTGTTTGAGAAAAGTTAAAAGATTCCTCCTTAATTTGGCTGAAAAAATCATCTGTAGAATTCTTTCTCTAAAATTTGGCTTTCCGATTGCTGTTGTAAAATTTTCCTATAGATGGTCTTTTTGAAATTTTTTCCCCAATTAAACTATTATTTTGAAAATTCTTTATGTATATATTATATATACATATATGTGCATATATATATATATATATATGTATATATATATATATATATATATATATATATATGTCTATATATGTATATATGTATATATATGTATATACATATATATATGTCTATATATGTATATATGTATATATATGTATATATATATACATACACATATAGACAAATATATATATACATATATTAAATTATATATATATACCTTTCATTATTTTAAATCTATGTATCATTATATTCATGCTTGTCGTATGCGAAATGGTTTGTACATGTATTCATTTAAGCGCAAAGTGTGAATTTGTTTTAAAGAAATTACATGTATGTTTGAGGGAGTTAGTTGTGGAAGTAGTCGATGCCCCCACACTTGGGAGTTGGTTGTGGTATAGTCGACACCCCACTTGTTACCACCGACCTCTCCTTTAAAAGGAATTCAGCCAATAAACAAATGGCTATGGGTTGCTTGTGAACTTTGATAGTTATTTCCGCCCCATGATAATTCTAATTCAAATTTTATTTTTATGGATTGATTCTTAATAATAAATATATAATGTTTAAATATATATATTATATAAATGTATAAATATATATATGTGATAATATATGTTTATTTATATGTATATATATATAAGTAATTATGTTTATAAATTGGTTTATAAAAAGGTAATTATTGTTAGAGGGATTATATATATACATTGATATATACATAACTGTATATATATGGTTATGTATATATTACTTGTTTATATATATATATATATATATAATGATTTAAGATAGTAGGTGCATGTATCATATGCACAATTAGAGGAACTTTAATGTAAAATATTTAAATAGAGGAAATTATTATTTTAATATGAAAATAATCGAGGAATTGAAGTTCAGATAGATTAGATTTTTCTATCTTTGTTTGAGAAGGGGTTTTATTTAACTAGTGAATTTGGGAAATTTATATTATTGTTTTTCATTGAATGGAAGTGGATTTAGGATATCCGAGTGATAGATTTAATTCTTGTATTGATTTCCCTTTAGTATCTAATTTCTTCTAGTTACATTTTGGGGGGAAATGAGTTAAAGTCTTGGTTAATCAATTGTAGGTCTTCCTAAATAATATTTGATTTGGGGGTTGTGAAATATTTTAGTATCAAACTTCAATTTTACTCAGGTAGTGCATAGAGTCATTTCAGTGATTACCCAGTTTCCACAAACAAGGATGTTTTGCCTCCTTTGTATGGAGTGGATTTTGTTATTTGTTTCCTCCTAAGTTTGGAATGGGTTTATAGTAGGAGAGTGATTCTTGATGGGGGTTGAGATCTGGGAGGATATGCTAGGGTAACCCATGCACATTTGTGGTGACACTCCTCCTATGTCAGTAATATGTTTGCTTCATTGGTGTATCTATTTATTCAACTCTAGAAGCATTGAACCCTTTGTGTTAGTGTTGTACTTTTTTTTGCTAAGTTTAGTTTTATGTTAGCTTGTATCTAGAGGTAGTAGGTTTTGTCTTGGATCTTTGTTACTATCTCCAAGCATGGAGGGTTGGGCCTTCGTGTACCACTTGGTTGGGAGCACCATGCACCTTACACCGTTGGGTCCCCTTTTATCTTTAGATCATGATTGCAAGATTTCTAGTTGGAGAGCTCATGGATTCCAGATTGATATTTCATGCTTTGTAATTATTATAGATGACTTGTATTTTATTACCCCGTAGTTGTATTTGAGGAGGTTTCATGTATTATTTAATAAATTTGTATGAACTACCTCATTCTGGGAATGAGTGATGTAAACTTTATTGATGAGTTAATGTAATATTGGAATCTTGTTGTATATCTTATTTATGTGATGCTATTTCTATGTTTGAATGTATGTACTTTAATTCTTGTTTAGTAATTAATTAAATGTTTTGTTTGAAATTTTATATGTTATGGATTTATATTTAACCTTTGTCACATTCCTTAGAGGTTGTTGCAAAAGTGTAGTGCATCTTCCTTGTTAATAATGCACTTTTAAAGAAAAAAAAATTTGTACACTTTCGTAGTTATTGCAACATCCTCTAGGGTTACGTGGCATGTAATTACACATGGTATCAGAGCCTCAAGTTCATACACTAGGTACTCTAGGTACATTTGATTCCACTATGTTGTCCTTGTGAATCTGTCAGTGGAGTGGTTAAGTGATCACGTGTTCATGGCTTTGAAATTTAGCATGACGTACTTTATGGGAAAAGAGTAGCGATAAGAAATTGATAAAATATTATGGATGGAAAGTAATGATATGTATCCCATGGGATTATGTATGTAGTTGTACCCCATGTAAATGTAAGGAACTAGTAATTGTGTCATGTTTGAGTGTTGTGAATACCCTGTACTTTCTTTGTGTATCCATGTGATGGTGATACTTGGTACCCATCAATGGGGAAAAGTTGCACTTTGGTGTGGGATTTACCATACCATTGTGTGTGTTTGCATGTTTGTTACTTGGCTGAGGGCCAACTGATGCACGGTTGAAACTTGTATATAAGAGTAACCAAAATTTAGTTTCATAAAATTATTTTCTTTTGGTTCTCTAGCCCCTCAATCCATGAAGGGATAGCAGCAGCCACAAAGTTCCTTGGGTGGAGTGTGCAACATACGCATATTGTGGCGCAGAGCATCTCAGCTCAACCAATCCCAAGGAAACATATCCACTACTTCCCTTATGATGGATTAGGATACTTGATCCATATGTGTTAACCTAATCCCCATATATTTGAGTACAACAACATATGTTTGTTAGTATATGATTGGCTGTCTGTAGAGATGTTGATCTGGCATTAGTGAGTAAACCTCATCTATATGAGAGGTGAAGCTCTGGTAGCCCCATATTGATATAATCATTTTTGTATTATATATTTAGTGTATCTGCACATGTTTCAACATGATGTAATAGATACGATGCCACACTTCATTGATGTTCTGACATAGTTTTGGTGATGATGTCGTGATTGTGAGAGGCAAATAAGCAAATTTCTAACAATAGATGGATTAACTATTGTCAGTAAACTGAAATCAGCCCCTCCCTATGAAATTATTGATCAAACATAGAAGAGAAAAACATTAAGTAAAACATGTGCAACTTAAAATATGAAAATCTAATCTAAGTTAACCAACCACCACCCCATAGGGGGATTGGTGACCCTTGATGTGAGAAGAGAGCCCTTTCCCAATCCCTAATAAGAAAATGATGAAATTGACAAAATTAGTTCTCAAATTAAGAGAATAACTTTGCATGAGCTTCTGTGTTGTTTGTTTGAAGGATAGGAGCCTTGAATTTATAGTTGAGCTTGAAGAGAGGAGAGGCCAAATTGAAGAATGTGGGACTAATCCCCAACAAATAAGAGAGATCCACTTGTCACAATGTGATTGGCCCATGATTGTGCAAGTTTTGGCCAATGTGCCCATTTCAAATTTGAAAATGGCATTGAATGCATATGGTTGAGGGATTTGGGGGAAATTTTGTTTGAACAAAAAAGTTAAACAAGGGGAGTTAATGAGGGCATATTCCTTGGGAATATGCCTTGTGAGGAAAAGAGGTGTTTTTATAAATCAATTTATTGTTGACTCATCAAATAGATGGAGTACTCTTGTTCATACTTGACAAACGAAACCTTATTTGGAATGTAGTTCGGATATTCTAAACATCTCGAGCCAAAACATAATAAGGAAATCCTTCTTATGTGGTCAACAAGGTACCTAAAACATCCTTCTGACAAACAAAACAAAGTATGCATGATGAAGTTATTTTACAAGAATATCCAATAAGCATAGCAGATAAAAAAGATAATGATCTTTGCCCCATTCCTTTCTCTCTAAACCTGTTTTGTTTATGCATCATCGAGAGGTCCTTGGAATGAGCACAAAATAAGATAAGTCAACAAAGACCAAGAAAAAAAAGCAATCAAACAAGCTAACGTTCTTCATACCGCTAGCCAAGGCTAAACTATTGTGGGGTACCTGATGCTTATGTCCAATGTAGGAAAGATTCAACCTAGGCCATGTTGTGATCAGGGTTTTGATAAGATTGATTGGGTGATAAGCTATTGATACTCTGAGTTGATCAACTTGCTTGCTTACTGACTTAGATTTAAGACTTTGATGATTAGGTGTTCACTTTTGAACCTGCTAAACTTGCTTCTAATTGACTCACCAAAGAGTGAAGGTGATGATTGACTTTATTCAAACAGATTGCCAAATGTGATGGATGCCTAAGGACTGACCTAAGTTGTAAACCAGATTTGCAAATAGATTGCCATTGCAACAGATGCCTAAAGGACTGACCTAAACTATAAACCAGATGGGTAAACAGATTTCCATTGCAACAGATGCCTAAAGGGCCGACCTAAACTATCTCAGGGGATGATCAGAGATCAACCTTGCCTACGTTCAAGCTTAGAGATGATGTAGTTTGGACAAGGTGAAAGATTGACATGACTTAATGATGAATTTTTTGAAGATTTTATGATATTTCGAAATGTTTTTTTTTTTTCTGATTGAATTTAGGAAGAGTGCAAAATATACACAAATCCGATCCACTGCCAGTTTCAAGGACATGCTCCCAGAATTTAAGCAATAGACTTCTTCGATAAAAGGCAGGACAAACTAACCTTAGGAAAATGCCAAGTTGTTCTACGGTGGAATATGATATGGGCACCAGCTCAAGCTATGGTATGGATGCGAGCGGATGGGTGGATGGATGATTAATGAAAATGTGTTGGAATGGATGATTGTTGTTCTCCTAGCTATTTCCTTGATTGTGGTTCGGCATCGGATTTGTGTATATTTTTAGATCTTGATTATCGACTGGTTGCTCAATATTGATGATCTTGTCTTTGATGAGGTCTTCAATGATATTCTTTAGCCTCATGCAATTTATGGTGGTATGTCCCTTGATCTAGTGAAAGTAACAAAGGAGGTTTTCTTTGTACCATGGGTTCCACATATTGCTCAGAGTTAGAGACCTTGATTATGTTTTCCTTGAACAACTTCTTCATTATGGATTCAATAGATTCTCCAAGAGCCGTGAACTTTTGCTTGGGAGGATATTTTCCTCGGGGAGGTGATCCTACTTGATTGCCCAAGTTATTGATATGGTTGGTGGGAAGTGGTTGTTGTTGTGCTACTACTGCATTAGTTTGCACATCATTGCGATTGTGATTTTATGGTTGGTGATGAGTTTGGATGTTTGGTTTGGGAGCACTTATGACCACTTTAGCATTGACCATGTCATCGTTTGTGATGTTTTTGTTCCTCGACCATGTTCGAGGTTTATTGTTATAATTGTTGGACGAGTGGTTATCTTGTGGTGGAGTAAATGTTGATGTGCCTCCTCACGCAGCAAGGGCTCTTTTGATGTTGAGCACCTTTGGGATCAATTGATCGTATGATGTGATGAATTGCATTTTTTAAGTAGAATGCCAAGTTTTCATCTAGATTAGATATGATTGTGCCAACTGTTGTTCTTCTGGCATGGTCCACTTGCTCTGATTGGCCTTGGATCGCAATCTTTGCAAGAAGGATGTGAATATCTCTCTTTTTCTTTGTTTGAGCGTTGATAGTTCTTCCAAACTAACATCTACACCCATGTTGAAGGCATAATTTTTAAGGAATGCTTCCACAATTTTCCAGAATGTTTTAATGCTTGTGGGTAGGCGAGAAAACCATTCTATGGTAGGACCAGTCAGACTTCGAGGGAAAAGTCACATTAGATATGCGTCATCATACGTAACCTCCATGCAATGCACTTGAAATTCCTTGATGTGATTTTAAGGGTTTCCCATTCCATTATACTTGTTGAATTTGGAGATTTCAAATCCCTTTGGGAATGGTACCATTGTGAGATCTCTGTTAAATAGATAGGGACACAAGTTGCCCAGTGTTCTAGTTGTTTTCCCTGATTGGAGGTCCAACACTTGGTGTGAGAGTAGTTTGATTTGTGTTGCAACATCGCTGCTTGGATCGGGAGGCAAAATGAATGTGTTTTGAGGTGTTTGGGGTGTTTGATTGGTGGGAGGTATTTTGCTACAAACTCTGATGTGTGTTCAAGGCCTATTGATATGCCTGCATTTGCATCAACAACGCTTGTTGTTGATCTTGCTACTGTTGTTCCCAACGAGGTTTGTTATTGGTCGAGCTGCTACTGCGCCAATGAGGCTTGTTATTGGTCAAGTTGCTACTGCGCCAATGAGGCTTGTTATTGGTCGAGCTGCTACTACGCCAATGAGGCTTGTTATTGGTCGACCTGCTACTATGCCAACGAGGCTTGTTATTGGTTGAGTTGCTACTATGCCAGAGATTCTTGTTATTGGTTGAGTTGCTATTGTGCCAAAGAGTCTTGTTATTGGTCGAGCTACTATTGCACCAACAAAGCTTGTTGTTGGGTGAGCTGCTACTGCACCAATGAGGATTGTTATTGGTCAAGGTGCTACTGCACCAAGAAGGCTTTTTATTGGTCAAGCTGCTACTGCGCCAAAGAGTCTTGTTATTGTTCGAGCTGCTACTATGCCAAAGAGTCTTGTTATTGGTCGAGCTGCTATTGCGCCAACAAAGCTTGTTGTTGGGCGAGCTGCTGTTGAGCCAACAAAGTCTGTTATTGGGCGAGCTGTTGTTGAGCCAACAAAGTTTGTTATTGGGAAAGCTGATGTTGAGCCAATGAGGTCTGTTATTGGGCAAGCTGCTATTGAGCCAATGAAGTCTGTTATTGGGTGAGTTGTTGTGCCTGAAAATCTTACAGGGCCTATTGGTAAGCTTTCTAATGGATTGCTTACAGTTGTGCTTGGTATTTTGCTTGCTGGGCTGCTTGAGCTTGTGCTTGTTGGGTTGCATGTGTCACTTGCGTAGCTTATATGGCTTGTGTAGCTTGTGCAGCTTGTTGGTTTCAGAGCACCTTTTGGTGGGCACCTTGTCGAGCAGCTTGCAACATGATGGAGAATGAATTTTTTCATGTTGTGTTTTGGCAGTGGTGGCAGTGGATTGGGAATGATAACATCCATAAGACCAAGTGATGTTGACATTTCTTGAATTGGATCTTTGTTGGGTATTGTTGGTGGATTTTGATCATGATTGAAAAGTGGCCCTTGGTGTGTGTAGATTTGATCATTGAATGAGATGGAAACATCTTCAATGTGTTCATAAATGGATTGATCTTGATCACCATTTTCAAAAAGTGTGGAGGAGAGATTGTTAATGCTATTGCTAATGGTT
Source organism: Sequoiadendron giganteum (assembly GCA_007115665.2). Classification (NCBI taxonomy): domain Eukaryota; kingdom Viridiplantae; phylum Streptophyta; class Pinopsida; order Cupressales; family Cupressaceae; genus Sequoiadendron; species Sequoiadendron giganteum. The sequence continues at coordinate 562,864,192 of CM021103.1, forward strand.
GAATTCTGATTAATGTCCCCAATAGCTATTAGCTTTTGATCAATCAGGTCTTGGATGAGATTTTTGAGTTGAATACAATCTGATGTTGTGTGTCCCTTTACTTTGTGAAAATCACAAAAGTGTTTCTCATCATACCCTGGTGGTTTCACCATGGGCTCTTGATAATTCACATAAATAGGGATTTTATGAGATTTCCTTGTATCAATTGTTGCAAGACGGACTCAATTGGTTCCCCAAGAGGTGTGTATTTTTGTTTGCTACCTTGTGACATTTGTACTTTAAATTGACCTTGTGGTGATTGATTTTGGAGATGTGATGATTGATCTTTGAGATGTGGTGATTGAGTTTGTTGTTGATTTCATTGATCTTGATATCCAATTTCTTGACATTGGAGATATTGTTCTTGATGTGGTTGTGGAGATAACTCAATGCTTTGATGACATGGTTCAACCAATGGAAGAGTGTATTTATTTTGGGGTGGAGACATCTCTTGGTGCAATGGATCTACTAATTTGGCAAGCGAAGCAATTTGATCCCGCAAAATTTGATTTGTATTTTCTTGATATGGTTGACTTGGTTGTTTAGCAATCAGATTTGAAATGTATCCTTGTGGTGCTTTCTTGGGATCACATGGACAAGTTGATTCTAGATAATTCTCTAATTTGGTGTGATGTTTAGATTTGGCATGATAGATTGAAATTGAACATTGTTGTGGTTGGGAATCATATTGCCCAGATTTAGGTAACTTTGATTTTGCATGTTGTTATCTTGATTTGGATCAATACATGGAGTTTCCAATATACTTCTTGGATTTCAAACAACATTGATTTGATTTGCAAACATATCTATCTCAAAGTTCACCAAGTGTGAATTTGAAATGCTCATGTTTGGTAAACTTGTATTTGGCATGTATGGATTTGGTGGGATAGTGTTGTTTGGAATAAGACTCATGCATTGAGTGTTTGGTTGATAAATTTGTAGATTCAGACTTTAATTTAAATCTATCATTGGGAAAGGTGTTCCAAACTTTAGATTGGGCATACTCACATTCGTATCATTGAAGTTTGCAGGAGATAATGATGCCATATCTGAATTTTCTTAAATGTGAGTTTCGATAATCAATTGGCATTGTGAGACTTGGATAGTTTGGTTGACTCGAATTGCTCATGATGTATGAATCGAGTTTAAATTTCATGTTCCTCTTGTGTTGTGATCTTGTTTGAACCATAAAATGAAGATCAATTTTCAAGAATGTAAGAGATGAACCTCTAATCCTTTAGATCGGTCTAAACCTTAGGTTCAAAGAAGTGAAGAACTAAGATAATTGAAGGATCAAAGTGATGATGAGGATGAGATAAATGAAAACTGAGTGATACGGATGAATGGAACTCTTAAAGAAACTTTCAAGGAAATGCTAAACTTTTTAGGACTTTGATTGATCGTGATTGGATCGATAGTTTGACTAAAAGTGTTAAGTCAAATAAAATGTGATAAATGCACTTGTAAACCCTAGGAAGTTGTGTTATCCTAGAGAGGACTTGTACATAAGAGGACGGTTTGACTAAGTGTGTTAAGTCAAACGAGGTAATGATTTGATAAATTGGCTAAGTGTGTTAAGCCAAACAAGATGAACTCGTAAACCCTAGGAAGTTGTGTTATCCTAGAGAAAACTTGTGTATAAGATGATGGTTTGACTAGGTGTGTTAAGTCAACCAAAGTGGTTTTGATTTTTCCTAAAATTTTAACATAAAAGATGTTTACAAAGATTCCAAGAGTTGTTGGTGAGGTGACTTTTGACTGATTTTGATGGTTTGAGAGATGGATGAAAGTGATTGAATTTGATCCTAGACTTGACCTAGATAACACTTCTTCTTACAAGACCTCAGTGTTGAAGAACATGCTATACTTCCTATGGGAGGAAAGAAAACCTTTCAAAAGGTTCAGGATTCTATCGATAGTAGAACGCATACAACTCAGGGTTGTTTCTTGAAGCTTTTTTGTAAAATTTGTAAACCAATCTTTCTCTGAATTCAAAAAGTCTCTCAAGACACTCCTCACGAGCTTTCAGACTAAGCTTCTTGAACTTTGGTTTTGGGTTTTTTGATCTTCCAGGAAATCATGTTAGAAAACACATGTGTAATCCAATTTGTCCTTTATCTTGTCTTAGTGAATTCTTTTTACCAAAGACACTTGCTTGCTTATGTTTCAAACTATATGTCTAATGTCCCACTTTCTTTCTCATCCCACAAGGTCCATTGTGTGGAAATCAAGGAAAATAGGGCAAAAGTTTCCTATGTTTAACCTTGTTGAAAACAAATGACGATAGAATCCAAGCACTTAGAAACCTCTAAGGATATGATCCCTGGGGAAAGCAAGAGTGCCTAAATTTGTCATAGGTATTTTTTTCCTAAAAGGGGTTTAAAATTTGAAGGTCCTATGAATGTTTGTTTTGAAATATTTTTAGGAACCAAGCAATGTGTTTTCCACTTCCAAGCACTTTACAACCCTAGGATGATGAGACAATATTTTGTTGGGTTCCCACTTGGACGAATCTAGCTGCGCATATTTTGTGTGAGTGGTTAAATGCTTGACCACACTAGCTCCCCTCCATGACACACACTTCTCGGGTCAGCCAAGCATTAGTACCCATGAATCTCCCATGGCATACTTTCCATCTCTACAACAAAACCGCATGTATAACGTGGGGAGGCTTTAGAGGACATGACCTCTTGCACCAACAAAATAAATAAGGTTTTGGCCTTTTCTAAACAAAGGGTTCTAATGCGGGCATTTCATTCATGGGGGATTATCTAATGTTGGCGAGAGTCCATTTTTGTCCATCTCGTCAGAATAATCCTCGCGATTCTTGAACTTTCCTCAAGAATCCACACTTATATACCAGTTGGAAGTCGCATGGCTTTAGCGTGTTCCCAGTTGGGTCATTCCCTTGGGTGAGTAATTTTTCCCACAAGGAAGGCCCTCTAAAGGTATACAATAGCGAGTAAGTGCATTCGTAGTTCGATCATCTTTGTTTGCATGAACAAAGAGAGAACACTCGCAATGCCTTTTTCTCACACTAGACAAGTTTTGTTCAATTTTAAGTTCCCAAATCGAAATGTGAGGGCAATCCTTTTGACAACTTAATATCACCAAAATGCTTTTGATTCTCAAGATCGTTGTGAAGCACAAGAGAAGCGCATACACATTTTAATGATATTAACTTGTGAAAAAGATTGCAAAACATGAAAGACACTTTTTCATTTTATACCTCAAAGCAGTGATGAGTTCATTTTAAAAGCACCAAATGAGATGTGAAAGTTGCCTTGTCCAATTTTAAGTCCAAATTGAAATCTAGTATGTGTCCAAGGTTCTTTTTTAACCAACTTTGAAAAAAGACCAAATTATTGATTGATTTTAAGCCCAAATCAAAAAGTGAGTTGAGTTAAAATAGAAAACGAGAGTAGGAAATGGAAGCTCTAGATTGTTAAAACAAGCATTAAAAAATGCTTTTTTAAAATCTCCATTTTAAAAAGATCTCTAACTCCACTCCATTCACCTTCATTTTCTCTTGATTTCAAAGTCAACTTCCAATGTCAACCTCCAATGTCAACCTTGATGCCACCCTTGATGTCAACCTTGATGTCAACCTTCAATTTCAACCTTAACCCTTTTCCTATTTCATCACAAATAAGAGTTACACATGTATTCTAAAACAAATCAGAGTATACATAATACATGTCAATCATTTGAGGAAACCTTTTAGAGAGAGGAATAAATAAAATTGCATTGACAAAGCAAATGAGCTTTTTCTGATGACTTTAACTCAATAATAAATGTCAATAGATTTCTAATTTACCCCTCACCTTCATAAAGGAGCTATTGATTTCAAAATCTTATATACAATGCCATAAAAACTTCTCTTTTGAATGCATAAATCTATTTTGATAGGAGACCAAAGTAAAGATCAAATCATGCATTAAAGAATAAATCAAGCATGTACAAAGAAACAAAATTTAGAATATGATCAGCCTACTCACAACATCATTTATGTCTCATCAAAAGCATTTAGCAAGCATGTAAAAAGACAGCCAACAAAAGATCTTTAAATATTCTCAAGTAAATGCAATAGACAGTAAAAAGAAACGCGCCCAAAAGCTTATCTAAACAACTTTCAAACCAAAGCAATTGGTATGTCTAAAGTCAATCTAAAAGGTCTTTAATGCGACAGGCAGGTGTAAACTTAAATTTTTGACTTTATTCTAAAATGCAACAAATTACATGACCCGCGTAGCAAAGCTATTATTGAAAAAGGCCTAAGAAAAGTAATTGTCATTGGTAAGTGTGAACTTAGATTTCATAATTTTTGACAAGAGGTAGTGACAGCAAGGTCTGCATTCCTTTCTCCTTCATATGCAAATTGGTACTCATAGATTTTGGGCATGATTACTTTTGTATTCGAATGTCAACTATTATGTCCACCCCCCATTTTTTTCTTTTAGATGTTGTCATATCTGCCCTGGCAGACATGTTTGCAAAAATGTGGGCGCATAGACTAGGCACGTGAACTTCTACACGCCTTTACTCATGACTTCAATGGGCTGTCAGCAAGAGTTGATGTTATTTGATTCTTGAAAGCTCCACTCCCTACGCACCCTTCAACTGAGACAGATCTCACTTTGGATTCGAACTAACAACATCCAAATGCATTAACTCCCAGTGGCATACCTTTTTGAGTGGGTGTAATTTCTTAGTCACCTGCTATGTGACAAGTCTATCACCATTTGTTTAGCCAGGACATTTGTAAACCACTGAGGCAATAGTAAATGCGCGCCTATAAAAATAAAATGCAAATTTTGTTTCACCTCAATGTGCATAGGATCTACAAATTAGGATCTGCAAGACACATCACATATGGCATGCATGAATAAATGACGACTTATTCTGCAAGCTAGTAACCAAAATCATTTATGGCATTAGAAACAACCTTTGCAGTAGTTTGCATAATCAACCTGAGTGTAGCAGAATCTTGACTGCCTCTTGCGAGCTACTACATAAACCACCACTTCACAGTTTTTTTATTTTGTCATCTCCAATCATCATTAAATTTGAAAGATGATTTAGAGTTTTCTAAGAGAGAAGGATGAAGTGGACAGCAAAGAAATCGATAGAAGGGAAGTCTCCTTGCAAGCAACTGATAACAAAGGTAGCTCATAAATCAGCACAAACAATAGGTGTAGTGAAGAAACCACTTAGATTTATGGCAGCTGATGACATCCGATTGCAATGACAACAAACAAAATTTGTGTGGCTGCTTTACATAATATGAAAATGTTTCCATAAATCTCATGTTCATTGTTTTGAGAGGTTTGATTAAATTCCTCTCTACATTCTTTTAAGTAGCTGAAATAACCTGAAGCAAGTGGCTGAGAGGTATGATGACATACTTCATCAGAAGCAGCGACAAGGCATGAGTGATTTTCTCTTTGTAGGCATGTTGCTACAAATTGCCAACTAGCCTTGCACCCTTCGGGAAGAGAATCAAGAGAACAGATCTCATGAGAAAGAAAATGATATGCAAATGGCAAGATTTGCTTCTTACAAGAAACAAATCACTGAGTTGTTGAAGGCGGGGAAAGATAAGTGTGCATTAAAGAAGCAAAGAAGAAGTTGGGCACCCATGAGAGAGCCGGGAAGAAGCATCTAAGGAAGATGATATCTACTGGAACTACTAAAAAGAAGTGAAATCTTTATAGACCACTAATCTTTTGATTGGAAAAAAAAAAAAATCCCTTAGTTACTCCTATCGTCACAAAATCTCTATGTAAGTTGCTCACATTCAACAAAATAGCAAGAATATAACGTCTTAAACTTTCAAAAAATTAAAGGATGACAGACTTCTAAAACCTTTGTTTAATGAAATGGCCAAAATTTAGCTTTTCTAATATTCAATGCATGCATTGATGTTAATCAAAGACAAAAAACCAAAAGGATGTCGCTATAGCAAAATAGAAGATAAATAGTACAGATTTTTAATAGGAGTTTCACTAATAAAGAACAAAATGAGCTGAACTAAATTAGACATGTGCTATCTGAATTAAATAGATCATGCTGAAATAAATGGATCAAGCTGAAACAACCATGAGAGTAATATTCATGACCTCCTTCTAGTGCCAGAATGTGAGAGGAAAATAAGAAAATTTCTAACAATAGATGAATTAACTATTGTCAGTAAAGTGAAATCAGTCCCTCCCTATGAAATTATTGATCAAACATAGAAGAGAAAAACATTAAGTAAAACATGTGCAACTTAAAATATGAAAATATAATCTAAGTTAACCAACCACCATCCCATAGGGGGATTGGTGCCCCTTGATGTGAGAAGAGAGCCCTTTCCCAATCCTTGATAAGCAAATGATGAAATTGACAAAATTAGTTCTCAAATTAAGAGAATAACTTTGCATGAGCTTCTGTGTTGTTTGTTTGAAGGATAGGAGCCTTGAATTTATAGTTGATCTTGAAGAGAGGAGAGGCAAAATTGAAGAATGTGGGACTAATCCCCAACAAATAAGAGATAGCCACTTGTCACAATGTGATTGGCCCATGATTGTGCAAGTTTTGGCCAATGTGCCCATTTCAAATTTGAAAATGGCATTGAATGCATATGGTTGAGGGATTTGGGGGGAATTTTGTTTGAACAAAAAAGTCAAACAAGGGGAGTTAATGAGGGCATATTCCTTGGGAATATGCCTTGTGAGGAAAATAGTTGTTTTACTAAATCAATTTAAATGATTTATTGTGCAAGTGGATTAATCTAGAGGATTTAGGTAATTAGGATTAAACTAATCAAGATTTCATTAATCTAACAAGAGTTTAGGTGATATGACATTTGATTTGAATTTTTGTATTTGTTTTAAATCAAATGAGAGGAAAATGAATGCTAATCATTTAATTAAATACATGTGATTTAATTAAATCAAGAAACCTTAGGAGATAAAAAGTGATTTATTTAATTAAACCTAATTTGTTCAATTGATGGATGGAATATGATTAATCAATAGTGTTAATTTTGCATGTCTACAGTGATATACTGTATTTGCATGTTTTCTAATATGATGCAATAAGTACGATGCCACACCCCACTGATGTTTTGACATAGTGATCGTGATGATGTGTTACACGATGCCACATGCTTAGACATGTGAAGGTGCATTATGAGATTGTCTTTGATAGCCTACTTGTGTGATGAGAGTTATGGGGCTTCGAACACTTGTAGAGGGATACTCATGGCTGCTTTGACCATGTTTGTCTGGTAGCATATGATTAGATCATAGCCATGTATACCTTTGGCTATGATGAGTGGTTGCATGTGCCTTATCCATGAGGTAGCACCATGTGGGGTGTGTTATGCATGTGCCTACTTCTGTAGACCCACATACACACTAACACATGGCATATGACTAGTATGTGCCTTCTCCGGATGGCATATGACTAGATCGAGTGACAACGTGATAGTTGTGGATACACTCTGGGTCATGTGGATGGTGTTCTCACTCCACACCATATGAAGGCTATTGCTATAGCTAGACATTGTTTCCTCCTTCCTTGTTTCATGGTTAGTATCTAGTCACATAGTGTTGTATAGTGCAATTTTAAAGATTGTGAACTTTTTTTTTGGTTATTGATGATTTTTAGTTGATTTTGAAGGATGACACCTTGTTTATATTTGATTGTGATTTTTTAGCCACAACTTGTGACCTTATTTCCTTATAACCCTAGTGGTTATATATTTGATTTAGTGTTGAAATTACGTGTATTTATTTCCTTATTGTTGAGATAGAACTTTAATTTTCTCTTCTTTATGACCTTGGTGACTAAGCTAGTTTATCTTTATTTTTTTAATCTCGAAAACGTGTCGTAATGTGAATCCTGTCCAAGGACGTTTGAGGCGGACTTGGTGAGTGTATACAAGGAAGTAGACGCGGGAAATGTTTGGGATGGGGGTATGTGAGGTTGTTATGCAGCTAGGACCTGTTGTATGTTGTGGTTGTGTTGATGATATATTGTTTTCATTGATGTCAATACTATTATCATTTTAATCTACTTAATGTTGTATATGTCGAGGAGATTGAGAAAATTGTAAAAAATATAGTACAGGTAGCCAGTCGAGCTGAGAAGGTCAGAATATTGGAAAGCTCTATGTGTTGAAGATCTGAAGGTGTGCTTCAAAAGGTTTGGTGTTGAACCTTTCTAGTATGTTGTTTGAAAGTTTTAGTGGTGCACATGAAGTTTTGTGGAAGTTATGATGATCTATGTGCCTACAGTTATTCAGTCTCTATAGATGGTGTTCTTGGTCAAAGCAGATGAAAGTATGGTAATCTCATGTGTTGCGCATGTGTCTATGATTTCCATGGATGATTCTAGATCATTATCTATCCTTGGTGTACATCCGCAGTGATTGGAGTGTTCATGATTGAAGATTTTTCTTATATGTGCTCGAGTGTTCATGTTCTTGGCCAATATTGTGTTGTTAGCATGTTGCGGATCCATGAGGATTGATATTTTATTGTTTGGCATGTTTGGAGATGTTTGTTTGGGTCCTCACTATGTTATGGCCGACTTGTGTTAGTACGCATTGAAATTTATTCATGTATCAAGGTCGACAGTTGTAATTTATTCCTTATTTGTGGCCAACTGAATAATGAATGCAAACCTATGTAGCGGATATATATACAATATTTTTTCTCCTCATTTAGGGGAGTGCTCAGGTGTACAAGTGATGTACAAGTGCGAATAAAGGTTAGATCATTCAGAGTATAGTGTGGAAGAGTTTGAAGAGGTTTTAGTGTGCCTAAATGGAACTATAATTAAGCTTTTACAGAAGCTATTTTCTCAATTCAAATTCATCAGATGGATTTAATCTGATTACTTTATGTAAGGAAGTGAGCCTTCCCTTTGAGCAGTGTGCTCTAGGTAGTGTTCCTGAATGCAAGTGCATTCTCTTTTTATTCTTCATTATACTTCTAACAAGGTATTAAATATTTGTGTTCATGTGTCTCTGATGTGTTGTTCCTATGCTTGCATTGTTAATTATCAGATTTGTGATATAAGGATTGGTTAATTTTGTATAAGTTTTATTTTTGTAACAATTGATGCACCCCCCCTCTTAGTTGTCTATCCTTATTTTTCCAACAATTGGTATCAGAGCTAGTTCCTTTGAAAGAAGCCTAATAGCTTGAGGTGATCTGAGATGGCATCATTTAAAAAGGATAGTCCTAGATTTGATGGTACAAACTACTCTCTATGGAAATTTAAGATGGAATGTAATTTGAGGTGCATTGGTGAACCTTTCTGGGAGATGACACAAATTGCATATAATGTTCCTCATAATGGTCCCTCCTTTGAAGATGAGATCAAGTAAGTAGAAATTGATACCAAGTCGGTAGAAACACTAGTGAGTGCTTTGAAAAATTTGGAAATGAAAAAATGATGGGTTTGAAGAATGCATATCAGATTTGGAAAAAGCTAGAATTTTTTTATGAAGGAGATGCACTATGAAAGGTGTTAAGCTACACATTTTAAAAGGAAAATGGGAGAGCTTGAAGATGAGTGAAGATGAGAACATATTTTTCTTCTCACATAAGATAAATGAATTGGTGATGGACATTAGATGTGCTGGTGGAACTATGAATGATGATGAAATTGTGGCTAAGATACTTAGATTTGTGCCCCCTTCCTACAAGAAAAAAGCTCATGCTATTGATGAACTCAGAATAGTGACAAATATTACAAAATAGATGTTGATTAGAAAACTTGCTGCATTTGAATTAAGTGAATTTGGTGAGTGTGATCCTAAGACTGAATCTGCTTTCAAGGCAATTGTATCTAGAAAAAAGAGATATGATTCAGGAGAGAGTTCTTAGAGAGAATTCAAATATGAAGATGAGATGAAGTAGATTAAAGATGAAGAAAGGGAATTGGAAGAATTGGAAGCATGGATTTTGAAAAGAGAATCAAGAGGTAATGGTAAGTACAAAGGAAAGTTGCATATTAAATGATTTTCTTGTAGTAAGATAGGTCATTTTTCTTCTAGAATGCTTGGAAGAGTTTCAAAATATAAGCCTGAGAATACTAGATTTCAAAGAAAATGCTATTATGTTGAAGAAGGCGTAACTGATGAAGAATCTGATAAAGAAACTGGAAATGAAGATGAATGGGTATTTATTGCTATCAAAGAAAATGGTTAGGAGTCCACTGAATCTTCTAGTAATGTAAATGTTGAGAAAGCTCTTGCAGCCAAAGTTGAAGAGAAAGATGAGTGGGTAATTGACAGTGGATTCTCATGTCATATGACTGGTGACAAAATAAATTTTGTAAGCTTAGAAAACTATGATGGTGGTGTAGTGAGGTTTGGTGACAACACTTCTGGTGTGATTCGTGGTAGAGGCACTATTTATTTTGGTGGTAAGCACAATATTGATGATGTTCTTTATGTAGAAGGCCTAAAGCATAACTTGTTGAGTGTTGGAAAAATGGTAGACAAAGGCTACAATCTACAGTTCAAGAATGGTAAGAGCAAAATAACAGGAAGTCCAGGAAATATAATTGCTTCAAGAACAAATATAAAATGTAATATCTTTCATTTAAGTACTGCTAGTCAAAGTTGTTTGATTGTTGAAACTGATATAAGATGGTTATGGCATAGGAAGTTATGTCATGTGAACTTTGATAACATTGTCAGGATAAGTTCTACTCAAGCAATCAAAGATTTACCTAATTTAGTGAAGCCTACTAACACTATGTGCAAGGAATGTGTAATGCCCCGCCACGCAGCCCTAGGGGAAGTTTCAATTCACTAAACAAGCGTACTAAATTTTTTTTTTTTTTTTAAAAGAAAAAAAAGAAGTGAAATAAACCCACATGTTCAACTAAATTGACAACCTCCCCTAGGGTTACATAACTGAGATTACATAAACCCCATTAACCAATCAATATTAAAAAAATACATTGAAAATAAATACACAAGTAATAGCATTTTACATCAAAGAAAAGTACAAGATAAAGATAAAGCATTCATTTATATAAATCAGTTACAAAGGTCTATTACAATCCTCATTCCCAGAATGAGTATAAATACATAAGTCTGAATATTACAAGATCCACCTCATACACAAGAGGGGTAAAATTAACATTATTACAAATGAGATACCAAGTACAAGAATCCTAAAAAAAGCAAAGAGAGATGTCCATCAAGAATCTCACCAACAAGTACTGAAGATCAAGGGGACCCAACGGTTATGGTGCATGTTCCACCCAACCATGTGGTACCCGAAGGACCAACCCCCATGCTAGGAGATAGTAACCAAGTAACATGGCCGAGAAACCTACCACCTCAAACCAAAGGCAGACTCATACTGATAAAAACTGACTCAACCACACATATGTACAATAAAGTTAAAACTCTAATCATGGTTACATTGCTTCCAGACATAATATGATCAAATGAGCTAAAAGAACATACGCACAACATAACGCACGGTGTTATCCTAGACAGAGTTTCATCACAAGGTTTGTCATGAGATATCCTCTGGGCATTCTTCATAGGCTCCAGAAATCCTGGTGGCCTCAACCGAATCCTGACACTCATACAAACTCAAGCGGAATCATCTATCTCTCATAGAGACGAGATAGTGATCTTGCCATTCCAGGCCTTCTCACTCACCCCAAGTCTAAACAAACCCTGGTGCCTGTGAGTGAGGTTAACTTATCTTGGTTAATGTGAACTACATCCTAATATGCTAAGTATATTTACTTTAGTTTTCAGTTGTTAAAATCACTTCTGAAGGTTTCCTGGTTTACCTCTTTGGGCTCCGGCCCCTAACAAAATCCACTCTTCTAATTGGATAACACACTACGGAACTAACTCCAAGGGTTACTCAAGTGCTACAAAATTGCAACAATAAAACTCTCTCCAATCCTAGGAGGCAACACAAAGACTTCTACTCCAATACTAGGAGGACAAGACGAATGTAACACAACCCAAGGGAAATCAAGCAATATTATAATAAGGGAATGACCCACGTGTAACTGGAAGACTTTTACAACCCACTTCACAATAATGATTCACAAAATAAAAACATTAACGAATACAATCAATGAAACTCGTGCATTGGCAATATAATTTCTATATTTGGTTATTCTAAAACCATGTTCCTATCTAATGCATTTTCGCAGCAATTAGAATACTGTCATTCAACGTTTACAATTGTAACAATAGATTCCCATGACATAACTATTTTCGCAACATATGCTAATCATGGTTAATACTAGACCTAACCAAAATTGATTATCCATGTCATTACATAATCTTATTTTAACAAAATATTAAAACCATACTGGTCAAGAAAATCTTCTCATATTTAAATTTACTAAGCACTTATAAAAATCAAAACGTATTTCGTAATCCAAACGAAATTAATTATACAACGAAATCTTTAAATAAAATTAAATCTACTATATATATAATATTAATTAAATTCTATATATATATATATATATATTAAAATATTATATATATATATTCATATATAATAATAAAAAAATACATAAAATATATATATATACAAATTAAAAATTATATATATATAAAGTAAATTAAATTAAAATAAAAATAACCTTAAAAAACGAAATAAAAATAAAAACAAAATTAATAAACAAAAAAAAAACTAAAGACGGCAGCACGTAAACATGGCGGGACCGGACGGTACCTCATCCGACGGACGGTACCACCGGTGCCGCAGTCTCATTAAGGCAGAGGCCGACTATACACTGTGTACAGTCGGTCGGTAGGCGACGTAGGGGGACGCAGTCCCCAGTGGACAGTGTGCCCCCCGTACAGGTGGCGCACTGTGCAGTGGGTACTGCGTACCCACTGTACAAAATAAAACACCGGTGGGGGCCGAGCCCCCCCACCAAAATATTACAACATTTTTTTTCAACCAAAAAAATTTTGAATGGCAAAAGGTTTCGGATGGAACAAAAGAATTTCGGACGAATAAAAAAATTCGGACGAAATTAATTTCGTACACAGGTACGATATGCCAGGCCGTACGCGGCCAAAATAAAAATGGCATAATAAAATTTAAACAACAAAATTTTATATGTATAATAATATGGATTGTATATATCATTTCCAGAAAATGGTATATGCAATGTGTATTATTATACATGTAAATTTTTTTTTTCTTCAGAATTTTCAAAACTAAGGTAATTGAAGAAAAAATGTATAAACAGCCAGAAAATGATTTTCCTTTGCAACCATAGCAAACTTTCCAACAAAGATTAAATTCATAAAACAATAAAACCATTCCCTTTCCTTTGTGTTTTCAAAATTTCAATGACACAAGAATAGTGATTCAAAGATCTGGTTTTCTCTTCCACCATTTTTTCTAATAGGGTTTGCATTTCCAAAATAAATGAATCTGAATATCAAATAATGGAGTTTAACCTAGGGTTCCAAGAAAATTCCCCATTTGCAAATTTCTTCAAATTTAAACAAACTAGGATAAACTAGAAATATTAAAACAAGAAATAGAAAAGAAAACCTAGTTATTTGCAGCCACCAAGATTATTGATGCAGACTTTCCTTTGAGCTTTTCACAATTCTTTTTCCACAATGCCAAGAAATTTTCCAGCAAGCTTCAATCTACTAATTCCACCTTCTTTATAGAATTTCTCTCCCTTTTCAATTAATTCTTCATCCAGAAATAATTTCTTAAACTTCCATCAAAATTTTCTCCAACAATTTTCCTGCCTGTCCAAAAAATGAAGCAAGAAGAAAAATCCCCAATTTTCTGCCCTAAACTTATAAAATAACAATTCCAAAATAACCTAATGTAACCCTAATTCACTTTCAAATGCAAAAGTTGAATTTACAAGTTAATTTCATTTCCCTCTTTTCCAAAAGCCCTAACATTTGACTTTTAATTAAAATTCTAATTTCTCAATATTCCCTTTTTGATTTAATTTAAACTTTACAATCAAATACTATTACATAATTATTATAAATTATCTAATAACTAAATTCAAACACAAGAGATTTAAATTTAATTAAATAAACAATTTAACTTTAATTAACTTACTCACAATTATTTATTAATTAAATTTAATCCTTTGAGATTTAAATCTAATTAAATAAATATTTTAACAAAACTAACCCACTTTCAATTATTTACTAATTTATTCCAACTCCATGAGCTCTAAATTTAATAAATTAAATAATTCAACTTTAGTAAGCCTACTTACAATTATTTAATAATTAAATTTAATCCCTTGAGATTTAAATTTAATTAAATAAATAATTTAAGTTTAATTTCCAAAATATATTTAAATATAACCAAAGAGCATAATATTAAATACTATAAAATCACCATTTCTTCCAGCCAATGCAATATTCAAAAGACCAAATCAAAGGGTTAACACATTTCGAAACATTACAAAAAGCATTCAATAAGATCTAGCAAGACTCAAACATCAGAGCTGACGACACACTAAGACTAGGGTGTAGACCTGACACATGTTACCAATTTACTATCTCCCATTCAACTTAACCGTTGGATCGACACGCTCAGACCTATGGAACCAGGTGGAGTCGATGTCATGTACCTGCAACCTGTAATCAAATAATCAACATAATATATGCAGTATATAATTCACACCGTGAAGAAGAAATCTCAGAATCGTAGGGCGCTCGCAAGCGAGTGATGCAAATCCGTCTCCTTCACCAATACACTCATCCAAGACTGACACTAACGTCATAACAATAGTTTCATAACTAACCACATGATAATTCTACTGTCAGCATTCATTCATCAAAGCATGTAAAATTAAATCAGATAATCACATCACATAGTAATAGTTTGTCGCTCAAGAGTAGCGATCAAAATCTCATAATAAATATGTCCAGTATCTCAGTAGCTATAATCCAAACAAAGCATAAACAACATGAAAATAGAAGCAAAACAGAGGGGTATTACAGAATGTCAAATGGGAAAGCAAGCAAGAAATTCCTTCCAGAGAAAATAGTACAACTTTAATGGAGTACTGGATTTGATATATATTGATCTATGTGGTCCTTCTAGAATCAGAAGCCCACAAGGTGAAAGGTACTTTATTTTAATCATTGAGAATTTTCTAGAATGATATGGGTCACTTTTTTAAGAGAAAAACATGAAGCACTAGAAAAGTTCAAAAATTTTAAAGCTATGGCAGAGAATGAGATAGGTCAAAAGATCAAATGTCTAAGGTCAGAAAAAGGTGGTGAATTTACTTAATGGGAATTCAATTATTTTTGTGAAGAGCATGGTATTCAAAGACAACTATCTGCTCCTCAAAACCCCTCAACAGAATGGGGTTGTTGAAAGAAAGAACATAACCGTTCTAGACACTGCTAGAACCATGATGCTGGAAGAAAATGTTCCTCATTTCTACTTGAGAGAAGCTATAAGTACTGCTATGTATACTATTAATAGGGTGAATGCCAATAGTAATTTTGGTAAGACAACTTTTGAGCTATGGTTCAGTTATAAGCCTATTGTCAAATACTTCAATTTTTTTGGAAGCAAATGCTACATCAAGAGAGATGATGATATAGGTAATTTTGATGCTAGAAGTGATGATGTAATCTTCCTAGGATACCCTACTAAAAGAAAAGATTATCGGTACTTTAATAAAAAGGTTGAAGAAAATGGTTGAAATTACAAATGTTAAGGTTGATGAAGATATTGGTAAATCATCCAGAGTTAGTGATTATGATTCAGATGATTAACATGATGATGCTGACAATGATGCTCAAACACAAAATAAACTTCAGATTGTTTCGGTGAATCAAAAAAATCAAGAAGAAGAAACAAGCAAAAGTGCAGAAGAAAGATCACAAGAACAAGAGGTAAGATAACACTTCAAAACTCTTAAGTATGTGAGAAGAATTCATTCTGATAGTCAGATCATAGGAGACAAAACCATAGGTGTGCAAAATAGAAGAAGAATTCTAAAAGAATATTGTCTAATTTCTAAAGTTGAACCTAGAAATATAAGTGAAGCATATAGGGATGAACATTGGATGAAAGCCATGAAAGAAGAATTGTTGTAGATACAAAAGAATAATACATGGGATCTTGTTCCTAGACCCGAGAACCAAAATGTGATTGGAGCCAAATGGGTGTTCTGGAATAAGATGAATGAACAAGGTGATCTGGTTAGAAACAAATAAAGATTCATTCACAAAGGTTACTCACAGATGGAAGGTATTGATTTTTAAGAAACTTCTTCTCCTATTTCTAGAATTGAGGCTGTTAGACTACTTCTTTCTTATGATACTTTCAAGAACTAAAAATTTTATCAGATGGATGTGAAGTTAGTATTTCTAAATGGTGAACTAGAAGAAGAAGTTTATGTTGAACAACCAGATGGATTTTAGTTGACTAATGAAAATGACATGATATGTCAATTGAAGAAAGCTCTGTATGGACTAAAGCAAACTCCTAGAGCTTAGTATGCTAGATTAGACAAATATTTATTGAAGCTTGGATTTAGTAAAGTTATTTCTGACTACAATTTGTATTTCAAGTTGGATGAAAACAAAGAATTGATCATTAAAGTCTTTGTTGATGATATTATCTTTGAAGGAGATGATGATTTATGTATGAAGTATGCTGATGAAATGAAAAGTGAATTTGAAATTTCAATGATAGGAGAGCTAAAATTCTTTTTGGGATTGCAAATCACTCAGTTAGAAGATGGGATCTTTATATCTCAGTCCAAATATGTAAAAGAGTTACTAAAAAATTTTAGCATGGAAGAAGCAAAGCCTATTGGTACACCTATGGTGACTGGATGTAAACTCACATAGAATGATGAATCCCCTAAAGAAAATAAAACAAGGAATAGATCGATGATTGGTGGATTTCTCTACTTGACTCGAACAAGGCCAACTATAATGAATGTTGTGTGCATGGTTGCTAGATTTCAAGCTGATCCTAAAGAGTCCCATGTGACTGCTGTGAAAATAATATTCAGGTATTTGAAAGGGACAACTGATCTTGGTCTTTGGTATCCTAATAATGATGATCTTACTCTAAGTGCTTTTACTGATGTTTATTGGGCAAGAGATATAGATGACAAGAAGAGTACCAGTGGTGGTGCATTATTCTTAGGTAAGAAGTTGGTATCTTGGTTAAGAAAAAATAAAAACTCAGTTTCATTATCTACTGCTAAGGCAGAGTACATCGATGCTGCAAATAGTTGTACCCAAGTATTATGGATGAAGAAAATGTTGAGAGATGTTAGAATTGAGTATGAAAAACCCATTTCTATACTTTGTGACAATTCAAGCACCATTAAAATTTCTAAGAATCTAGTATTGTATTCAAAGAAAAATCATATATCTATTAAGTATCACTTCTTGAGAGACAAAGTAAGTGACAAAGAAGTCAAACTGGAGTACATACCTACTAAAGAGAAAATTGCAGATATCTTTACAAAACCATTGCCTAAGGATAATTTTGAGTACCTTAGAGGCAAGTTAGGGGTAATTTTCCCTCCTAATCAGAACTAAGATGTAGGTATTTGTATCAGTTCATGAATTCATTGCTATATCATATTCTAGATTGATGTTGTGGTGACTTCTACTCAGGGGAGTAGTCAAATGTTTTCAAGATTGAAATCAGAGCATATGCACCTTTTCCATTGATGTCAAAGGGGGAGAGAAGCAATGTGAAAAAATGGGAAAGAAGAAGGAAACAAAAAGTGCACAACCTCAGGGGGAGGTTGTTGAAGAGGAGTTAGTTGGGTTGATGGTATTATTTTTCACATCATGTGTTACCATCAATGCCAAAGGGGGAGATTATTGGATGTTGTGGTTGTGTTGTTGATATATTGTTGTCATTGATGTCAAAACTATTAGAATTTTAATCAACTTAAGGTTGTATATGTCGAGGAAATTGAGAAAATTATAAAAAATATAGTACAGGTAGACAATGGAGCTGAGAAGGTCAAAATGTTGGAAAGCTCTGTGTTGAAGATCTGAAGGTACACTTCAAAGGGTTTGGTTTTGAACCTTTCTAGTATGTTGTCTGAAATTTTTAGTGGTGCACATGAAGTTTTGTGGAAGTTATGATGATCTATGTGCCTATAGTTATTTAGTCTCTATAGATGGTGTTCTTGGTCAAAGCGGATGAAATTATGGTAATATCATGTGTTTCTCATGTGTCTATGATGTTCATGGATGAGTCTAGATTGTGCTCTATCCTTGGTGTACGTCCGCAGTGATTGGAGTGTTTGTGATAGGAGATTTTTCTAATATGTGCCTAAGTGTTCATGTTCTTGGCCTACAATGTGGTGTTAGTGTGTTGCGGATCCATGAGGATTAATATTTTATTTTTTGACATGTTTGGAGATGTTTGTTTGGGTCCTCACTATGTTATGGCCAACTTGTGTTGGTATGCATTAAAATTTATTCATGTATCAAGGCCGACAGTTGTAATTTATTCCTTATTTGTGGCTGACTGAATTGTGGATGCAAATTTGTGTAGAAGATATATATACAAGATTTTTTTCCCTCATTTAGTGGAGTTCTCAAGTGTACAAGTGATGTACAGGTGCGAATAAAGTTTAGATCATTCAGAGAAAAGTGTGGAAGAGTTTGAAGAGGTTTTAGTGTGCCTAACTAGAACAATAATCAGGCTTTTGCAGAAGCTATTTTCTCAGTTCAAATTCATCAGATGGATTTAATTTGATTACTGTATGTAAGAAAGTGAGTCTTCCCTTTGAGCAGTGTGCTCTAGGTAGTGTGCCTGAATGCAAGTGCATTCTCTTTTTATTCTTCATTATACTTCTAACAAGGTATAATCTTGTGGACTAACATCCACCATGGTTTTACCCCTCAGAGGGTTTCCATGTATAAAATATTTGTGTTCATGTGTCTCTGATGTGTTGTTCTTATGCTTGCATTGTTAATTATTAGATCTGTGATATAAGGATTGGTTAATTTTGTATAAGTTTTATTTTGGTAACAACTGCTTCACCCCCCCTCTCAATTGTCTATCCTTGTTTTTCCAACAAGACCCACTACCCACCTATGTGTTATGACTATCTCTTGGAGGCTAAACACCTTATAAAACAAGAGATGGGTCATTGTGTTCTTATTTAGATGGTCTTACCTTATGTGTGGCCTAACACCATCAAGCCACTGATTGTGATGTTTGGTTTATGTGAGATGGTTATTTTCTCTTAGTTCATGGATTTTGTATCATGGATTAGTATGTTGCTTTTTGGTACCCAGATGGACCCATGTGTAGCCTTATGTTGTGATTTCCAATGATGTGCATTGGTGTGTATGTGTAGAATGTATGTTTAATCATGAGTATGGTGCTTGATTTATGAGTTTTTGTATGTTAATTTTACCTTTTGGTTGTGTCTCCTTTCTTGTGTGGTGTGTATAGGATGTCTAGGAGAGGTGATCATGGATTCGATCGTCTAAACTCTTCTTTTTTGAGTTCCCACCAGCAGGATTGTGTGGAGTGCCTAGGTCCTCAGTTATGTTCTTTTCTTGAGGAGTTTCTTACTTAGCTAGGCCCTAGATAGGAGTGTGGTATACATCAAAAACACTTTGAACCTAAGCATAAGGTTTCACAACCTTGTCATGGTGGTAATGGTTCTCAATCTAGGAAGAATTGAAACTGGTGGCATTGTAAGTGCAACCGTCAGAAGCGGTTAGCATAGAGTGCACAGGCTGCAATGGGTAGAGGTACAAGATGTTACACTTGCGGCCAACAGGGCCACATAGATAGAAAGTGTCCTCAAAGGAATGCACTTGATTTTAGTCAGAAGTCGATGGCTATGGAGTCATCAAGGAATGATGCAGGAAGGACTCATGGGTCAAGTGTAGTGGTTGATCATCATCTGATAGAGCATTAGGGTACAAATGTGGAGATTACTGGTAGTGGGTAGGCAACTGATTCAGGAGTTCATGGAAATCATGTGGTACATGAGGCTGAGGAAGTACCTTCAGTGTTGTTTTCTCTGCATTGATTCTTGTTATGTTAGGCTATGTGTTTTTGAGACTTTTTTGGTAGTTGTTGCACCATGTTGGTTGATTGGATTGGTATTTTATTTCGTTTAGAGGATTATGACTCTGTTTATGGTTGTTTTTATGTGATGTATGGAGTGGTTCAGTTTTAGAACCATTGATTATGTGTGATTATATGGAGTTGTACTAGGGGTATTTTTAGGCTTCCAAGAGTAAGCTTGAACTTAGGGGGGAGAATGTAACACCTCTTTGTTTTTATTTTATGATTAGATTATGATGCTTTGTTATTTTTTTACTACTATTTATAGAGCAATGTGGATTATATGTTATAATGTGATGTTACTCTATTTTGATGTTATCATTTTAACATGCCTTTGATTAGCATTATGATTATTTGGAATAACATGGTTTATGCACATGAGTAGATTTTATATGTTAGAACTGTCAGTTTTGGTGATAAGTGTATTGGTGAAGGGGATAGAATTACATCACTCACTTGTGAGCGCCATGCAATTCTGTGATTCTCTCTTTTCGGTGTGTTCTATTATGATATATATGCATGTTCTATATATGTCATGTTTACAGGTTTAAAGGTACATGACATCAACTCCACCTAGTTTCATAGGTTTGAGCGTATCGACCCAATGGTAATGTTGATTGGGAGATAGCAGCTAGGATACTTGTGTCAAGCCTTTACCCTAGTCTCAATGTGGTGTCGGGTCTAGTCGGTTTTGTTTGTAAAAGTTGCTTAATTTGGATTTGAATTATTATGTTGAAAATTTTAAAAGGAAATTTAATGAATTTAATTATTAAAGTTGATTATTAAATTAATCTTATTTTAATGTTAGAAGTGATGAATTAATTAATTGATTGATAAATTTATTTTAATCGATAAATAATATAATATTAGGATTATATTATTTATTAATTAATTAAATTAGATTAATTAAGTTAAATTTGAAAGGGGAAATATTTTGTAATTATTAAATGTTTTTAATTTTAAATTTTTGGAGGATTTTATGCAAAATGGGTTGTTAGAGATATTTTGTGATTTTTAACATGTGTTAGAAGAATTAATGAGTTTGTTGGAAATTTATTCACGAGGAGAATATTGTGAATTTGACAAAAGAAGTGTGAAGCTTCTTCATAGCAAAAGCATAGGGATATTTTTGTGGGTTGGGAAATTGATTAAAAAGGAGTTTTTTGTGATTTGCTTGTGTTCTAAAAAAATATTTGAAGAGTTGCTGTGAAAGAGAGTTTGTGTTCTTGAAATTTTAGAAAAAAATGTTCTCGAGAATTGTTGTTGTGTTCAGGAAATTGTATTATTTTGAAGGAAGCTATTGTCTATTTGGGAAAATTGCTTGGATTTGTGGAGGAGACGCTACTTTAGATTTACAAATTTAGAGGCATTGGGTTAAAGGTTCATTCTTTATATTTTGTTAATTTTTAAATTGAAAAACTTCTAGATTAGATCTTCTTTGTAAAATATTGCCTATGCAAAATCTTAAGTTTGAGTTTTGTATTAAAAATTGTATTGTCGTAAATAAATTTCTCTATAGAATCATTTCCTCTATAGATTGAAATTCTCTGTGGAAACCATAGCAAAATTGTAATTGGTATTATTATGAATTTAGATGAACCTAGAAGGAAACACTTTGGGGATCTGGAAGAAATATAGTTTCTATAGGAAAAAATCTCCTGTAGAAAATTCTTGTGAAATTATTTGTATGAAATTTTATTGTTCTTCTTCTTAAGATCCGTTCTTTGAGAAAAGTTAAAATATTCCTCCTTAATTCGGTTGAGAAATTCATGTGTAGAATTCTCTTTGTAAAATTTGGCATTCCGATCGCTTTTGTAAAATTTTCCTATAAATGATCTTTTTGAAAAGTTTTTCCACAATTAAACTATTGTTTTGAAAATTCCTTATCTATATATTATATATACATATATGTGCACATATATATATGTTTATTTATGTATACATACACATATACATATATACAATATATATATATATTAAATTATATATACCTTTCATTATTTTAAATGTCTGTATCATTATATTCATGCTTGTCGTACAAAAAATGGTTAGTACGGGTATTCATTTAAGAGCAGAGTGTGAATTTCTTTTGAATAAATTAAATGTATGTTTGAGAGGAGTCGGCGGCTTCCCTAGCTAACCCCCATGAGTGGGGAGCCAGTTGTGGAAGCAGTCGGCACCCCCACCATTAGGAGTTGGCTATGGTACAACCAACGCCCCACTTGTTACCGCCGATCTCTCCTTTAAAATGAGTTCGACCAATAAATAAATTTCTACGTGTTGCTTGTGAACTTTGATAGTTATCACCGCCTCATGATAATTCTAATTCGAATTTTATTTTTTATTGATTGATTTTTAATAATAAATATATAATGTTAATATATATATATATATATGTGATAATATATGTTTATTTATATATATATATACAATTATGTTCATAAATTGGTTTATAACAAAGTAATTACTGTTCAAGGTTTTTTTTATATATATAATGTATATATATTGATATATACATAATTATATATATATGGTTATGTATATATTCAATGTGTATATATTAAAAAATATATATTTAATGATTTAAGTTAGTAGGTGCATGTATCATATGCACAATTAGATGAACTTTAATGTAAAATATTTAAATAGAGGAAATTATTATTTTAATATAAAAATAATCGAGGAATTGAAGTTCAAATAGATTGTATTTTTCTTTTTTTATTTGAGAAGAGGTTTTATTTAAGTAGTGAATTTGGGCAATTTATATTATTGTTTTTCACTGAATGGAAGTGGATTTAGGATATCCAAATCATAGATTTAATTCTTGTATTGATTGCCCTCTAGTATCTGATTTCTTCTAGTTACGTTTTAGGGGGGAAATGAGTTAAAGTCTTGGTTAATCAATTGTAGGTCTTCCTAAAAAATCTTTGATTTGGGGGTTGTGAACTCTTTTAGTGTCAGCTTTCAATTTTCCTCGAGTAGTGCGTAGGGTCGTTTAAGTGATTGTCCAATTTCCATGAACGGGGATGTTTTTCCTCCTTTGTATGGAGTGGATTTTTTTATTTGTTTCCTCCTGAGTTTGGAGTGGGTTTACAGTAGGAGAGTGATTCTTGATGGGGGTTGAGATCTAGGAAGATCTACTGGGGTAACCCATGCACCTTTGTGGTGACACTCCTCCTATGTCATCAATATGTTAGGTTCACTGGTGTATCTATTTATTTAACTCTAGAAGCATTGAACCCTTTGAGTTAGTGTTGTACTTGTGTTTGTTAAGTTTAGTTTTATGTTAGCCTATGTCTAGAGGTAGTAGGTTTGGTCTTGGATCTTTGTTACTATATCCTAGCATGGGGGGTGGGCCTGCAGATACCACTTGGTTGGGAGGAATGTGCACCTTACACTGTTGGGTCCCCTTTTATCTTCAAATCATGATTGTGAGATTTCTAGTTGGAGAGTTCATGGATTCCAAATTGATATTTCATGCTTTGTAATTGTTATAGATGAATCTTGTATTTTATTACCCCTCAGTTGTATTCGAGGATGTTTCATGTATTATGTAATAAATTTGTATGAACTACCTCATTCTAGAAATGAGTGATGTAAACTTTATTAATGAGTTAATGTAATATTGGAATCTTGTTTTATATCTTATTTATGTGATGCTATTTCTATGTTTAAATGTATGTACTTTAATTATTGTTTGGTAATTAATTAAATGCTTTGTTTGACTATTGTTTTTGTTATGGATTTAGATGTAACCTTTTTCGTGTGCCTTAGAGGTTGTTGAAAAAGTTTAGTGCATCTTCCTTGTTAATAATGCACTTTTAAAGAAAAAAATCGTATGCTTCTGTAGTTATTGCAACATCCTCTAGGGTTACGTGGTGGGCCATTACAAAAAGAATGAATTTTGTTTGAGAAGGAATCTTCAAATTGGGTATTAATTGGCAGATAGGAGGTCAAATTTAGCTTTTTGTTTGTAAATTTACCGGATGCACCAAAATAATGCATAAATGTGCTAGAACTTAGATGTGCTATGGAGAGTTATAGATTCACTATGCACTAAAGAATAGTATGCATGTGCTATAATAGTTACGAATGTGCTAAATGAGTTGTAATGAATAGGTGTGCTAAAATAGAGAATGTATGCGCTAGAAAATGGGTTGTATGCACTAAAACAACAAATGGATGCACTAATTTGGAAAATGTTCTTTGGTTTTTGATAGTTTGATTATTTTTTTTGTTTTTTAGTAGGGAAATATGATTGTTTGATTGGATATTATTTTGAATAAGTGGTTGGAGATTTCTTTGTGTGATTTTTGTTCAAAATTCATTTCAAAACATTACTTTAAAAAAATATCAAGCAAGCATAATCCCTAGGGTTGTGAAGGACAATATTTACTGGATTCCGACTTAGATTTCTCCAACTGTGCTTACTTTTGGTGAATGATTAGAGGCTTGACCACACTATCTCCCCCTTGCATTGCACTCACTTCTTGGGTCAACCAAGCCTCAGTCCTCATGAATCTCCTATGAAGAACTTATCATTTCTACCAAAAGCCACAAGAACATGGGACAGCTTCAAAGGTTATACCTCTTGCACCAGAAAATAGAAAAGGGATTTTGGCATACTACAACAAGGGTTTTAGTAAAGTAATTCCATTCATGGGGTATCATCCATATTAAAAGAGACCATTTCTACCCTTCTTGTCAGAAAAATCCTCATGATACTTGAACTTTCCTCAAGTACCCACACTTATATACCAACTTGAAGTCACTTTTATTTAACGTGTTATCGGTTGGATTATTCCCTTGGGGTGATTACCTCTTGTTCCACAAAGTTAGGCCCTCTAAGGATTAAATACAAAGAAATGACAAAGTGTGGTTTTGGCTTTCCAATCACCTAGTTAAGGGGAGAGCATACATGCCTACCACTATCCAAACATGGCAAGAATGGTGTTCGTTTTCCTCTAATTAAGCTATGTTCCTAACCTAATCAAAAGAAATGACAATAAATTCAAACCTAAAATCAATTGTTAGTAGTTTCAAATTTGGATTCTTTGATAGTGTTTCAAGGGTTTTAGCAGAGTCTTTGATTGTGTGTAAAGGTCTTGCAAAATTGAGAAACACAAATTAGTTTCTAGAATTTGGAAAATTTATAGCAAAAACCAAATGCGCCATTACAATAACCGAATGTGTTAAAACTTAGACCAAATGCGCTAAAATACTAAATGCGCCAAAATAATGACACAATGTGCTAAACTGGAAATATATAGAATGAAAAATAAGACTCCCTGATGCACCGAAAGAAAAACTGAGTACATTGAAAGGCTTCACCAATGTGCTGGAACAGTGATCATATGCACTAGAATATTTGCCAGATGCACCAAAACAATGACTCTATGTACCGAAAACTATGCCAAATGCACCAAAGAAAAAATCAGATGCGCTATTTTGGAACTTTCATAGAAACCTGCAGAGAAAAACTTAATAAAAAAATAGATTAAAAAATGGGGTTGAGCCCCACGATGGGTGCCAATTTATGTGTGGTGTAAAATAGTGGAGAAAGTAATAAAAATTTAAAACCTAACACACATATGTTGGGAAAAAAAGGATAGACAACTAAGAGGGGGGGTGAATCAATTTTTACCAAAATCAAACTTATTCAACATTAAACAACCTTAAATCTCATATCTAATAATTAACAATGCAAGAATAAGTCAATAACACATCAGAGACACATGAACACCAAGATTTTATATGTGGAAACCCTGTTAGGGGAAAACCATGGTGGGTCTAAGTCCACAAGATTATACCTTGTTAGAAGTATAATGAAGAATAAAAGGGAATGCATTTGCATTTAGGCACACTGCTCAGAGGAAGGCTCACTTTCTTACATAAAATAATCAGATTAAATCTATCTGATGAAGTTGAACTGAGAAAATAGCTTCTACAAAAGCCTAATTACAGTTTTGGTTAGACACACATAAACTTCTGCACACTCTTCCACACTCTACTCAAACCTCTTCACACTTTTCTTTGCTCTTTATTCGCACATGTAGACCTCTTGCACACACTGAGCATTACCTGTAAACAAGGAAACCAAATACTTATATATATTCGCTACACAGATTTACATCCACTATTCAGTTGGCCTCAAATAAAGAATAAATTACAACTGTCAGCCCCAAAACATGAATAAATTTTAATGTGCACCAATACAAGTCAGTCACATCATAGTGAGGACCAAAAAAAACACCTTAGAAAATGCCAAAACATAAGGGATTAATCTTCATGGATCTGCAACTTGCTACTACCATCATGTCAGCTAAGAACATGAAAACTCAAGCACACATCGGAAAAATCTTCGATCACAAACACTTCGATCAATACAGACATACAACAAGGATATAATATGATCTAGAATCATCCATGAACATCATAGGTACATGTGTAACAACTGAAATTACAATAATTTCATCCTCTTCATCCAAGAACACCATCTATAGAAATTGAATAACTGTAGGAACACAGATCTTCATAACTTCGAAAAATCTTGATGCGAACCTCTGAAAATTTTAGAAAACATACTAGAAAGCTTCAGTAACAAACTCTTTGAAGCACACCTTCAGATCTTCAATGTACATAAATTTCCAACATTCTGACCTTCTCAGCATCATTGGCTGCTAACAATATTATTTTTACAATTTTCTCAATATCCTCGACATATACAGCCTTAAGCATCATCAATGCTAATAGTGTTGAAATTAATGGCAACCAAATATCATCAATGCAACCACAACATCCAAAAATCTCCCCATTTTTCATTGATGGCAACACATTATGTGAAAAATAATGCCACCAACCCAATTAGCTATTCTCCAACAATCTCCCCCTCAGATTGTACACTCTTTTACTATTTCCTTCTTCTCCCATGTTTTTCAAATTGTTCTTCTCTCACCCTTTGACATAAATGGAAAATGTACACATTCTGTGATCACATATTTGATTCATCTGACTACTCCCCCTGAGTAGCAGCCACCACAACTTCAATCCAAAATACGATATGGCTATGAATTCATGGACTGATACAAAGACCTGCATATTTTTCTGATCAGGAGGGGAAATCACCCCTAACTTTCCTCTGAGGTACTCAAAACTATCCTTAGGCAATGACTTAGTAAATATGTCTGCAATTTTCTCCATCCACAATACCTGGGTACAATTATTTGTAGCAGCAATATATTCTACCTCAGTAGTAGATAGTGAAATGGAATTTTGCTTTTTGCTTAGCCAAGATACCAATTTCTTCCCTAAGAAGAATGCACCGCCACTAGTAATATTCCTATCATCCACATCTCCTTCCCAATCAGCATCAGTGAAAGCATTCAGGATAAGATCATCATCCCTAGGATACCAAAGACCAATATTAACTCTCCCTTTCAGTTATCTAAAAATTCTTTTCATAACAGTTACATGAGACTATTTGGGATTAGCTTGAAATCTAGCAACCATGCATACATCATTCATTATATTTGGCCAGGTCTGATTCAAATGGAGTAATGCACCAATCAGTGACATGTATCTTATCTGATTTTCTTTAGGAGAATCATCATTTTGTGTAAGCTTTCATACAGTTATCATAGGTGTACCAACTAGCTTTGAATATTCCATGCCAAACTTTTTTTGTAGATTTTTCACATACTTAGACTAAGATATGAAAATTCCATCATCTAACTAAGTGATTTGCAATCTTAAAAAAATAATTTCAACTCTCCTATCATTTCATTAGAAAACTTCATACACAAATCATCATCACCTTCAAAATTAATGTCATCAACAAAGACTTCAATGATCAATTATTTATTCTGATCCAGCTTGAAATATAGAGTTTTGTTAGTAGTACCTTTATTTAATCCAAGCTTCAATAAGTATTTATCCAATCTAGCATACCAAGCTCTAGGAGCTTGCTTAAGTCCATATAGATATTTCTTCAATCAACATACCATGTCCTTTTCATCAGTCAATTGAAATCCATCTGGTTGTTCAACATTTATGTAGAGAAAAGAGATTCACAACTCAACCTTCCATTTAATTGACAACTTTCATAAAATTATTCATCTCAAACAATGATTAAGTGCATTCTAGATCATAGTGTAATTATTCTCACAACAACCCACAATTCAATGCAACAAACAGTCATTAATAACTTCCATAAAAAAAATAATGAAGCCAATCCCTTCAGTGAGATTTAAGATAAAATATTTACAGACCTTCCTTCCAATTTTTATGAAGATCCAATGGTCGAAACTAAAGTTATTGCATTTTTATCAAAACTGCAAACCCTAGGCAATGTTTAAACCTGCCCTCACCAAAATAGTCATATCTTCCACAAAACTCAATAAAATTCAATGAGACAAAAATAATTGGAAACTAGAAATATAGATCTTTCTATCCATATATGATACTCCATTATTTGAATCCATACCAGTCCATACAAATCACAACTTCAACCTGAAAACAATGTAGAAATCATAAAATGCACACCAAACTTGAGGTTGTCATTTATCAAACTTCACAAATAATATCTCCAACCCCCCAATTCGAGTTTTGGAGGGTGTAACTATAAATTTCCAACCAAAACCAACTATTTTAAACCAAATTTTAATTAGTTTGTTGACAAAACACCTTAATGACACTTTTGACAAGCTGCTTGACAATTGTTTTTGAGCAACTTTTACAATTTTTACAATATGAAACAACTTTAAACATTATTTGAGAAATGACTTCAAATATGACCTCCTAAGACTTAAAAACCTATAAAATGGTTTGATATACCTTATTATAAGACCCAATACATAAAATAGATCAACTATTTACAAATGGCCTCATGGAGGCTTGAAAGAAACTTGGTGCTCTTGCACCATACACCCCTTGAAGAAAAAACTCAAGTCCCCTGAGTTAGCATAAAATAAAGCACCTGGAAAAATAAATGATTATTCACTATCATCTGCAATCAAAAACACTTGTATCTTCATCTTAACCCATGGTTATTTCTTCCTCTTCTTCTTATACCATCTCTTCTCCATCATTTTCTCAACATCTAGACTCCAAAACTCCATTTCTTGTGTATAAACCTCAGTAGCATCATCTATATCTTCATTATTATCATTAGAGTACCATATATAATCTGCATAATACTCTTGAAAACCTTCATATACCTCATTAGCAAATAGATCTGCAACATCTTTACTAACAACTTTACTATCAACAACAACTTGATCATGAATATCAATATCAATGTTATCAACAACTTTATCATCATCAACTTGAGTACCAATACGAAGGTTATCAGTAACATCAACAACATTCTCAACTTGTTCATCAAAAAAAAATTCATCAACTACTTGAGTACCAACAACAACCACATCATTAATCTCAACATCAACATGTTCATTAACCAACAAAGAATTTTGTTCATCTTCAAACACAATCTAAATATCATGCATCTCAACTTGTAACTTATCTTGTTCAACTTGAATAGTAGATTCAAACTTTACCTTTGTCTCATTTGCTGTCTTCTTTTTTTTTCTTTTCTTCTTCATAATATTCTTTAGAGGCCATCTTAACCTCTTTGACATTGGTATATTCCAACTCCTTTGTGCTTCCTTAAGAAGTTGGTGTTCTTTGGCTAATTTTTCCAACCTTTGGCTTATCTTTTCCATGGCTTTCTCAAACTCTATTCTTATTGCCTTCTTTCTTTCCTTCTTTCTCATTTCTTTTTCCTCTCTTTCCTTCTTCCTTCATGAATCCTCAACCTGCCAACATCTCTTTAAAAATTTCATCTTCACAAGCAAGTCTCTCCTTGCTTCCACTTCACCTTGCCACACCTAGGCAATCAGGTTCCTTCCTCAACCTGCAAACAACCACACTCACAAACCACAAACAACTTTCCCAAAGCATCTTAAGGCTCTAATACCAAATTGATGTAGAGCAAAGAGATTCACAACTCAACCTTCAATCTAATTGACAACTCTCATAAAATTATTCATCTCAAACAATGATTATATATTAAGTGCATTCTAGATCATAGTGTAACCATTCTCACAACAACCCACAATTCAATGCAAAAAATAGTCATTAATAACTTTGATAAAATAAATAATGAAGCCAATCCCTTCAGTGATATTTAAGATAAAATATTTATAGACCTTCCTTCCAATTTTTATGAAGATCCAATGGTTGAAACTAAAGTTATTGCATTTTTACCAAAACTGCAAACCCTAGGCAGTGTTTAAACCTGCCCCACCAAAATAGTCATATCTTCCACAAAACTCAATAAAATTCAATGAGACAAAAATAATTACAAACTAGAAATATAGATATTTCCATCCATATATGATACTCCATTATTTGAATCCATACTAGTCCATAAAAATCACAACTTCAACCTAAAAACAATGTAGAAATCATAAAATGCACACCAAACTTGAGGTTGCCATTTATCAAACTTCACAAATAATGTCTCCAACCCCCCAATTCGAGTTTTGAATGGTGTAATTATACATTTCCAACCAAAACCAACTATTTTAAACCAAATTTTAATTATTTTGTTGACAAAACACCTTAATGACACTTTTGACAAGTTGCTTGACAACTTTTTTGAGCAACTTTTATAATTTTTACAATATGAAACAACTTTAAACATTATTTGAGAAATGACTTCAAATATGACCTCCTAAGACTTAAAAACCTATAAAATGGTTTGATATACCTTATTATAAGACCCAATACATAAAATAGATCAACTATTTACAAATGGCCTCATGGAGGCTTGAAAGCAACTTGGTGCTCTTGCACCAAACATAGACTTCTTCTTCTAGGTCACCATTCAAAAATGTTGACTTTACATCCATTTGATAGACTTTATAATTCTTGAAAGTAGCATAAGCAAGAAATAATCTTACATCTTCAATTCTAGCAACATGAGGAGAATTTTCTTCAAAATCAATATCTTGCATCTATGAGTACCCTTTGCAAACCAGTCTTGCTTTGTTTCTAACCACTTCACCTTGCTCATTCAGCTTATTCCGAAACACCCACTTGGTTCCAATCACATTTTTGTTCTGAGGTCTAGGAACAAGATCCCATGTATAATTCTTTTGTATTTGCATGAGTTCTTCTTTCATGGCTTGCATCCAATGTTAATCTTTGCATGCTTCATTGATATTGCTAGGCCCAGCTTTGGAAATTAGAAAGTACTCTTCCAAAATTCTTCCTCTAGTTTGCATACCTTTGCTCTTGTCTCCTATTATCTGATTGTTAAAATGATTTCACCTTACATTTTTGGGAGTTTTAGGATTTTCTCTGACTTCTTGTTCTTGTGTTCTTTCTTCTACACTTATGCTAGTCTCTGCTTCCTAATTCTCTTGGTTCACTAGATCAATCTAAAGTTGATTCTATGTCCGAACATTATTTCCATTATTAGTATTATCATGTTGAACATCTAAGTCTTATCCACTACATCTGGATGGTCTAACAATATCTTCATCAACTTTGACATTTGCACTTTCAACCATTTTATTTAACCTCTTATTAAAGAATCGGTAAGATTTACTTTTAGTAGAGTAACCCAAAAATATTCCTTCATCACTTCTAGCATCAAACTTGCCTATATGATCATCCCTCTTGATGTAACATTTGCTTCTAGTTTTTTTGAAATACTTGATAGTAGACTTATAACCAAACCATAGCTCAAAAGGTGTCTTACTAGAGTTACTCTTGACATACACCCTATTAATGGTATACACAATAGTACTACAACTTCTCTCTAGTAGAAATGAGGAACATTTGCTTCCAGAATCATGGTTCTAGAAGTGTATAGAATGGTCTTGTTCTTTCTTTCAACAACTCCATTTTTTTGAGGGGTCTGGGGAGCAGATAACTATATTTGGATTCCATGCTCTTCAAATAAAGAATTGAATTCCTGGGAAGTGAATTTACCACCTCTTTCTGACCTTAGACATTTGATCTTCTAACCTATCTCATTCTCTTCCATAGCTTTGAAACTTTTTGAACTTTTCTAATGCTTCATGTTTTTCTCTTAAGAAAGCAACCCATATCATTCTAGAATAATCATCAATGAGAAACATAAAATACCTTTCACCTTGTAGACTTCTAATTCTGGATGGACCACATAGATTAGTATGTATCAAATCCAATACTCCATTAGAGCTATATTGTTTTCTCTGAATAAAATTTCTTGTTTGCTTTTGCATCTAACATTCCTTGCACATTGTGTTAGTAGGCTTCACTTAGGAAGATCATTGACTTCTTGAGTAGTGTTTATCTTGAAAATGTTATCAAATTTCACATGACACAACCTCATATGCCATAACCAACTTACATCAGTTTGAGCAATTAAGAAACTTTCACTAGCAACACTAAAATGAAAGATATTACATTTTGTCTTTGTAATTGAAGCAATCATATTTCAAAAACTTCCCCTTATTCTATACTTACCATCCTTGAATTGAAGATTGTAACCCTTGTCTACCATCTATCCAACACTTAAAAATTTATTCTTTAAGCCTTCAACATAAAGAACATCATCAGTATTATGCTTACCACCAAAATAAATAGTGCCTTTCTCATGAATCACACCAAAAGTGTTGTCTCCAAATATTACAACACTAGTATCATAGTCTTCCAAGCTTACAAACTTACTTTTGTCTCTAGTCATATGATGTGATCATCCGCTGTCAATTACCCACTCATCCTTTTCTTCAATTTTTGTTGCAAGAGCTTTATCAACATTCACATTACTAGTAGATTTAGTGGAAACTTGACCATTTATTTGATAGCAATAAATACCCATTCATCTTCATTTCCAGTTTCTTTATCAAATTCTTCATCAGTTACACCTTATTTAGCATAATAGAATTTCCTTTGAAATCTAGTCTTCACAAGTTTGTACTTAGAAACTTTTTCAGGACATCTAGATGAAAAATGACCTATTTTATTGAAAGAAAAACATTTAATAGGTAACTTTCCTTTGTACTTACCATTACCTTTGTCTTCTCTTTTCATAATCAATGTTTCTAGTTCTTCTAATTCTCTTTCTTCATCTTCATATTTGAATGTCCTTTTGGAACTCTCACCCAGATTGTATCTTTGTTGGATTTTTTCGGATACTGTAGATTTGAATGTAGATTCAGCCTTAGGAGCAGATTCACCAAATTCACTCAATTCAAATGCAACAAGTTTTCCAATCAGCATGTCTCTTGCAATATTTGTCACTTTTCTGAGTTCATCAATAGCATTGTTAGGAAAAAATTGATTGCGGAACAAACTTTTCCTAATGTCAAAACTAAGAGGAGAAAGGTATATGCCTTTTAAACTTTGCAATTATAGTTCACTAAGATGCATACTAAAGCAATAATAGAATTGAGAAACACATTCAAACACAATTGGCAATAGATTTACATGGGAAAACCCTTATGGGAGAAAAAACCCTCCACACCAAAGAAGAACTTTGTATTACAACAATATAATTTACATAAAATTTTCAGTCTCTCCTTCATAGGTGACAATTACTACAACAAAAAATTTCCCTGATCAACCTTACATAGAATAACACTGTTACAATGCTTCTCAACTTAGCATACAATGATATTCACAAACTAATCACACATCGATCCATTCAACCATCAAACCTTCAACCCATTATGATTCTAGTGTGTTACCATGCACATCAAATGCCACAATCAATCCATTCTCTGCGCAACCGGTTTGATTCAACTTCCCCTTCAGACTAACTATCCAAAATTCTTAGAGAATCCAAACAAACTCTATCAAAGTTAGCAACCTCCATTGAATGATGTAAATATTAGTAGACAATAGGTCTGAGCATTTCCCCCTTCATATTTTTCTTTTCATGGCTAGGGTCCAGCAAGACACGCATACACTACTTGTGAAGTTTTGAAGAATCAAAAAGGAATCTACAATATTCCCAATAAGTCTCCCAAAAATACTTAACATGGCGAAACATGTTCGAAGCCTGAATACCCCTCATGAGTAACTTCGGACCAACCACAAGAGGCATGGGACTAGTGAACACCATGATTAAGCTGACACATGTCAAAAGCTCAATCAATTCCGCTTGCTTCACAAGAGTCTATCGGTCCTCACCACAAAGGAGTGCAGAATTGAACAAGCATTGTTGGATTAAACATATCAAAACTGTAGATCAGGATCACCTTAACTGATACACTCTGTTGTGGTCCCCATTGTTGTCAGAATCCAAGTCGCTTTCATCTGCAAATGGTCCATCGACATAGCCCAGTGAAAAGTTCCACCGATAACCTCAAGTCACATCGATACTAAATATCACATATCGGCATATTGGTGAGACAACACATTGTCACTCACCGATATTCAATCGTTCTACTGATGAAGCCAAGGTTCATCGTGATATTACCAAAGAGAAGGAAGGACTCTGTGGTATAGTGGAAAAGACATGAACATAAGGTAAATTCATCAAGTCCTTAATAGAGGTTCAAGCTAGCAAGTTGAGGCATATTTTCCAACAAGCTCCCACTTGACAAAGACTTACTGGCTTCCTCCAGACTTCAAACTTACTAAAGATCATAGGCCCCAAGGCCCATCAAACTTGCACACCACCTAAAATTTTGTATGATCACTAGCTTTGTCAATCCATCAGCAAAATTCTTTAGAGTATCCACCTTTTCTACATAGACCTTTCCATCCTCCACAATATCTTGAACAAAGTTATACTGCACATCGATATGTTTCATCCTGGCATGGAAAGTTGGATATTTTGCTAGAAAAATAGTACTCTAACTGTCACAACAAATAATAATTTTTCCTAAATGAAAACCAATATCAGATCACAATCTTCTAAGCCAAATGACTTCCTTACAGGCATGAGTTTCTGCCATGTACTCAGCCTCCATAGTGGACAAAGTGACTACAACTTGTCATTTTCTCATCCAACTAATTGCACCACCATTCAACATGAAATTATATCCACT
This sequence comes from Sequoiadendron giganteum, assembly GCA_007115665.2. Classification (NCBI taxonomy): domain Eukaryota; kingdom Viridiplantae; phylum Streptophyta; class Pinopsida; order Cupressales; family Cupressaceae; genus Sequoiadendron; species Sequoiadendron giganteum. The sequence goes on from CM021103.1 coordinate 562,899,362, forward strand.
GGTGGACCTTCTGCTATCAATATCCCCTGCCCAATTAGAATCCACATATCCATGAATGCTGAGAGTCCTCTATGAACCAACCAAATTTCCATGGTAACATAGAGCATATTCCAAAGTACCCCTCAGATATCTAAACACTCTTTTCACAGCATCCCAAAGTGTCCTTCCTAGATTCACCATAAATCGACTAAGAACTCCCACTACTTGGGCAATTTCTGGCCTTGTACAAACCATTGCATAAATTAAACTTCCAACTATAGTAGCATAAGGCACTCTGTTCATGCCCACCATCTTAGTAGGAGATTTTGGATAATCTTCAATAGATAGCTTCATCCCTTGCAAAATTGGAACAACTAGCTGCTTGCAATCATTCATACCAAATCTCTTTAGAATAGTATTAATATACTTACTCTAGCTAAGCCAAAGTTTTCTAATTTTTCTGTCACTGGTTGTTTCCATCCCCAAAATATACCTAGTTGCACCAAGATCTTTCATTTCAAACTTTGCAGAAAAATAAGACTTTAGATCATAAATCATTAACTTACTATTTCCTATAAACAACATATCATCAACATAAAGGGCAATAATAAGAACTCGATCATTTTCAGTCTTGTAGTATACACAATGATCTGATTTTGATCTTACAAATCCCAATGACAAAATAAATGTGTCAAATTTCCAGTACCACATTCTAGGTGATTGTTTCAAACCATATAGATATTTTTTCAACTTTCAAACCATATTTTCTTTACCTTTTCTCACAAAGTGCTCAGGCTAGGACATATAAATTTCTTCTTCAAGATCACCATGAAGAAATTTTGTCTTCACATCCATCTGCTCAATCTCCAAATCATATGTTGTTGCAAGTGATAGAAGAAATCTGATAGATGTTAGCTTTGCAATAGGAGAAAAAATTCCCCATAATCAATTCCCTCTACCTAGGAATAACCCTTCGCAACCAATCTCGCTTTATACTTCTCAACACAGCCATCTAGGCCAATTTTATTTTTAAACACCCACTTGTAGCCCACAAGATTTCTACCTTCAGGCAATGGGACTAGATCCCAAGTATCATTTTTCCTCAATGATGTCATTTCTTCATTCATGGATTCCAACTGGGAATCTGAATCAGACATTTCAATTGCCTCTTTTATAGTCCTAGTCTCATATGTGTTAGTAATCAGAGCATAGGCACAACTAGAATCTAACATAGAGGATCCATACCTATCTAGTTGTTTCTTCTCGTGTGTAGACCTCCTCATAGATTAAGGTTGAGGTTGTGGTTCTTCTTCTTGTTTTGAACTCTCAGAGCTGCTTGAACTCTCCTTAGTTTCAAGTACACTTTCAATGTGTTGTTCCTCTTTTTTTGGAGTTAGAGGTATCTCAACAACATCATTCTTTTCTTCTTTTTCTTTCATCTCTGACTGTAAATCCATTGAAGAAGGTTTCATCTCCCAGAAGATTACACTTCTGCTATACAATACCTTCTTAGTCATAGGATTCCAAAGTTTGTATCCTTTCACACCAAGTCCATACCCAATGAAGATACATTTTTCAAATTTTTTGTCCAATTTATATCTTTTTAAATCCGGCACATAAACATATGCTTCGCAACCAAATACATGAATATGTCTAAGAGAGGGCTTCTTACCGGACCAAGATTCCATAGGCATTTTTTCAACAAGTGTTGATGAAGGGGAATGATTCAATAAGTAACATGTTGTAGCCACAACCTCAGCCCAAAACTTCTCCTCCATACCAAAATTGTTCAACATACTTTTAGCCTTCTCCATCAATGTCATGTTTAACCTTTCAGCAACTCCATTTTGTTGTGGAGTGTAAGGTGTTGTTTTATGCCTTTTAATCCCATGGTCTTTGCAATACCTTTCAAACTCATAAAAGAAAAACTCACTGCCATTGTCATTCCTTAGAAATTTTATTTTTCTTCTAGTCTGATTTTCCAAAAGGTTTTTAAATTCCTTAAAATGACTGAACATTTATGATTTAATTTTTAAGAAATACACAAATTCCCTTCTAAAATAATCATCAATGAAAGAAACATAATATTTAGACTTCGATAATGAAGGAACATCCACTAGACCACACACATCAGAATGAATATAATCTAGAACACCTGAATATTTATAAGGACTAGAGTAAAATGAAACACAATGTTGTCTTCCATATATACAATGTTCACAAAATTCAAATTCTAGGTTACAATCATCAAGCCCTTCAACCAGGTTTTTATTCTTCAAGGATTTCAAGCCTTTTTCACCAATGTGACTGAGCCTCTGATGCCAGAGAATAGTATTTTATGTTGGAATTTTAACTTTCAAGGAATTTTCTCCAATAGGAAAATTTTCATTCTTCTCTTCACGAACAACCTTTTGTGACCTTGCAGAGACACTATTGCATTGAACAACTAGTATGTCCAACTTGTACAGAGTACCAATTCAGGCAGCCCTAGCCAACACCAACGAGCCTCTAGTCATTTTGCAGCCATTACTTGAGAATGAGACTTGCACTCCAACATCATTCAGCTTGCTTACAAAAAGTAAATTTCAAGCTAGACCTGGTATATGCATTACACCATCAATTCCCTTAATTCTACCATTAGGAAATTGAATTGTGACTCTTCCACGACCAACTATCTCCAGAGATGAATCACTTACCAGAAACAACTTTCCACCATTACATCCTTCATACTTAGTAAACTAGTCTCTATGGGATATCATGTGGAAGGATGCTCCAGAATCAATCAACCAGACATCATCTGATGCTTGAGTTGTCAAGGTTGCAATGAAAGAATTTGATTCACTCTGTGAAGAGTCATTGTTAAAAGATTTCCTCTTTTTCTTCTTCTTCTCCTCTTTGCAATCCTTTTGGACAGGACCAGGCTGCCCACATTTCAACCACTTCACCTTGGAATTTTTTCTAGGAGACTTTGATCTCCCTTAGAATTTTGATTTGGACTTCTTGTCCTTCTTCTTACCTTTCTTTTTATCTACCTCAAATAGCCAAAGCCTCCTTCTCCATCTCAGAAGACTTCCTTCTCATCTCTTCTAATAAAAAGAAGCAACCACATCTTCCTTCTTGAAATTGGTTGTCATGCTCCCAATCACCATCACCAAGTGATCCCACGAATCCAGAAAAGAATACAACACGATCATACATCAATCTTCTTCATCAATCTTCACACCTACATATGTTAACTGAGAAATCAACATGTTAAAGGTATTCAAATGATCAGCAATAGATGTTCCTCCCTCCATTTTCAAAGATTACAACTTCTTCCTCAAAAAAAAACTTATTCACCAAGGACTTGCCCTGATAAATATCTCCCTATATTTTCCATAAAGAATATGCTGTCTTCTCTTCATGAATATTTAGAAGAACTAAATATGCCAAATAGAGTCTTATCAACCCTTTTTCTTTTTGATCTGCAAGGTCCTAATATTCTTGCTTCATGCTTGTAGGTTTCATTCTAGACACAACAACCCAGATATCACGGTCAACCAATAGATCTTCCATTTTGAGTTTCCACAACTCAAAATTGCTGCCATTGAATTTCTCAATATCAATTCTTCCAGACATACTTTTTGATGCAATCTCACTTTGTAATTAGAAAAATTCAAGACCTCTACAAAAATCCCACTTAATAGAAATTGACACAAAAAATCCACCCTACCCACAAGGATAACACAACTGGCCAAGCTCTAATACCACTTGTTAAGAAAAAATTGATTGCGGGAAAAACTTTTCCTAATGTCAAAACTAAGAGGAGAAAGAGATATGCCTTTTAAAATTTACAATTATAGTTCACTAAGATGCATACTAAAGCAATAACAAAATTGACACCATATTTACGTGGGAAAACCCTTATGGGAGAAAAAACCCACCACACCAAAGAAGAACTCTTGTATTACAACAAAATAATTTACATACAGTTTTTAGTCTCTCCTTCACAAGTGACAATTACTACAACAACAAATTTCCCTGATCAACCTTACACAAAATAACACTGTTACAATGCTTCTCGACTTAGCATACAATGATATTCACAAACTGATCACACATCAATCTATTCAACCATTGAACCTTCAACCTGTTACGATTCCAGTGCCTTACCATGCACAAAAAATGCCACAATCAATCCATTCTCTACACAATTAGTTCAATTCAACTTCTCCTGCAGACTAACTGTCGAAACTTCTCATAGAATCCAACCAACCTCTGTCCAAGTCAGCAACCTCCACTAAATGACGTACACATTAGTAGTCAATAGGTCTGAGTGTTTTACCTTTCATTTTCCACTTGTTGTGGCCATGGTCCACCAAGAAACGCGCACACTGCTTATGAAGTTTTAGAGAATCAAAAGGGAATCTACAATATTCCCAATAAGTCTCCCAAATAGACTTAACATGATGACACATGTTTGAAGTCTGCATACCCCTCATGAGTCACTCGGGACCCACCACAAGAGGCATGGGACTAGAAAACACCGTGTTTAAGTCGACAAGTGTAAAATTCTCAGTCAATTCCACTTGCTTCATAAGAGTTTGTCAGTCCTCAAAATAAAGGAGCGCGGAATAGAATGAGCACCATTAGATTAAACACATCACAACCGTAGATCAGGATCACCTTAACCAATACGCTTTGTTGTGGTCTCCACTGTCATCGGAATCCATGTTGCTTCCATCTACCAACGGTCCATCGGTGTAGTCCAGTGAAATGTTCCATTGATAACCCCAAGTCACACCGATAGAAAACATCACATATCAACATATCAGTGAGACAAAAGATTGTCACTCACCGATATTCGATTGTTCTAACGATGAAGCCAAGATTCATCATGCTACCGCCAAAGAGAAGGAAGGACTCCATGGTATAATGGAAAAGACATGAACAAAAGGTAAATTCATCAAGTCCTTAATAGAGGTTCAAGCTAGGAAGTTGAGGCACATTTTCCAACAAGCATGAGCTCTTATTTTATAGGAGGGAAGCATAGATCTAAGTATCTTAGCCACAATTTATTCTTCATCCAAGGTTCCATAGACACATCTAATGCTCATCACTAGTTCATTTATCTTTTGAGAAAAAGAGAGGGTTTTCTTATCTTCACTCATCTTCATGTCTTCCCACTTTCCTTTTAAACTTTGTAGCTTAGCACTTTTCACTAACACATATCCTTCATACAATGTTTCCATTTTTTTCCAGATCTAGTATGCAGTCTTTAGTCCTAACACATTTTTCATCTTTGAATCTGTCAAAGCAGTCAACAAAGCTTCAATAGCCCTGGTATTAGCTTTTTCTTGCTTGAGTTCATCTTCAGAGGATGGACCATTTAGAGGAATAGTATATGCACTTTGTGTAATCTTATAGAAAGGTTCTCCAATGCACTTCAAATGACACTCCATTTTGACTTTCCATAAAGAGTAGTTTGTACCATCAAATCTAAGACTATCCTTTTTGTATGATGCCATCACGGATCTCCTCAAGATATTAAGCTTATTTAGAGGAACTAGCTCTAATACTAGTTATTGGTGAAACAAGGATAGACAACTAAGAGGGGGGGGTGAATAAGTTGTTACCAAAATCAAACTTATTCAACATTAAAAAACCTTAAATCTCAGATCTAGTAATTAACAGTGCAAGCATAAATCAATAACACACCAGAGACACATGAGTACCAAGATTTTATATGTGGAAACCCTGTTAGGGGAAAAAACATGGTGGTTCTTAGTCCACAAGATTATACCATGTTAGAAGTATAATGAATAATAAAATGGAATGCACTTGCATTCAAGCACACTACCTAGAGAAATTTCTTAGAGGAAGGATCACTTCCTTACATACAATAATCAGATTAAATCCATCTAATGAGGTTGAACTAAGAAAATAGCTTCTACAAAAGCTTGATTACAGTTTCGGTTAGACACACATAAACTTCTACACACTCTTCCGAACTCTTCTCAAACTTGTTCGCACTCTACTCTTCTCTTGAAATATTTGACCTTCATTCGAACATGTACACCTATTTCACACACTGAGCATTACCTCTAAATGAGGAAAATAAACACTTATATATATCCGCTACACGGATTTACATCCACTATTCAGTCGGCCTCAAATAAAGAATAAATTACAACTATCGGCCCCAAAACATGAATAAATTTTAATGCACACCAACACAAATTAGTCACAACATAGTGAGGACCCAAACAAGCACCTTAGAACATTCCAAACAATAAAGGATTAATCTTCATGGATCCGCAACATGCTAGTACCATCATGTCAACCAAGAACATGAAAAATCGAGCACACATAAGAAAAATCTTTGATCATGAACACTTCGATCAATGCAGACATAAAACAAGGATAAATTATGATCTAGACTCATCCATGAATGTCACAGGTACATGCACAACAACTGAAATTACTAGAATTTCATCCTCTTCATCCAAGAACACCATCTACAGAAACTGAATAACTATAGGAACATAGATCTTCATAACTTCCACAAATCTTAATGCAAACCACTAAAACTTTTGGACAACATACTAGAAAGCTTTAGAAACAAACCCTTTGAATCACACCTTCAAATATTCAATGTAAAATACTTTCCAACTTTCTAACCTTCTTAGCATCACTGACAATCAGCAATATTATTTTTAAATTTTACTCAATATCCTCAACATATACAACCTTAAGCATCATCAATGCTAATAGTGTTGAAATCAATGTCAACCAAATATCAGCAATGCAACCACAACATCCAACAACATATCCATGAAATTTCTTACATAAAAATAATTGAAATAACAAAACCAAATTGTTGCTGCTATCTTTTTCAAATCATTCCATGGTTCTCTAGTCTTAAGGACCTTTGAATTCATGCTCTCATATCTATTTAAGTATTGCATATGAATGTACAAACATGACAACCTAAGAAATGAGAATATTTTGTGCAATGAAAACTACATGCCTACATCACTATATTTTTGTATTTTTGAAGTTTAAATGGTGAATAGTGCTGCTATGTATGATGATACTAGGATTAATGATGCAATTCTAATGAAATAATATGAAAAACAATGAAATTTAATGCAATACTAAAATGATCCAAAGTAAAAATGCCATGATAAGTACGCTATATGAAAATGAAAATTCTCAATTACTCTCAATTGCTCTCAATTTCTCTAGCATAAGTTTATCTTAATTGTCTCCTTGAAAAGTTATAGGATGAACTCCTTTTTATAGATTTTTCCAAGCCTGGGATGAGGTGGCAATGATGGATGATCCGGATCGTGATCTTGGGGGATCAACAATACAGCACAAAGAGGTTAGAGGAACTCATGGAGGCTGCTCTATTTGGAAGGGAAAATCTTCCAAGTGTCAAAGATCATAAATTGAAGGAAGGAGCCATGTGTTCCCAAAGAGGTTAGGAGGTTGAGAGGTTGGATTGAATATTCCAAATTTAAAAATTAGGAATAAATGAAATTATGTGACATGTGATGAGGTGGGGGATGATTTGGAGGTAGTTAGAAGATCATGGAGAAATATGACAAATTTGAATAAAAAAATCAAATTTAAATGAATGAGTGAAATCAACTAAATGACAAGTTATTTAATTTGTGCATTTAATTAATTTAAGAGAAAATTATTTTGAAATAGAAGAATTAAGGGATGAACTATATATAAATAAATTTATCAATTTATTTATATTAGTAGAAAAATTATGATTTATTAATTAAATATCAAGTATTTAATTAATTGTGCTCCAAACCATTTTTATGTGCATACAAAAGCCATTTTAGAAATATGGAAGAAATATTTTATTCCTAATTAAGTGAGTTAAAGCACTAAGGAAGGGAATAGTGATGGTCATTTTGCATACATCTAAGTTTAAATTCGTAATATCTAAATGAAATGGAAGATGTATGCTTGCTTCTGTAATTTTCATTTTTAAAGGTCTTAAGGTGTAAGGTACATTTGAGTTGGGTATCTTTATAAATGATTAGAGTTAGTCTCTCAATTACCATAAATTTAGTATTTAAAGAATGAATAAAGATACAAGAGAAATTTACCATTCCCCTACAGTTTTTGATAAAACATCAAGTACAAGCATGCCAGACATGGAATTCCCAAAATACCCACAAAGGAAGTTCTCTATTGAGAGATATAAGTCTAAGTTTTGGAGGTATCAGGGGTTTTCCTAACAAGATTCCTGATAATGTTCGGAAACATTTACTAAAATTTATAGGGAAAAAATCTAAGTGAACTTCCAAACACTTGAATGCATTCATAGATCTAATGAGAAATAAATCATGAGGATGTTGTTTTCTCAGTCATTAAAAGAGGATGCTAGAGACTGGTATTCATATTTACCCAATTGTTCTATAGTTTCGTGGGATGCTTTTATGATAAAATTTATAGAAAAATTTGGTGAAAGAATTAGCCCAAATGAGATAAGAAGAATATTATGGAAATACAACAAGATGAAGAAGAGTTAGTTCCTTATTTTAATATCATATTCATGAAAGCAGTAAATGATATTCTTGATTATTTGAGACCTAGTGTTGTAGAATGTTTAATTACATATCTAGGTGTTTTTTATAATAAGATGAGTTATTTGATAAGGGATAAGGAACCTACAACATTGCAGAAAGCATATTATATTCCTATGAACATTGAAAATACTCTTAAATACTCAATGATGAAGGGGTATATGGTTGCAAGTGTTTGTTATCTAGATACACATCAAAAGAATGATCAGTATAATGACATTTGTGATGTCTCATTTTGTTCGTTCTCACAACATATTGGTATTGAGAAAAGTTGGGACACTTTTCAACAGATTTTAGCTAATAATGATCAGGAACTAATAATTCTAAGATTATCTTGCATGAAGAGGCATAGAGAGGAACCACCATATGAGTTACTAGCAAGGTTTTTAGATTCCTTGTTAGAGATCCCTAAAAGGTTTCAACCTAAGGATTTAGTTTGCATTGACTTATTTTGTGGAATCTATGAGCTAGGGCTCAGTACCTTGCCTAAGGAATTGAAGCCTCAATATTTTGATCAAATAATTGATTGGATCATAATTGTTGAGGAAGAAAAGTATGAGTATGAACAAACAACGAGGTTTCAAAATAACAAGAATGCTAAACTTTGTATCAAAGATCAAGAGGTTACTCAAAAAATGGATAAGGATATGTCTAAAGTTGAATGTATGCATAACAGTACAAATGATGATGTTGTCGTACAGGAAAATATTGTTGATGTATTTTTTGATAACTAGGGTAATGAAGGTGAAAATTTTGATTACTCTCACAAGGAATATAAACCTGCATGTAAGGAAAAATTGAAAGCACCATTATTTCTCAAGGAATTTGACTATTCTAGTACTCATGAAATTTTTCCTTTACCAGTAGATAAACATATTGCATGTGATAGACTCTTGCAAAGTACTCTAACAACTTCAAAATTAGAACATCCTGATGATCTGATTGATGTTGAATTTGAAAACAAGAATGTCTATATTCAGGCTCTAGAGGCTGATTTTAATGATGGGATTGATACTGGTAGTCACCAGGGATGGGTTTCTAAATTTTTACATGAAGAAGAAGTAGGATATGTAGATCTCGTGACAGATATAGACATGGTTTTTCTTTACCAAAGTTCTATTGAGGAAGGAAATGAAAAAGTCTACTTAGAGGAGCAAAAGCTATGTTCAAATTGTCATCATGAATCAATAAACCTATCATTTGAAAATACAGTTGAAGGCCCTACTTCTGATCATATCAATTTTGAGTTATTTGATCTATCTTTTGAAAAAAAATATTTCCAAGTGAAAGATGATGACTGGAAGGAAGAATAAAATTATGGTATTGATCATATTAAAATATAAATTATTTTTGATGTTTGGAATGATATAAATAATGCCTTTTATAAGAAGGGTTTTACTTTAAGTAAAAGAAAATATGCGCTGGATTATGAAAAATTATTTTTTAAGAAAATGAAGCACATGGAAACATAGTTGATTTATATTATTATAAGGAATAGGAACACTAGCTTGAAATGGAACATGTATATCAATGTTTCTTGTTTATTGTACAAAGTGGGTGTGATTTTTGTCCTAATGAATCTGACAACAGTCAAATGGACTATGAATGTTTCATTTTCCTATACCAATTAAATAAGAATTTGGTGAAGTATAATGATAACTTGAGTTATGTGGAGTGCTACATTAATAATATATTCTAGTCAACACCTAATTACAACGCACAGAGGGATGTAGATGAGAGATAATTGCAAGATCAAGCACATGTCTATAGTGGTTGAATGAAGTGATTGCATCATGATCAGCTAATGGATTCTTCATGATAATGTTTCTAGCTTGGGCATGGTGTAAATAGGGGAAAACAAGGTTTTTGATAGAGGTTGGCATGAATTTTAGGATTGGTTTGGCCCTATAACTTGTGTATATATTGTATAGTTGTTGTTTGGTTTGGTTTTGGTTCTCTTGATTTTTCCTTGGTTTTGTTCTCTATTCTCAGTCTACTTCACTTGAGATTCTGGATTCTCACTCTATTTTGGATAAATAGATGTCCCCAACTGGAGCCACTGATGGAACTTGCAAATTTTGTATGTTCCATCTCAAAATCTTGTCACGTTTTAAATATTGGGTTAATATTTGAGTCCTGCTTGTCATCATTGTTGTAGGATTGTATAATATTTTGAATCTTCCCTTGTAATAATTTAAGGGTTCTTTGTTTAGTCCAACGTTCTTTCCATTGTTGAATTATTGTTTCCCATTGTTGGTCACATTAAAACATCTTATGCCATTCACTATCATAGGGTAACCAGTTCCCTACACCTAAGTCTGAGTTAATTTAGTTTTATAAGGTTAAATATGGGATCTTTTGACCTTTACATCCTTTTCTTTTCATGACTTAGAAGCTTTTGAGTCCTTTTCTCATTTCATCCTAGAGGGTCCCCTTCATTATAATAACTTATGAGCACATGCTTGAAATTTTTCACTTAAGTTTCATCGGCCATCTCTCTTTACCATGTATCATGAATTTCTTTTGGGGTATATGTTTTGAACTAGTGATAGGCGATGAGTGGTATCTCCTTTTATCACTCATCATAGATAAATTTCATATCTTTTGATTTAAATGACTGAAGAACGATGCTCTTTTGTTTCTCCTTTTATCTATTATTGCTAATGGCTTTTGAGCTTTAAATTTGTAATAGTGATAAGCGATGGCCTTCGGTCTTCATGTTCTTATCTACATCACTCATCACGAATGGTTTTGAAAAGGTAAGTTCCAAAAGAATGATGAGCGATATGATGGATCTCCTAAAATTCACGTATCACAGATAGGTTTAAAATGTAAGTTATACATTAGAAATACATGATATGAGTAATCAATGTCATCACGGGGATCTCTCATTGTTGATTGCTTGCAAACTATATGAGGAGAATTAGTGATGAGCAATGCCCTAGTTCTTTTATATTTTATTATATCACTCATTGTGGATTTTTTTTAAGGCTTAAGTTCCAAAAGAGTGATAAGTGATGAATTTATTTGTTTCAAATTACTTTTGCTAATTTGAATAGATCTTATGTGTGATGTCTTTTGTACCATTGATTCTCATGCAGGTGTATGTGTCTTAACCTAACCTCTATGTTGTACCTCTTATTGCTAATATGATCCAAAGTATGAATTTACATTAGTGATGTATGATGGGAGGATGAACGTGATCAAGGATGGACCATTGATCCAAGGGCTAAGGTTTAATAATGTGGGTGCTTACGTTGTTGATGGAGCTGATGAAGGACGACACATGCCAGGGATAAGTGATGACCATTGAAAAAATGGGAAACATGGAGAAATATTGAGGACATCAAATAAAGAAAAAAAGGAAAGTAGCAAGATGAATGGAGAACCGTTGATGTGATTTTTTAAACTAGGATGATCCAACAAACTAAACTTCATCACGATAATACTCTCATCATTGATTGCACCCTATAATTTGGGGCAAGTCCGTGATGAGCAATGAAGTGTATAAGAAAACATTGTCTTCAAAATTTAGGTTCTATGTACTTCACCAATATCAATGAGGATAATAGATTGAGTTGGTGATGCATGGTAATTGTGAGATCCCCTATAATTAATCATGATTAAGGGGAGAATGTGGCAGCATTTGAGGTGGCATCGCTACTTTTTAGGAACAAGTTGCTAAAGGATGAAAAATGATGCTCATGATCACCATGGATGAAGTTTTAATTCCTCTAAGATCAACGACTCAAATTAAAAGCTGAGCTGCTAAGTTATCGACTCACTCACACGAGGAGTTCTTGAATCATTAATTTTTGCATGCTCTAAATTATCTATTTAATGTAGACCACTTGTTGATTTTCACCATATTTTAATTTTGAAATGAATGTGAGGTGTGGATTAGTGAATAATTGTGAGGGTTCTAATTCTCCTTGAGTTGAAATCTTTGATTCACAATCTTTTGGGTTATCAATTTCTGCTCATTTTAGACTAACTAGTTTTCATCTTTTGGTTTGAGAGATGGGAAAGTCTGGTATGCCAATTTAGCTTGTTAGGAGGTCTAGTTGGCTTAATGTGTTTGTGTAATAAGAAGATATGTCTGTAACTAAGCAAGAAAACCAGGAAGCCTATAAAGTTTCAAAGGGTAAGAGGAGGGAACGAGGTCACAAGAAGAAAGAAATTGTCCAAAGTAATTACAATTTAAGAAACAAGACCCTTCCCGAAGAATTGGTCAATTTTAAGGGAAAGGAACATGCTAAGATTGTGAAGAAGGTCAAGAGAAAAGACAAGAGTCATAGGGCCTTTCTGGGCAAGTATAATTCTCCTATTGTGCTCTCTAATAGTCCTTTGGATGCTGACGGTGACACTGACTCAAGGTACAAAAAGTATCTTCTCTCTCTAGTTCTATACGAGATCTCTGATGATGATGTATTGATTGTTCCTCCAATTTTATCACAAACAAGGTGTGGTTGAGCATGTTTAGATGCTAGCAACTTGAAATAGAGTCTGCTACTTGATTTTGTTTTTGATGAAACCATGGTCTTTGCATAGGAGGCATCCTTATCAATATGTCTATGGTTTTGGTCTTTTAATTTTCCATGTTGATGTGGAAGTCCTTCTACTAATATGATACAAAATATTTTTGTTCAACATGGATGTGGAAACAATGAATGATGGTACCCTGTGCATGTGCTCTTTCTTTTCTCTTCCCCTATTCTCAAATGATTACAACAAACCACTTGGGTAGTTTTTCGAGAGCCGGTTGAGATTAGGTTTTGAAATGAAATGAAATGAAATTGTAACTCAAATGGATGCTTGTCACTCCCCTATTTGAAAAGGGGATTTCATGGATGAAAAGAGAGAGTTTAAAGAGAAAAATTTGAGTCTAAGAAAGGTCTAGGTGAAAGCTATGCTCAAAGAGCAGAAGAATGCAAATAGATAAAATAGTGAATATATCAAAAGCTATTCGAGGATATAATTCATATTGTATGATGATCTTAAAATAGTTTTACAAAGAAATATCAGTAATGAAAGAAAATATTAGTTCTAAAATATGTTCTCTCCTATGTGTTTTTCCTACGAATCATGAATTAAATTATTAATTGTAGATTCATTTGTCTTCTATCATTTACATTGAATGAATGGGTTTATTTATGCTTCAATTCAAAGAGCTGATTAAATGCTAAAATAAAGTCATTAGTCTATAGGAAAAGGATGTGGGATTTGGTAAGGAATCAATGTTTTAAAACACAATGATTTAGATGCCACAAAGTAGCATGCTAATAGTCCCCCAATTACTAATGTTGAGATATAGTTTTATTACTAATTGATTGCAAATATGACTCCATTATTCACTTAGATAGGGCACTAGTTTTTCATTAGTTTATCTTGTGTTTGACTGAGCTAGTGACAAACCAGGCCAGAGATTCAGAATTGGAATTAATTCATTATATAATTTAAATCACACTATATTAACCTATTGTATTAAGTATATTCCTTGCAATAATTAACAATTTTGTGAGAGGCCTATCAAGCCTTTGATGATATTGTTTTATTTGCACTTTCTTAAGGAATACATCTATGATTAGAAATGCTCTTGATCAAGTAGGGATATTATGAGAATGAGTAGGATTACCCTCCTGGGTCTCATAGAGCTCAAAGAGAAGAAGTGGGGTCCTAAGTACTTCATTTAAGTGTTGGCCAATCCTCAACCTTGCTAATAGTTGAATTCTAGCATATTCATAGGTAAGGGATGAGATTAATTTTGGTTTCTAAAAAAATAACCAATAGAACCCTTGACCTCTCAAGGAACCTTACCCTGATTGGTACGATGCAAATGCCTTCTATCAGTACCATCAAGTCAATTAACACAATATCAAATATTGTATGCTCTTGTGTCACAAGATACATGACTACATCGAAGATGATACTATTTATCTTGATGGGACGAAGCCAAATGTGAATAAATCAATGAAGAAAGCCAATAGTGAGTTGTATATATACATAGACCCATTTCCATCTCATTCTACTAACTTAATTATTGATCCCTCAAATTCTACCACTCAACCCTCAATGCACATCAACATGGTCATAGTTACTCCTTCCTTATAGCCTACGACTGGCTCAGCAAATGTGGCATTCACCTCACAAGATATTCTCTTGAATAGTAAGCTATATCCCCTCTACATTCCCACTCACCTCAATAGAAACATTGTGGCAAGGCTCTTAGTTGACCCTACGATCCAAGTGAATGTTATTACAAAAGATACATTGTGGTTGAATTCATTGTTGAGGGAGGAGTATGAAGAAATAAGGTCTACCATTCATATGCATGATGGAATTTCTCTCAAGCCATATGGCTCAATAACTCTATCCATCCTAGTTTTACCTAGAGCTGTGGACACAAACTTTGATGTTATTCCATAATTATATTTGTTTAGGGTGAAGTTAGGTATACCTTGGCTAGCTTCCACAAATGAAATCACTTTCATCATTCATAAGTGTTTAAAACTCTCCCACAAAGGTGTTGTGCACATCATGCATGAAAATGGATACCATCCATTGGTGTCTCATGGGGGCTACTCATTCAATCATTTTTGGCCCTCCCTGGTCAGTTCACTTCCCCCAAGAACACACCTACTTTACTGAAACCATGTAAAGTATAAGACTAGAGGCAAAGGATAGCCAAAATTGACCCTTTTGGTAGTGCAATAGTAAGCTACGTCCTCTTCTCATGAGGGAAAGGAAAGGCCTATCCATCCTCATGGTACCTCTTCCACTCCTCTTTCTAAAGAAGAGTTTTGGATGTCTACCCCTAGATTCCACATGAGAAGTTCAATGGTGTCTACTTGGAATAAGGATAAGATTAGGATATTGGATCTTCCTACTATACCTTCTGGAACTTGGTCTTACATGTATGGTAGAAAGAAGGGTCCCTGTGGGGAATCCTCTATCTTGGCCTCCACAGCCTCCCATCGCTCCTGCTCCAAAATTAATGATTGCTCATGCTCCAAAATTAATGAATGGGAAGAGGCTCATCATCAAGGCATTAGAGTTAACTCCCCCCATTTTTTCTCAACCTATTCCTCCTTCTCCCATTCAAGAGTTTTTCCTTCCACCAGAGATGAATGTGATGGACACTCCTATAGCTTAGCAGGAGCCTTTTGTCCCTTTCCAACTCATGATCTATAGCACAAAGAGCTGCAGAAACTACTTTACAAATGACCACAATCATCGACAAAAAGCTATGGCGGCTAAGCAAGCTACTTTGTAGAGAAAGGAAGGGGAGTCAACCACCCCTATTTTAGGACCTCATGTTGTGTACTCCTCTCCCATCTCCTTTGCTTCAATTCAATCGAATTAGTTTTTTCTTGTGCTCCTGCTATGATCATAAACACCCCCAGCCATAAAAAGGTGTAGGTGTTTATTGATCCTTTAGTCGAGCCCCCTCTCTTGATGTCCCTTTTGGACATCACACCATTACCTAAACCCATGGACATGCCAAATATTTTAGTAGTGTCCACCATTATTTTATCCTCCTCTTTTGCGCCCCTTGCCTCGTCTGTGGGGATTTCATTTCCTCTGACAAAGTAGAAAGTGGAGGTTGTCCCTTCTATCAATGGAGGGTGTAATAGGATCCTACCTCCTTCAAAGGGTGGTCCTATGCTATCTTGTACCATCCTAGTGACGGAGCAAGTTCTAATTTACCTTGATTTTTTCATTGCTCTCGAGTCACTCAGAGGGCCTAGCAGTGAATCTTAGGTGTTGTCTTCTCCATCCGTTGAGGTACCACATGGCACTCCTATAAAGTGCATGTTTAAATCTTTGGATGAGGTCCTATCCTTTTTAGTGATATTTGCAAAATTTATGACCATAGCTCCACAAGAGCTGAGTGGAGAAGACATTGTGGGGCCTTATTCTTTAGCCCTTGTTGTGGGAGGGTTGAAAGCTCCTCCCTTAATATTCCACCACTACAAGTCCATCTGCTTTCCCCTTATAATGATCTCTTGGTTGATGAGTGTTAGGGGGATGCATCTTCTTTACCTTTAGATTAGATGTATGTTTTATGTGATGTGTTCCCTCGCGCTTGCATTATGTGTTCATGGATGACCCTTGTCACCATTCTTGGTGCTTGGATACAAGAGTGATTATCTGTTGTAAAAATTCCTCTATTATGTGCCTCGATTTTTAAAAATTGGGGATGATGCAAAGTCTTGAGGGCATTTAGGCTTCCCTTGCATCTTGACCCTATTTTTTATGTTTACTTTTTATTCTTGTGCATTCTTCATATGGTCTGATATAGTAGGGGTTGATGACAATTCATTTATATGCTATTATTATACTTATATATATTTATGAGAAAATTTGACCTTGAAATATCATATCGCCCCTATGCCTTATGTCTGTGATGTCATTGTTTATTTTACACCTTTCTTTTGTTTCTCTCTTATTTCCTTGAGTTGTCCCTTGTATGTGTGACAACGCCATTTCCATTATACTTTGATTTTAAGAAAATTCATTTGTTGCCAATGAATATTTCCTTGAAAATATTTGCAAATATTTTCAAAATTCGTATTCTCAACTTGGACCCCTAACAGAACATGTTTCCTTCATCATAGATTCATAAAGAAAGAACTTGGAAACTTTCTTCCGAGGAAGAGGAAATTTTTTCTATGGGAGAATCCTCGACCTTACCCTCATGAGTGGGAATTTTATTTCTTTCAAATTCATTGATGAAGTGAACATCTTTCGAAAGGATTCCTTGATGACAAATCGATTTATGAAAAATATTATGACACTTTAAAACAACACATCGCTTGAGTGGACGACTCTTCTTTTGAAGGTTTCCTAAGGGACCCCTTTGAATTCCTTTCAACTTGTTGAATTCCTAAGAGACTATCTACCTATTTATATATGTGGCTAATTTTTGTCTTCTGACATGTTTTATGTACAAATTAACATGTTTCTTTGCAAGTGCACTTGTGAAGCTGCTTTCCAATCCAGCTTTGTGGATTCCCCTTACGTTGGGCTTCCTCCATGAGATATTACTTGGGGGAATGCCTTCTTGCCATTCTACGGGCCTGTGAGGCACTTAGATCTTACAGGATTCATCCATCATTGGTCTGAGGGCCTTCGGTGTACTTTGTGCAACTTCATAGTCCTATGGAGATATGAAGTCTATTGATGGTGTTTTTTGCACAACAACTCAGACATAATATAAAATATCCTATCTCTCTTGAAAGGTTGATCTCTATGAACAAAGAGATAATCCCAAGGTCTCTCGGGTGTCAGGTCATGACAGTGCGATGGAACCACTTAGTGATAAATGTGAAAATGTTGGTAATCACATAGGGACCTTACAAAGAAAATGTTGGAGACTCTAAAATTATTAGATTTTGCAATAGAGTGATACTTGAGTTCCTACTTTAAACGTAGTTTAAATAAATAGGAAAAGCTAAGGGTTGGTTTTATAGATCCTAAGATTTATATTACTCCTAAGATCAATAATACTGATGAAGAAATACTTGGAATGAACCAATCCCTTTAAAACTACTTTCTATTTAACCTAGACTATACCTCAAATCTCACCAAAATAGTGCAATATTCTAACGAATTAAAGATTTTTAGATTATGCACATTCATCTAATTCAACCTTATTTTTGCAGTTGAAATGGACAAGTTCCCAAAATTGAACTAAGCACATAAATAGCAGGTACAAGTTGACCTTGCATAGTAGTCCCACAATCAAGAAGTTACCCAAAGTATGAACCAGAGATTTTTACAACATGCCAAGCATTAAATCACAAGCACCATTAAATTCTTTACTCTAAATCTAAAATACATTCAAAAATTTCCAAGAAATTTGGAAGATAGAATAAGAACCATGTAAGACAAATCAATCCAAAGAAGACACCAATAATAACACAATGTCTTCACTTGTATTAAATCACCAGTAATCACAAAAAATATGATATTTTGTGTTACAACGTTTGCTTGAAAATGAACCTAACTCCTAGTTCTTCTAATCAACTCTCTAACCCTTTACAAACTTGTCTAACCTTTATTTTCCAACAATAACCTACTTTTTTTTTTAACCAACCAAAAAATGAGGCGAAATTCCATACTTATAGAAATATTGTCCCATGTTGGCCTGAGCTAGGGTTACAGAGAAGGTTTCCCACCAACCATATCAGCCCAAACAGCTCGTAATAAATCACCATCCTACAATGAATGCATGAGGCGCCCCTTCAGATCGGCTTGGGATCTCTAAAAATCCTGATTTAGATTGAACAAACCCATAGGTCCCTTCACCATTAATGTCCCATTAGTGTGAAGCATTAGAAGTGTAACACACACATCATATGAGTGTAAATATGAGCCACTGACCAACAACCGAGTTGGGCCTCCCCAATGACTCCGATCAAGTCAAACCAATTTGAATTCCCCCACGTCACGCCCAACTCAAATGAACGACCCTTAAGTGCATTGACCTAGCCATGTACGGGTGATTTTCACCTACCCGTAGCCACAAAATGTACTTGGATGCAATCCCACAAATCCCATAAAGTACACCCACTTCTTCCTCTTGACCTTGACAACAACAATCTTCTTGATCCAACCTACATTCAATGTGGCCACCATTAATATTTATTATGGCATGAAAATATGCATTAATCAATCATAAAAAACATGCTAATCATCAAAGGAATCCAAAACAACCATCAAAATCCAATAAAACTTCATTAAAGAAACCCCCTACCAAGGGTTGATATTTTCACTCCCTTGTGAAATTCAGGTCAGGAAGGAATTTTGGGAAATTCCGAGCCAAGTGAATTTTAGCAAGAGAAGTGCATAAATCATCAAAAGGCTAATCACCCATCAGTCAAAACTCTAGAAATGTCTACAAATATCATAAAATAATCCAAATCTATCATGTAATGCATAACCATTAATAGTTAGACCATGAATCTTCTCAGTCTTCGACAAATAGCAGACTTTTGGAAAAATCCGACAGGGACGGAAATCACCAAAACCAGCAAAACTTAGCATATCATGGGAAAATGAAGCAAGGACGGATTATCAGGATTTTCCCAAGGCAACGGATTCCTATGAATTCAACACAATTCCCACACCGTTGACTGAAAATTTGGCCTCCCAATGTCCCCAAAGTGACTAAAACTACACCACTGCAAGCCAAGCATGAAGCCCCCGCAGTATGGTGGCAAACCGCGCAACCGTGACCTAGCTTGAAGGCACCCACGGTACTGATGCAAAAACCATAAAATCATGCTGGGAATGAAATCCCCCCATGGTATCGAGGTAAACAACCCAAGATGCATTCTAGGAAAATGAAAAGGCAAAGGAAATTTTAGAGGAATCTAGGGAAGAGAAAATTCCACGGAGCACCAAAATCTCTAAAGATAACACAAAACGAGCCCAAAGATGCAAACTGAAGGAACAAAGGAAAATTGGAAAAAATCGAGGAAGATGAAATTCCATGGAGCACCAAAATCTCTGAAGACAATGCAAAACTAACCTCATCTATATTTCTAGGAAGCCGGGAAAATCCGTCTAAGGGGAAAAATCTTGAAAATAAGGAAAAACCCAAAATTATCCAAAAGACTTAGAATTTTCAAAGTGTTAGCATAATGGGGGCACTTTACAAGCAAGATAAGCATTTAGAAACATTTTAAAGTAACCCAAATCCAGGACTAAAGGACCAAAGCACCGAAAACCAAAAAACTCAAGATTTTTAAAGACAAGCTCAAAAAAAGGGAAAGGCCACAGAAAAGAGCCAAAAGGTGAGGCAAAAGAGGGTCCCTAATTTCAATGGGGCATGTGTGAAAAACTGTACAATAGAGTCCTTTTTTTTTAAACTCCTCAGGGGAGAGTACCCGTGGAGTTCTTTTCTTGCTCTGTGCTTTCGAGATTACCAGATTGCAGTCTACTTCCTTGATAGTTCAGGTATACATATTTATCTCTTCGATCTACTTTACCAAATTCTCATCGATATTCAAGCTCGCTAAAATGGGGGAAAAATGTATAGGAGCAAAGTTTCACCCCTTGTGCAAATTACCCTTCACATATCCTCACCTTAGAAAATCAAGTACGAAGGAAAAATTCCATATCACCCTTTCAGAATGCATCCACTTGGCATGTGTTTTGTGTGTCAATGAGAGAATATTTATCAAGGATGAAAGTGTGACACTTGGATGTCTACATGGCACACTGTTGTCCCTAACAAATTCCCATGTTTGAAGTTGGCAGAGGCATTACACTCCTCATTGGGATGAATTGTAGCATCCTTCTATCGACCAATAGACCCAAAAATAGCTTATTCCTTCTCATCCCACCTTCAAATTCATTCTATTCACTATCACTTCAACTCTTTTATTCAAATTCAATCTATCATGCACATTCTCATTCACTTCAACATTCTAGCACTCCATTTTGAGCATTGTAGCAACTTGATGCTCCATCAAATCCATATTGCATGTGTGAGGTCACCATAGAAGTTATGAGCTTGGAGTATTGCGAGACCTCCCTTCACCATAGTTGTCACGGTGGTGACTTTTCCAAGTTCATTTCTTTCATTCTCCATTCATTGGCCTTGAGAGCCTTTGGGTGGAGGTGGTAATGCTTCATTCCTCTCCTTTGTGATTTGATAGAGTAGTTTATTCTTTTGTAGTGTTTATTGCACCTCCTTTATCTTCTTTATCACATATTCTATTATATTGCTTTCTATCTATTCATGGAGGTGGAAACACAAAAGCCAGGGTCTAACTAAGGTAGGCCCCTATACAACCCCAAATTTTCCCCCTTCTTTCTTGTGTAGGTGAACGTACACATAGAGTTAGCTGTAGTGCCTCTCCTGATTAATTTTATTAGATTGATACTTATTATATTATGTTATACACTCTAAGACCTTGTTGATACTTGTTTCACCATTTTGGTTTAGTTTAGATGATGATTTATTTGAATTTGATGATCATGACTATGGATTGTTGTTTATGTTACGTTGGATATATGGAGTTAGTTGTGTGTTTGGATTAATCTGACTATGTGTATCATGTGATTTATGACTATTCTCATTTTGCATCTAGTTAGTGATTGATATACGATGTTGGTTATGATGTAATTATTGTTACTCAATGATGTGGTTATTGCTTGAGGTCTTTGTGAGAGGGATGGTGTAGCATCACTCACTCGTGAGAACCTTTCTACACTATGATTTCCTCTCACGGTGTGTTTGTTGTCTAATATATATGTATATTTCTTGATAGTGTGTTTTGATGTAGGTTGTAGGTACCAAGAATCGACTCCACCTGCAATGTTAGGTTTGAGCATGCCTCAAAAACCAAATGGAAATAATATGGAAAAAGGAGTTGACAATAGGTTCCCTACCCCTTGCCATCATCCTCGACTAGGATGACTACCCATCTTGTAACCTTGTCTATTTGGTTTGTATTCTTGGTCAATTGTCTCACTTGGTGTCTCTTGTTAATTTATTATATTGTGGTTTCACGTTGTTGGTCATTATACTATTTAATTTGATTTTGAAATTATATGGTAAATTAAATATTTGAATGGTCTTGTTTAATCATTTTAATTAAATTAAACTGATTTATAATTAAGACAATAATTAAATAAACTGTTTTTGCGAAAGGGTACTATGTTTTTTTTTATTATTAATGATTAAATTAAATGATGTGATTAAATATTTTAATAATTAAAAATAAATAAAGATATATATTATTATTATTATTTTGGTGAGAAAATAAATTAAACTTCAAAATAATATATACAATTTTAAAATAGAATAATTAATTGGGATAGACTTTCAAACTATTTGTGAAAGAAAGTTTTAAAATGGGAAAAGTGAAGTGCATGCACATGCATGACTCCAAACTAAAATTTGAATTGGAAACTTTTCTTATTATGAGATTATTGTTTGATTTTGTTTTGGAAAAAAAATCTCTCTATCCTTGTTTTAATATTGAAAAATTAGGGGAGAAAGTTTTTAGCAGTTGATTTTTGTTTTCAAACAAGAAATTTTGTGTCTGCAACATTATTCTAAAAATTAGATGCTTGATATTGTTCTTTTGGGTTTTCGAATAGTAAGGATTTTCTGAAGGTTTCCATGTTAGATCTTATCCTTAGCATTTTCTCTTCCATTTCAAAGCGAATGACACTAGGTTGGCTTTATTCTTTGCTATTTGTTAGTTTCTCCAGTTAATGTGATTGTTTTCTCTCTTTGTTGTTTGTTGAAATTGATACTGGATTGTTGGTGATATATGTTGATTGTATTTCCTTCTAAGGTTCTTAAGCATCATTATCCCTGATATTGCATGGAATTTGATCTTCCAAATGCTCTTCTTAAAATTTCCTTAAGTCATGTCAACAAACCTTATTGTTCAATACACCATCTTCACACCTTTTGTTGCTGCATGCAAATTAATAGTCAAGGTTATGAATGTTACTCCTAATCTTGAATCTCAACTAAACATCTTCCTTTTGTTACTCATTTCTTTTTTGTGGAGGAAATAACTATTTAAGTATGAAAAAATTAGATTATATGCCTATGTAGCTATGTCACTAAACCTCTCAATGATCAAAGAAGAGATTTACTTTTATTCATAGCTTATTTTCCATTTCCTATGAGGCTATGCGTTCAACTCCATAAGCATGCATTCTTGTTTCTGAATTGAAAATTATACCAAACCTTAAGCTTGATGCCATACTTGAAATTCTAGTCTCTATGTGCGTTCACCTTTGGATTTAGGAGGGAGGATTTCTTGTGTTTTCCATGCCATGGGAAGCTTTGGTGCCTTCTAGTTTGTGCATTTTTTGTCACCAAATTCTATTTTATTTATTGGCTATGGTAATTACATTGCTTTTATATGATATTCGATCTAGACAATAAATGGTTTCTTTGTAAGATTGTTGGTGTTTGAGTTATTCATTCTTTCTATTGTTCTTTGCTAGTTAAAGAAATGTATTCTATGTGGGGGTAAACCAGGCCACACCATTTTTCCCTCTCCAATCGATTTAGATATTCTTGGAAATATAAACATAAATATATATATATATATATATATATATATATATGTTTTTGTATATTAAAGTTTTTAAATTGATATTATTTTTGTCTTTCTTTCTATGAATTTGTTGGTTGTAAACAACCATTTGGGAATATTTGTTATTACAAAATTTTAGTATTATGATATAAGTATATATATCTATATATGTAGATGTATATATATGTATGTATATGTATATATATAGATAAATATATATGTATGCATATATAAATATATGTATATTATCTATAAGTGGTTTTTATTTAGATGTGTAGAGTAATTGAATGTATTTAAATTTAAAAGAAATATGTTTCTTATGGGTAAATGACTATATTAGATATGGAATTTTGGGAAATATTAATAGTAGGGAGGTGGATAAATTATGAAATTTGAGGATCTAGTTAAACAATGTTGTTATTTTACTTCATACTCATAGTGATAATGGTGCCTTATAAAAGTGGGTATTATGTGTTCATGTATTGTGATCATTTTGGGGAAATGATGATGTGAATGTATCAGTAGAATGGGAATCCTTGTGTAGGTTAGTTAGTAGACTTCCAGAGGCTAGGGGAGATATCTACATGTTGATTTTTATAGTTTAGTTATTTATTTTGAAATGGCCATCAATGTTCTTGAAATGGGTGAAATGTTACTTGCATTAGGTTATTAGGGTTTTAGCCTTGAACCAGTGTTATGCTTTATGATGTGGTATTTGTGTGAGAAGGATCATGCCTCATGTATGTAAATTTTTTTGTGAGTTTTGTGCTTTGTGCAAGTGGGTACATTCCCTAGATGTAATGTTGGTTGTTTCGATGCTAGTAGGGAGAGTAGCTCTTCATGGGGGGTGAAACATAAAGGGGCAACCTAGATAACCCATGGAAAATTTCTCTTAATAATTGATAACCTAATTAATTAACTAGTGGTTTTGGGTAGGTTCACATTAAACAAGTTAATTAAGATGCCTCACCCATTCCTATAGTTCTTTTGTAGGCTAAGGATGAGCTGAAAAGGCTTGGTCGACATGACCACTACCTTGTCCTCATGAAAGATAAGTGGTTCTGCACGTGTCACCCTATGGGGCCGACACCTAGTGAAAGGCATCCAAGATAACCATAGATAGGGGCCAATGCCTATTGAGAGGTAGATAGGATAACCCATGCCAGGGCCATGTAATGAAACTCTTCCTATAATATATGTGTAGTGTTTCCTTGCTTTTGTGTGCCTCTAGAAGTAGTTGTTCTTGGTTTTTTTTGTTTCTTTTATTGTGGAGTCTTATTAGCCTTGTCTGCTTGACTTTTTTTTATGTTTTCAGTCCTTCTTGTCATCTCCTAGCATGGGGGGTGGGCCTTAGGGTCCATACGGTTGGGTGGAACGTTCTATGCACTTCACTGGGTTCCTAGTCAAAGTTTGTGATGCAAGGGGTTGCATCAGTTGTAGTGGTTCCAAAGCTTACCAAAGTTGGAGATAGTATTGATGCTATGTATTACATTCTTTTTGTTGTATCACATTATGTAATTGTTTAATCCTTCCCATTGTTATAAGGGAAGCTTGTTGAAACCTGTAATCTATTTTATGATCTATTCCTTGCATGGAATGTGAGATATGGATTCTTTGGTTCGCATTAATGTTTTCAAGTGGTGTTGTATCTATGGAAATATTTGTAAATATGCAATCTTGGAACGATGTATATTTATGTTAGGAAAATGATGGATTCTCTCTTGGAAATTATTATTTGATTGGATGGATGATTATTTAATGTTATGGATGTATGTACGTTGTTTAATTATCCTTTATAATGGTTTTAAATTTATTTACTTGTGGGTTGATTTTTCATCATTATGGGAATTAAATTATATTAGAAATGTTCATAAGTAATGCAATCATGTCACCCTAGAGGACTAGTTAGATGATGTGTATGCATAGTTTTAGTATTTTGATTTACATTTCATATTAGTTTTACTTAAAAAAAATTATACTTTAATTGTTAGTTATCCTTTAGGGTTTGTGTGGCGGGGCATTACAACTTGGTATTAGAGCCCAAGTTTTAACACTGGGTACTCTAGGTTCAATTTATTCCATTACGTTAACCTTATGCTTAACTCTTGAACTTATGTGTTTCCCCTTAATTATTGTGTAGGAATATGCCTATGGGTCGAGGTCGTGGTTGAGGTAGAGGCTGTAGTGGTGGTCATAGGGTTAACCGCTAGAGTACACCTTCTGAGAGTTCCCATGATAGTGAGCAGGGTAGTGGTGGTCAAAATCTAGGTCAACCGAGTGCAGAGGGAGCTCATCCATGCTAGTTGCTAGAGGAGGTTCTTGGCCGCTTATGCCCTAGGTAGGAAGAGGATCAACAGGTGGCAAGGGAAAGGGAGATGTCACCTCGGAGGAGAGATATAACAGTGGAAAATGATGCCATTGCAACATGTCACATGAGAGACCTTTTGAGAGCACATCCTCCCACATTTGATAGTTCTAGTGTAGGATTGGAGGCAAAAACTTGGCTAATTGATCTAGATAGGTGCTTTTCTATGCACCCATATGACAGTAACACTAAGGCTAGGTGTGCCATCATGCATCTCAAAGGGTTTCAATCTACATGGTGGTGATTAGATGAGTAGAAATTGCACTTAAAGATTGGTATAGTGACTTGGGAGTTATTCATGGAGAGGTTTAGAGCTTGTTTCCTATCAAACCATTGGAGAAACTGCTGTGCTGATGAGTTCCACGAGTTGAGATAGATGGCCATGTTAGTGGAATAGTATGAGCACATATGTTATGAACTTAAGCAGTATGTCAGGATTAGTGATGATGAGGGTATGTTAGTGCAAAATTTTATTAGGGGCTTCAATGCCCGAATCAATGGAGTTTGTGTCTTTGAGACGAAGACCATGAAGGTGTCTATCGAGAAAGCACATTTAGTGGAGGAGAATTTTTCCATGGCTTTAGGAGGCCATTGCTACCAATTTTCACTACAACCTGATTGGTGGAGCTGATTAGTTTCATTTATAAAAGTGAAAGCTCGGTTAGTTGCTACATTGTTTGAATTGTTGATTACATCAGATTTATAAAGTTTTAGTTATTCAAATGTCTTTAGTGAAACATAATTTTAAGAGTTATTGCTCAGTGCTTGAAAAATGAAATGAAGTATAAATCAGAATACATAAATTATTAGGAAAGAACCATTGCTTTCATTTATTTCACAATATTGTTACATTTTAGCATTTCATCTATTCGGAAATGAATTGTACAAGTTTGCATTGAGATGATTTTTTTTCATAATTGAAAAAAAGAAAAGAAATTAAAGTGCCCCACACAAATCATGGGAGTAACTATAACAATGAATCATGAGAAGCATGCTACACTATGGAAGATATAAGAAATAAAGACATAAGCATGAACATAATCATCATTGCCTATTGTTGTTGGTCGATGCAGGAGTGGTGCACCATCATTCGTCCTCAAGCTCTGATTGAACTATAAGAGAAGTAAAGGGTTGTTAGAGCTCCGATTATGAACATCCCTAAATGAGCCACCAAAAATAATGCATAATGCTACTTATAATGCATTGAAACAACTGAAGTTGTAAGAACATGAGCTGGATAAAATCCAAGAATGAACATCATAATAGTATATTGTTTTATCTAACATTGTTTGTTTCCATGTGTAGGTATAGGAAAATTCATGTAGCTAATAATTTCATGAAGACATAAAAGCATGTGGTGTAAAATGGGCTCCCACAAGGGTAGAGCTCGACATGCTGCCCCTTAAACATACAAATGGGGTTGAGTGAGGAAATGCAGTTATCATGCTCATATGAACCATTCATAAAAGAGTGAAACAAAATTCAATTATTAGAGAAATCAAGGACATTGTTAACTCATAAAAATTAAATCTGAACAATGAAGTAAAAATTACAAGTGGACAATGAACTCAATTCAGAAACATAATCAATTGGAATGCATCAATTTCCATACTGGAAAAGTTTTAATACTGTAAAATTGTTTGCATTTTTGTTGCCATATACTTTGTTCATGTTTATTCATGTTGTTCATGATGTTCTTTTCTAATTTATAAAGTGTTGCATGTTCATCATGGTGATAGTGAACAAGCATACATAATGCCTCATCAACAAAGCATTAATAAATAATAAAATCACATAGAGAAAATTCAATTCATGAAAATTTTGAGCTGAGAATGCATTTTTTATGAAGCATTCAAGTATATGAAATGAGTGATGACAAGAAACCTATAGGAACATAAATTTTCTACAAGAGTTACAAGGTAGATGAAAAGGTGTTACTTCAATGGAGGAGCAATGAAAGGTGAGTACATAAACAAGGGTGTGCTGCAGATTTAGTGCAAATGGGTATTTACACTGCAACTACTTCTTCAAGAAAATAATGCATGGAGTGCATAAATGAAAGGACAGTCAATTATGAAGTGGGAGAATTTAGCTTGTTCCTTTAGGATTATTCTCTGAGTAAGTTAAGGTTTGCATTCGAAAAACAATTAAATTAAGTTACAGTGGTGTAAAGAACAAGAGTCAAATGTAGATTTCACTCAAAATATAGAATACCCACTTTTGGTTTTTTTTAATCCAAAATGCAGAATACAATCAAAATGCACAGTTTTGAGCTTTTAAGCTTTCCAGAATGAAGGAAAATAACAAGTATTAGCTACACCCATAAAATTTTGAAGGCCATTGAAATAAAGCATTTTGGAATTTGAATGAGAGTTATTTAATGGATCGAGCCTAGACGTGAGAGAGTTTGCCTTCTATTTTTAGATACCCACATGATGTTTTCAACTTAAAATGTAGATTTATTCCTTTTTATAGTTTACCCATGTGAGGGTTTTTTCCAAAAAATACAAAATGCATAAAATTATATCATGGGTCGAGCCCAGTAAACAGAAGAATACAAAAGAGTTCAAGAAAATGTGACAAAGAGTTTTCTTTAATAAGAAGTAGAGTTTCTTTTTGAGTTCTTACTCAAGATAATGGAAAATGCATGTGTTACAAAATATTGAGATCAAGCATACAGTGGTCGTAGCCTGCAAGAAGGTTTTGAATCATAAATATTTACCAAAGTGAAAAAACCCTTCTGAGTTTTCCATCAAAATCTCAAAATCTGAAACAAACAATCTATAAAATGAAAGAGTTCTTTGTAAAGATTTATTTGAAGCATGTTTAAGCTCGTGACCTATACAAATGGCTTGCATTTATTTTTAAAGAAATTAACAATCATTCTTTTATAGAGAGAAGCTTTTGTTTAAGAGAAAAAATGAATGAGGAAAGAAAAGAATACCATTTTATGCCTGTGGAAGAGCAGACAAGCTATGACTAGGCTGTAATAGAGTTTTCAAAATGCATAAGTCGATGCCCTCATGCTGGCCAAGGAAAGAGTAGAGAGTAAGCACAGAGAGGTGGAGGTTTAAAATCAGAAAATTCATGCATGGACGTAGCCTTGAAGGCCAAGTTTGCTTTCAAAATGAATAAAAGAGGCCATAATGTAATTTAAAAGCAACTTACCTTGCTTATTCATGGAGAATCAACTAAAATAAGGCTCGAATGATGAGATCCAACCTATCAAACCTTAAGTCATGGTGGCAGCGCATCCTCCCAACAAATAATTCTCTCAAAACACCAAGTGTGAAATGAGTGGGATTAGGTTTTGGGTTTAGTTTTGTTCCCATTTTCACTAATTCAAATGTGGTCTTTTCACCATAGGTTAAGTTTTTAATGCCTTCAATAATTATCATTTGATAATGTATTCATGCCCTAGGTTGAGCTTTTGGAGGTTTCACTTAACTTCATATGCCTAAACCTTTAGTTTAGGTTTTGATACTTTATTTCAAAGTCCAAATACCTAAGGCCTTTCTAATGTCAATGATTATTCCTTAGGGAAAAAATTCATGCCTTAGACTTATTTTGATTGATTTTATAGAAATAAAAAAAGATTCAATGATAAAATTGCCTTACATTTTTATGATTTTTTAGAAGAAAAATCAAATTATAAAGAGATATATAAGAGTTGTATTTTTGCAAATATTTTTAAATATTTATTGCAAAAATTAGTCAAATTGAGAAGATAAAACTGCAAATCATTGTAAAGCAGAGATTAAAATAATGATTTATAATTGTTTTATTCTTTGTGCTATTTTTAGCAGTTTTCAAAAAGGAGAGAAGGTTGACTTTTCATCCGTTGAAATTTGAATTGCATGGGATGAAGATAGTGTGTTATTTTTTCTTTTAAAGCAAAATGAACCTATTTTTAGGTGCTTTTTGGGATAAACATGCAAAAAGTGTGAGTTTTCCACTTTTGTTACACATTATGGAGCACTTTTGGAGGCTTTTTTCCATGCTTTCTTCTTGAGCTCGCATTAGGATTTTGCAGGGTTTTATTTAGGAGAAAAACTTAGGGTTTTCCCAAGTTCAGATCATTGTTTCTTCCTCCCTTGTTCATGCAAATATTTATGTACTTAGACTTTGGATACTCCTTTAGTTTAATAAAGCAACATTCCTATTTCTCAATTTTTGTCTCCTTTGCAATTTTAGTATGATGTTCCCATTGTGATTTTGTTTACAGATCCTTTATGTCCTATTATTGTAGATTGTGATGTAGAAAGTTCGTGTGATATAGGTTGCATGTTGTGTTTGAATCTAAATCTTCATGCAAATAAATTATGTATTGAGTGTTCATGAGAGATTGTGAAGTTATTATTGTTTTCTAAGAGTTGTTTGTGGGTAGATAAGAAAAGTCATCATTAAGTTCTTAAGTCATAAGTTTAAATCCATTTATTCTTCTAACTCTTTCCCTCAAAAATCATTTAGAATAGGAACTATCATTTGGAGAACCAGTTCACTTTGGAGATTCCTTCTTCGTTTAGATCACCCACATTTGAAGAAGGTTTCCATGTGTCTGCAAATAGTTAAGTTTCTACAAATTTAGCATAGGGTACATATTTGATTGATAACAATTTTTGGCACGCCCGATGGGACTCTAAAAGTTGATTTCAGAGAAATTTTCAATCTTTCCAATTGTTTTTTGGTGTATGCAGTAAGTTTATTCATCCTTTTGGAGGTTTCTTACATATAACTAGAAACTTCATCCTTATATTTTGCATGTAGATCAAGTGTTGGTTTGTTTCTTAATTTATTTTTTCCAACTTATGAATGAATACATATGTCAATATTTCATGAAAATGTGTCATATCATCCACCATACCACAAAAATGTTGCTCTTCCACCTCATCCTCAGTTATACCCGACCGAAAATGTTGCTGGTTTCAATCTCATGGCCTTTCAAAATCAGCTTGCCCAATATAATTACCACCCACCCACCCCTGCCCAATTTTCATCTTAGCCCTCATATGCTC
Organism: Sequoiadendron giganteum; assembly: GCA_007115665.2. Classification (NCBI taxonomy): domain Eukaryota; kingdom Viridiplantae; phylum Streptophyta; class Pinopsida; order Cupressales; family Cupressaceae; genus Sequoiadendron; species Sequoiadendron giganteum. The sequence goes on from CM021103.1 coordinate 562,930,389, forward strand.
AAAATCAACCCTAAGATATTTGAGACTGGAGCTTCAAAGATATAAGGCTAAACTATGAGGGGAAAATGAGTAAAATAGAAAACTGAAAGCAGTACGATGTGCACCAGGGGGAGATTTCAAGCATAAAGGGCACACTGCTTGACTTCATGAGGCTGTTGGAGGAGATAAAAAAGAAGCATGAGTATAATCAACAATAGGAGGATATGGCTTATCAATCCTATCTTCATGAGTATGATTTGGAAGTGCAAAGGTACAAAGCCCAAGTAACTTCTACAGTTCTAGATTGGCTTGTTCAAGGAGAGGTTTGTGACTATGATTTCCCAAGTTTTAGATAAAGTGAACCTCTTAGTATTCCTAAAATTGAGATTCCAATTTTGAGGTAGGAAAAGGTCTTGAACTCCCCAAATCAGCCTCTTAAGCTTGAAATGCCAAGTTTCAGGAAAATCCATCCCTTGCATGTTGAAAAAAGTAATCAAGTTCAACCTAGTATGGTTGTAGAATGACCCCTTGAGCAATATTCTTCCTCACAAGAAACCCAATAAGCTCTCCAAGTTTCCCTATCAGATGAATCTAATTGTCCTATCACTATCTAGCTTTGTAAAGGTGGATCTATTGTCTTTCAATATAGCTCACTCACCACGAAGGAAGATAGGAACAAAAATCTAATGCATGTAGCTATGGAGCAGTATCGGTTGGAGTAGGAAAAGATAAAACAAGAAAGGACCACTCATGATGAATATTTCTATTCTTTCACTAATGAGATTCCTTGTTTTGTGGAAGATGATGAAATTATTTCAGAGATATCAGATAGGGAACAAGAGGTTGTTGCTAGTTGTGTTGCATTTCTAGCTGATTATGAGCATGATGCATATGAGAGGGGTGTTGAGTCAAATTTGACACAAAATCCTTTGCATTTTGATTCATTTGAATTTTTTTCTAATGTTGTTTATCAGATGCATGAAAGCAGAATACAGAGGACACAAGGCGAAATTTTTCAACTGCAAGGTCAAAATGTCCAATTTTTATTAGAGGTAGCACCACATGAGGAAGAAGAATTGGTTTATTTGTTTGGTCATTTACCTGGTTTTGTAGATCTAGATGAGGGAATCATGCTCATACCAAGGAAAATAGTTCTAGAGCAGTAGGAGGATCCTCAACAAGGTGAGGAATTTCCAATTGAAGCAAAGAAATATAACGGTGGGGTCTTGGATCAAGTAAATGAGCGTGAAGGTAAGCCTATCATTCAACCCACACAACTGGCTGAAAGTGGTTACAAGGTAATAAGTGGATCCCCTTCACAAAAAAAATTAAAATGAGAATGAAGAAGACATTTTTTAGGATGATCTTGAGATTTTTGTTTCAAATTTAGATGCCAAACGACCACCTTTTGAAGGGGAATGTGTGGAACTGCAGGTTCAAGAAACAAAGGGGGGTTTTGAAACTTAGATTTTGATTGCCTCATTTGAAGAACTTCCTTTGTTTTTTAGTATTAATTAAGAAAATGCATATGAACTAACAAATTTATCGAGTTCTGAGTAGAGAAATGATGAAAGCCATTTAGATAAAATATTGATCCATGAGCAAATAAATGAGGGAAGCCTAGTTGTGGAGGAGCGCAAGGTTGAAGGCATGATTCAACCAAGGTAGGAAATACTTGTGGTTGGTGAGGTAGTTGATAAGAGTGAAACCAGAAGGAATAGTTCCAATCTTGTCTTGTCGATAGGATGTCCAATTAGATACATTGCTAAAATGGAGGCCAACAAGAAGATTCCTATCATGATTGAGCCGAAGCATGGAAGTGTAGTTGAAGAATAAAAAATTCAAGTCACTTCACCACCTTGGGTTAGTAATGGTTATATTCCATATGAAGAGCTTAGTAAGCTTGTATACGTTCTTCAAGTTGTGGTACAACTATCTCATGGCCTTTCATCCATTTTTTATTTTTCATGTAGTTGTCCAAAATCATGTAAAACATCAAATATTCTATAGAAAATGAAGCTATTTCACCCAATTAGTGAATGGTTTTGTTTGACCAGCTTTTTTGGTTGGTTAGAGTAGGTTAGAGTTAGTGTGTTCGGTTAATAAGTGCTCTGTACACATTTTAGTTCAGTTGTTTTTCTTTCCCTAAGCGTTGTTCTGCATGTTTTGGTTCACCATTAGGGCATGCTAGTTTGCTTTCAGTAGTGTTTGGTTTTGTTTTGCTATTGTTTGGAGTGTTAGCGTTTGAATTTCTGAGTTTCATTAAGGGGAAGATTTGACTTTGCACCTAATGAAGTATTAAAGGCAATTAATCTAATCCTTAGCAGGAAAGCATTTAGCGGAAATCACCAAAATGTTACCAATTTTCACTACAACTTGATTAGTGGAGCTGATTAGTTTCATTTTTAAAAGTGAAAGTTAAGTTAGTTGCTACATTGTTTAAATTGTTGATTACATCAGATTTATAAAGTTTCAGTTATTCAAATATTTTTAGTGAAACAAATTTTTAAAAGTTATTGCTCAGTCCTTGGAAAATGAAATGAAGTATAAAGCAGAATACATAAATGATTAGGAAAGAATCATTTCCTTCATTTATTTCACAATATTGTTACATTTCAGCATTTCATGTATTCATAAATGAATTGTACAAGTTTGCATTGAGATGATTTTCTTTTTAGAATGGAAAACAATAAAAGAAATTAAAGTGCCCCACACAATCCATGGGAGTAACTATAAAAATGAATCATGAGAAGCATGCTACACTATGGAAGATGTAAGAAATAAATACATATAAGCATGAACATAACCATCATTGTCTGTTGTTGTTGGTCGATGCAGGAGTGGTGCACCATCCTTCATCCTCAAGCTCTGATTGACCTATAAGAGAAGTAAAGGGTTGTTAGAGCTCTGATTATGAACATCCCTACATACACCACCAACAATAACACAAAATGCAACTTATAATGCATTGAAACAACTAAATTTGTAAGAATAGGAGTTGGACATAAGCCAAGGAAACATCATAATAGTATATTATTTTAACTAACATTGTTTGTTTCCATGTGCAGGTATAGGAAAAGTCATGTAGTTGATCATTTCATGAAGACATCAAAGCATGTGGAGTAAAATGGGCTCCCACAAGGGTAGAGCTCTGCATGCTGCCCCTTAAACATACAAATGGGGCTAAGTGAGGAAATGTAGTTATCATGCTCATATGAGCCATTCACGAAGGATTGAAATAGATTTCAATTATTAGAGCAATCAAGGGCATTTTTCACTCATAACAATCAAATATGAACAATGAAGTGAAAATTACAAGTGGACAATGAACTCAATTCAGATACATAATCAATTGGAATGCATCAATTTCCATACTAGAAAAGTTTTAATACTATCAAATTGTTTGCATCTTTGCTGCCATATACTTTGTTCATGATGTTATTTTCTAATGCAACAAATGTTTCATGTTCATGACGGTGATAGTGAATAGGCATACATAATTCCTCATCAACAGAGCATTAATAAATAATAAAACCACATAAAGAAACTTCATTTCATGAAATTGTTGAGCTGAGAATGCATTTTTTTTTAAGCATTCAAGTATATGAAATGAGTGATGACAAGAAACCCACAGGAACATAAATGTTGCTACATAAGTTACAGGGTAGATGAAAATGTGTTACTTCAATGGAGGAGCAATGAAAGGTGAGTACATAATCAAGGGTGTGATGTAGATTTAGTGCAAATGGGTATTTACATTGCAGCTACTTCTTCGGGAAAATAATGCATGGAGTGCATAAATGAAAGGACAGTCAATTATGAAGTGGAAGAATTTAGCTTTTTCCATTAGGAGTATTCTCTGAGTAAGTTAAGGTTTTCATTCTGAAAAACAAGTAAATTAAGTTACAGTAGAGTAAAGAACAAGAGTCAAATGCAAATTTCACTCAAAATACAAATACCCATTTTTGGTTTTTTTTAATCCAAAATGCAGAATACAATCAAAATGCACAGTTTTGAGCTTTTAAGCTTTTAAAAATGAAGGGAAATAACAAGTATTAGTTACACCCATAAAATTATGAAGGCCATTGAAATAAAGCATTTTTGAATCTGAATGATTGCTATTTAATGGGTCGAGCCCAAAAGTGGGAGAGTTTTCCTTCTATTTTTAGATACCCACATGATGTTTTCAACTTAAAAAGCAAATTTCTTCCTTGTTTTTTCTAGAAAATACAAAATGCATAAAATGTTATCATGGGTCGAGCCCTATAAATGGAAGAATACAAAAGAGTTGAAGAATTTATGTGACAAAGATTTTTCTTTAATAAGGAGAGTTTCTTTTTGATTTCTTACTCAAGATAATGGAAAATGCATATGTTTCAAAATATCGAGATCAAGAATAGAGTGGTCGCGGCCTGGAAGAAGGTTTTGACTCATAAATATTTACCAAAGTGAAAAAACCCTTTTGAGTTTTCCATCAAAATCTCAAAATCTGAAACAAACAATGTATAAAATGCAAGAGTTCTTTGTAAATATTCATTTGAAGCATGTTTAAGCTCACAACCTATATAGATGGCCTGTATTTATTTGTAAAGAAAGTAAAAATCATTCTTTTATAGAGAGAAGCTTTTTTTAAGAGAAAAAATGAAAGAGGAAAGAAAAGCATACCAATTTATGCCTGTGGAAGACCAAACAAGCTGCGGTTGGGCTCTAATAGAGTTTTCAAAATGCATAAGTTGATGCCATCATGGTAGCCAAGGCAAGAGTAGAGAGTAAGCACAAAGAGATGGAGGGAAAAAAATAGAAAATGCATGCATGGTCGTAGCCTCGAAGGCCAAGTTTTCTTTCGAAATGAAGAGAAGAGGACATAATACAGTTTAAAACCAACTTACCTTGCTTATTCATGGAGAATCGACCAACATATGGCTTGAATGATGAGCTCCAACCTGTCAAACCCTAAGTCATGGTGCTGGTGCATCCTCCCAACAAAGCATTCTCTCAAAAAACCATGTGTGAAATGAGTGGGATTAGGGTTTGGGTTTAGTTTTGTTCCCATTTGCACTAATTCGAATGTGGGCTTTTCACCATAGTTTAAGTTTTTAATGCCTTCAATAATTATCATTTGATAATGTATTCATGCTCTAGGTCGAGCTTTTGGAGGTTTCAGTTAAATTCATATGCCTAAACCTTTAGTTTAGGTTTTGATACTTTATTTCAAAGTCCAAATACATAAGGCCTTTTTAATGCCAATGCTTATGCCTTATACTTATTTTGATTGATTTTATAGAAATCAATAAAGACTCAATGATAAAATTGCCTTATATTTTTTATGAATTTTTAGAAGAAAAATCAAATTGTAAAGAGATATATAAGAGTTGTATTTTTGCAAATATTTTTAAATGTTTATTGCAAAAATTAGTCAAATGGAGAAGATAAAACTACAAATCATTGTAAAGCAGAAATTAAAAAAATGATTTATAAATTGTTTTATTCTTTTTGTTATTTTTAGCAGTTTTCAAATAGCAGAGAAGGTTGACTTTTCTTTCATTGAATTTGAATTGCATAGGATGAAGATAGGGTGTTATTTTTTCTTTTAAAGAAAAATGAACCTATTTGAAGGTGCTTTTTGGGATAAACATGCAAAAAGTGTGATTTTTCAACTTTTGTTACATATTATGGAGCAGTTTTGGAGGCTTTTTTCTAGGATTTCTTCTTGAGCTCGCATTAGGGTTTTGCAAGGTTTTATTTAGGAGAAAAACTTAGGGTTTTTCTCAGGTTCATATCATTGTTTCTTCCTCTCTTGTTCATTCAAAGAGTTTTGTAAGCAATTTTTTGTACTCAGACTATGGATACTCCTTCAGTTTAATAAAGAAGCCTTCCTATTTCTCAATTTTTGTCTCCTTTACAACTTTAGTATGATGTTCCCATTTTGATTCTATTTACAGATCCTTTTATATCCTATTATTGCAGATTGTGATGTAGAAAGTTCATGTGATACATGTTGCATGTTGTGTTTGAATCTGAATCTTCATGAAAATCAATTATGTATTGAGTGTTCATGAGAGATTGTGAAGTTATTATTTTTTCTGAGAGATTTTTGTGGGTAGATAAGCAAAGTCATCATTAAGTTCTTAAGTCATAAGTTCAAATCCAGTTATTCTTCTAACTCTTTCCCTCAAGAATCATTTAGAATAGGAACTATCATTCAAAGAACCAATTCACTCTAGAGATTCCCTCTTCATTCTGATCACCCACATTTGAAGAAGGTTTCCATGTGTCAACATATAGTTAAGTTTCTACAAATTTAGCATAGGGTGCATATTTGATTGATAACAACCACATAGGTGTTCAAATTGGTGGTGCACCTTCATCTAGTTTTGTTTCTTGAGGTGGGAAGCCTTAGGTAGTGGGTTCATCCAGGATCCATCATGCACCCGCTAAGGGTGGTCAATAGTAGCAACAACATTAGTCTCAATCTAAACATAATAATTCTCAATCTCAACAGAGGTAGATTTTGGTCTAGAAAGAATTAGAATTGGAAGTGAACTTGACATGATTGTGTTGATCAACCTGCATAGAGTACTCAAACTATAGCTAATTGAGGTAGTGTCTGGTAGTCCAGTGTACCCCTTGGTGGTAGAGGTTTTGGCAAAGACACAGGTTGTGTCTCTTGCGGCCAATAGGGCCATATTGCTAGATAGTGTCCATAGAGGAACACTTCAAGTTTTAGTTAGAGGCCGGTAGCTTTAGAGCTGATGGTGGGTGATGTAGGCAATTCACATCAAGTTTTTGTAGTGGTTGACAAATACTAGGTTGAGCATCAGGGCACCATAGTGGAGGCTTTAGATGTGTTAAAAGGTATTGATATCTCTATTCTCTTTGATTTTGGTGCTTCAAATTCATTTATTTATCCTTCCTTAGTAGAGCATTGTAGACTAATGGCAGCAAAGCAAGGTGTTAGGTGTTAGGTTGAATCAGCCTTTGAGGTGAAGGTAGCAGTAGAATCCCTTGTTCAAGATTGTAATTTATAAATTGGGTCACTTGTGACTACAGTGGATATTTGCATCCTACCTCTCGGATCCTATGATGTTGTATTGGGTATGGATTAGTTGAGTGCTCATTGAGCAATGATAGGTTATCGTCATAATTCTATTCGATGAGTGGATGATTCTAGCAATGAGGTTGAGGTTGTTGGCATCTAGAGACCCATCTCCCTATGGATGATTTCTTCTATGCAGTTGAGGAGATGTATGTGCCTAGGCTGCCAATTGTTTACTATGTACGCTACTGACTTGGAGCTAGGGGAGAGTTGAGAAATATCTCTTGATGATTATCCTCTCCTTAAGGAGTTCGTAGATGTCTTTCCTAGTGAGATTCTAGGGATTCCACCTAAGTGTCACATTTATTTCAATATAGACTTGGTACTCATAGTTGAGCCTATTTCTTGAGCTCCGTATTGAATGACGACACAAGAGCTTTAGGAGCTTCATTTATAATTAGATTTATTAGAAAAAGGGTTCATTCATCCTAGTGTTTCCCCCTAGGGAGCACCAGTGATATTTTTGAAGAATAAGGATGGTTCCCTTCATTTGTGCATTGATTATAGATAGCTAAATAAGGTGGCGATGAAGAATTGATGATCTATTTGATCAGATAAAGGGAGCTAATGTATTCTCAAAAATTCATCTTAAGTTGGTGTACCACCAAATGTGTATTGCCAAGGTTGATATACACAAGACTACATTTGACACTTTCTACGAGCATTATGAGTTCACTATTATGCTATTGGAGTTGAAAAATGCACTGTTAGTTTTCATGAGTCTGATGAATGGAGTCTTCCATACCTACCTAGATATATTTGTTCTCATGTTCCTCGATGATATCCTGATCTACTCATAAATTATGGAGGACATGAGGGGCATCTAAGATAGGTGTTGTAGTGTCTGAGAGACAATCAGTTATATGAAAATCTAGCAAAGTGTGAGTTCTTTCAGACAGAGGTGAAATACTTGGGTCATGTTATTTCTAGTGAAGGTATTTCTGTAGATCCTTCAAAGATCCAAGCCATCATAGATTGGCTTGCACCCACAAATGTTCCTGAGATTCATATTTTTATTGGTTTGGTGGGATACTACTGACAATGTTTCACAGCTTCTCAAGGATAGCTTACTCCATAACTTCTCTTTAGAGGAAAGAGAAGAAGTTTATTTGGTCAGAGCAGTGCCAGTCAACCTTTCAGACTCTTAAGGAGAAGTTGACCAGTGCACCTATCTTAGCAATACCTAACCCTACTAGAGATTTTTTTGTGTATACGAATGTGTCCTTGGAGGGTTTAGGAGTCATTCTTATGTAGGAGGGTCGTTTGATTTCCTATGCATCTCACAAACTCAAGGATCGTGAATTGAATTACCCCACTCACGATTTGGAGTTAGCCACCATTTTTCATGCTCTGGTGAGATGGAGGCACTTTTTATTGGGTAATCGGTTTAAGATGCATAGCGATCACACAGTTTGTAGTATATATTTACATAGCCAAACTTGAATGCCAAGTAGAGGAGAGGGATGGAATTCCTTTGTGAATACAATTTTGAGGTTAAGTACATCCAGGGCAAGGAAAATGTAGTGGCAGATGCTTTGAGTTGACTGAGACATGAGTTATCTATTGTGACTCTTGGTGTTGATTTGAGGAGTAAAATTCATGAATCTCTCCCTATAAGTAGTTGGTATCAGGATGTGAAATCATAAATTGAGTCAGATAGAGATTTAGAGGGGAATTTTCTAGGATATTCACTTGAATCAAATGGTCTCTTGTAGAATATGGGTCATATGTATGTATTGTTGGATGTTGTCATTGTGTTTCTGATGTGTGGTTGTCATTGATGTCAACACTATTAGCATTGGTGATTTTGAAGGCTGTATATGTCAAGGAGATTGAGAAAATTGTAATAAATATATTGCAGGAAACCAGTGAAGCTGAGAAGGTCAGAGTGATGAAAATTTGTGTTTGTTGATGATCAAGAGGCATGCACTAAAGGATTTTTTTTCTGAGCTTATCTAGTATGTTGTCCAAAATTTTCAGTGGTACGCATCAAGAATTGAGGAAGTTATGAAGTTCTATGTTCCTACAATTATTCAGTTATTGTAGCAAGTGTTTCTAGAAGATGATATTGCAATTATGGTAAATTGGGTTGTTGTGTATGTTCCTGGGGTGTTCAGTGATGTTTCTAGATTGTGCTCTATCAGTGTGGTACATCTGCGTTGATCGACATGTTCATGATTGAATATTTTTCCTTGTGTGTTTAAGGTTTTCACGTTTTGGCCGATATGATGGTGGTAGCATGTTGCAGATCCTTATGGATTTTGTATTGTTTTGCATGTTCAAGGATGTTGATTTAGGTCCTCACTATGTTGTGACCAACTTAGGTTGGTACACATTAAGATATGTTCATGTATTGAGGTTGACAGTTGTAATTTATTCTTTATTTTTGGCCGACAGAGTTAATGATGTAAGTACATGTAGCAGATATATAAGAGGATTTTTTTACTCATTTTAAAGTATGCTCGATGAGTGTATGTGAAGTATATGCAAGAGATGTGTGAATAAATATTAGATCATTCGAGTGTAGAGTAGAGTGTGAAGGAGATTAAGCGAAGTGTGAAGAACTATAATCAAGATTTTGTAGAAGCTAATTTCTCAGTTCAACCTCATCAGATGGATTTAATCTAATTGTTTTATGTAAGCCAATGAGCCTTCCCTTTGATTAGTGAGCTCTAGGCAGTGTTCCTGAATGCATGTGCATTCCCTATTCATTTATTTCCTTATACTTCTAACAAGGTATAATCTTATGGACTAACATCCACCATGGTTTTTCCCCTAAGAAGGTTTCCAACTATAAAAATCTTGGTGTTCATGTGTTGTTGATTCATGATTTCACTGTTAATTATTAGATTTGATATTAAAAGTTGTTTAAGGTTGAATAAGCTTAAATTCTATAACAACTAGTTCATCCCCCCCTCTCAGTTGTTTATCCTTGTTTTTTCGAAAATTGGTATCAGAGCTAATTCCTTTGAAGAAGTCTAATAGCTTGAGGTGATCCTAGATGGAATCATACAAGAAGGATAGTCCTAGATTCGATGGTACAAACTAATCTCTATGGAAAGTCAAAATGGAGTGTCATTTGAAGTGCATTGGTGAGCCTTTCTGGAAGATTACAAAGAATGCATATACAATTCCTCAGAATGGTCCCTCTACCCCTGATGAAATCAAAGAAGAAAAAACTAATACTAGGGCTATAGAAGCATTGCTAAGTGCTTTGATAGATTCAAAGATGAAAAATTTAATAGGTCTGGATAAAATTGGAAACATTATATGAAAGAGATGCACTAGTGAAAGTTGCTAAGCTGCAAGTCTAAAAGGCAAGTGGGAGAACATGAAGATGAGTGAAGATGAAAACATATTTCCTTCTTGCAAGAGGTAAATGAATTAGTGATGGACATTAGATGTGTCAATGGAACCTTGGAAGAAGATGAAATTGTGGGTAAAATACTTAGATATGTGCCTACTTACAAAACAAAAGCTCATGTTATTGAAGAACTCAGGACAATAAAAAATGTGACAAGAGACATGTTGATTGGAAAACTTGATGCCTTTGAGTTGAGTGAATTTGGGGAATCCTTTCCTAAGATAGAGTTTGCATTCAAAGCTACTGTATCAGTAAAAATCCAACAAAGATATGATCTAGGGGAGAGTTCCAAAAGAATGCTCAAGTATGAAGAAGAGATGAAACTGATCGAAGACGAAGAAAGAGAGCTAGAAGAATCGGAAGCACTGATTATGAAAAGAGAAGCCAAAGGAAAATGTAAGCACAAAGGAAATATTCCTATTAAATTTTTCTCTTGTCATAAGATAGGTCATTTTGCATCAAGATATCTTGAAAGAGTCTCTAAGTATAAACCTAATAAGACTAGATTTCAAAAGAAATGTTATTATTCTAAAGAAGGAGTTACTAATGATGAATCTGATAAAGAAACTAGAAATGAAGATGAATTGGTATTCATTGCTATCAAGGAAAATGGTCCAGTGTCCACTAAATTAGTTGGTAATTAGAATATTAAAAAATATCTTGTAGCTAGAATTGATGAGAAGGATGAGTGGGTGATCGACAACGGATGCTCATACAATATGATTGGTGATAAAAAACAAGTTTCTAAGCTTGAAAAAGTATGAAGATGGTGTTGTAAGATTCAAAGATAACAATGCCGGTGTGATTTGTGGCAAAGGCACTATTTCTCTTGGTGGAAAATGCAATACTGATGATGTTATTTATGTTGAAGGATTGAAGCATAATCTGTTGAGTGTTGGACAGATGGTTGACAAAGATTACAATCTTTAGTTCAAAGATGGTAAGTGTAGGATATTGGGAAGCTCAGGAAATGTGATTACTTCAAGTACAAAGACAAGAGGTAATATTTTCACTTGAATGTTGCTATGGATAGTTGTTTGATTACACAAGTTGATGTAAGCTGGTTATGGAATAAAAGGTTGTGTCATGTGAATTTTGATAACATTGTCAAAATAAGCTCCACACAAGAAGTCAGAGATCTACCTAAGTTAGTGAAGCCTACTAACACTATATGCAAGGAATGTCAGATAGAAAAAAAACAAGAATTTCATTTTAGAGTCGACAACATCATTCCAATGGAGTATTGGATTTGGTACATACTTATCTATGTGGTCCATCCAGAATCAAAAGTCTACAAGGAGAAAGGTACTTTATGTTGCTTATTGATGATTATTCTAGAATGGTTTGGGTTGCCTTCTTAAGAGAAAAAAAATGAGGCATTAGAGAAATTAAAAAGCTTCAAAGCTTTGGCAAAAACTAAGATAGGTTTGAAGATAAAATGGCTAAGATCAAACAGAGGTGGTGAATTCACTTCCTGAGAGTTCAATTCATTCTGTGAGGAGCATGGAATAAAAATATAGTTATCTACTCCTCAAACCACACAACATAATGAATTTGTTGAGAGAAATATCATAACAATTTTAGATGTTGTCAGAACTATGATGTTGGAAGGTAATGTTCCTCATTTCTAGTGGAGAGAAGCTATAAGAATTGTTGTGTGTACTACCAACTGGTTGAATGTCAATAGCAGTTCTGGTAAGACTCCTTTTGAGCTATGGTTTGGCTGAAAACCTACTATTAAGTATTTCAAAATCTTTGGAAGCAGATGTTATATTAAAAGAGATGAAGATATAGGAAAGTTTGAATCATGTAAAGATGAATATTGGATGGAAGAAATGAAGGAAGAACTGATGCAGATAGAGAAAAATGATACATGCATTCTTGTTCCTAGACCTCAAGACAAAAACGTGATTGGAACCAAATGGGTCTTTCGAAATAAGTTGAATGAACAAGGTGAAGTAAGCAAGAATAAAGAAAGACTAGTATGTAAAGGATACTCATAGATGGAAGGTATTGATTTTGAAGAAAAAATTTCCCCTGTTGCTAGAATTGAAGATGTAAGGTTATTTCTTGCTTATGCTACATTCAAGAATTATAAATTCTATCAAACGGGTGTGAATTCATCATTTCCGAATGGTGAACTAGAAGAAGAAGTTTATGTTGAGCAACTAGATGGATTTCAATTGAATAATGAAAAGGACATGGTGTGTCGGTTGAAGAAAGCACTATATGGACTCAAACAAGCCCCTAGAGCTTGGTATGCTAAACCAAATAAATACTTGTTGAAGCTTGTATTCAATAGAGGTACTACTGACAACAATCTATATTTCAAGCTGGATCAAGATAAATAATTAATTATTGAAGTCTTTGTTGATGACATTATTTTTGAAGGTGGTGATAACTTATGTATGAAATTTTCTGATGAAATGAAAAGTGAATTTGAAATGTCAATGATAGGAGAACTAAAATTCTTTTTAGGATTGCAAATTACTCAGTTAGATGATGGAATCTTTATTTCTCAGTCCAAGTATGTGAGAGAGTTACTGAAAAAGTTTGGCATGGAAGATTCAAAGCCAGTTGCTAGACTCATGGTAACTGGATGCAAACTATCTCAGAATGATGATTCACCTAAGGCTAATCAAACAAGATATAGGTCAATGATTGGTGGATTTCTATATTTGACTCAGACAAGACTAAAAATTATGAATATTGTGTGCATGGTTGCTAGATATCAAGCTGATCCAAAGGAATCACATGTGACTGCAATAAAGAGAATATTCAGATACTTGAAAGGAATAGTTGACTTTGGGTTATAGTATCCAAAGGATGATGATCTTACTCTGAATGCCTTTACAGATGTATATTGGGTAAGAGATGTAAATGATAGGAAAAACACAAGTGGTGGTGCATTCTTCTTGGGAAAGAAGCTAGTGTCTTGGCTAAGTAAAAAGAATAATTCCATTTCCTTATGTACTGCTGAGGCAGAATATATTGCTGCTGCAAACAACTGTACCCAAGTGTTGTGGATGAAGAAAATGTTGAGATATATCAGAGTTGAGTATGATGATCCTATTGCTATATTCTGTGACAATTCAAGTGCCATAAAAATTTCTAAGAATCTGGTGCTACACTTAAAGACAAAACATATATCTATCAAGTATCACTTTTTGAAAGACAAGGTGAGTGATAAAGAGGTCAAATTGGAATATGTTCCTACAAAGGAACAAATTGCAGATATCTTTACTAAAATGCTACCTAAGGCTATGTTTGAGTATCTTAGAGGCAATTTAGGGGTAATTTCCCCTCCTAATATAAACTAATATGCAAGTATTTGTATCAATCCGTGGACTTACAGTTAGAACTTGTTTCAGATTGATGTTGTGGTGGTTGCTACTCAAGGGGAGTAGTCAGATGATTCAGATGATATGTAGATCAGAGCATGTGTGCCTTTTCCATTTGTAAAACCCCTATATTTTTCTTGTTCGACTGGACAATGTGTCCTTGCTTTGAATTGGTGTTTCTGGATATTCAAATACTATATTCTGTGTGTGTTATTTGATCGCTATTTATAGAGCGACTAACTATTTTATGTGATGTGATGTGGTTTATTTGATGTTATATTTTACATGCTTTAATTGTTGTAATGATGTTAGTGGATATAACATGTTAGTGTATATGAGGTTATTTGAAGTGTAATGGAAATGTCAGTTATGATGATTGTATTGGTGAAGGGGATGGGTTCGCATCACTCACTTGCGAGCACCCTACGATTCTATGACTTCCTCTTCATGGTGTGTATTTTATGCTATTTATATTATATGATGTTGGTTACTATGTTTTCAGGATTGCAGGTACATGGCATCGACTCCACCTGGTTTCACAGGTTTGAGCATGTCGATCCAACGGTTAAGTTGAATAGGAGATAGTAGCTAGGTAACTTGTGTCAAGTCTACACCCTAGCCATAGTGTGTCATCAGTCTTGTGTGTCAAGTCATTTATGGCCTTGCTTTAATGTTATTTAATTCTAAAAGGATTTGTGATTTGAAATCAATTATTTATAATTATTGCATTAAATCATGCTGATGGTTATTTAGTTAAAATTATGCTTTGTTGATAGAAGTTATTGTTTAAATTGATTAATTAGATTTAATTTATTTAGTTAATTAAATGTGATGTTAAGAAAATTAAAAGAAATAAAAGAATTTCAATTTGTGGGAATTAAATTATAATTTGGAATTGAAATTGAATTTTAAAAGGAAAGTTAGTTTTCAAAATATTGGAGTTAATATAATATTTTAAATTCTTTTTATTGCATGCAAATTGGATTTGGTTGTTGAAGATATTTTCAATTATGCTAGCATGTGTATGTTTAATTAATGAGAACAGTTTGTTGAAAATTCATTCACGGAGAGAATTTTGGAGAGGAAAAAGCTTCTTCATTTTTGAGAGGATATTTTTGGAAAAATTGCACAGAGAATGGTTTGAAGAAATTTTTGGCTGAGGAATTGAAATTGGAAAATTCTGTTGATGTTGGTTGTGCTTCTAGATTGTTTTCTTGCTTGGATTTACTACATGGTTGAAGAGAAATTGTGAGATCTTTGAAGGAGGATTTGCACCAAAATTCTTCTTTTCCTATAGCTTCAACACTAGGTTTTATTCTGTGGTTTATTGTTCTTGAATTGTTTAAATTAAATTGGTAGTGATTAAAGAATTGCTTGTTAAATTCAATTAGGAAAAGAGTTTGATATTTGAGGAAAAAAATTAATTAATTAAATCTAGAAGCTTTTGTTTTTCCTGTGAAAATTCTTCAGGGAAATTGTGAAAACCTCTGTAGAATTTAATTTATTTGAGGAAATGGATTTTTTTGTTATTTGAATCAAACCTAGAGGTTGAACAACACATTAGATCTGATTTAGAAAATTTAAACCTCTATAGAAATTGCGGTGGAGAAAACTAGAGGATTTGAAAGCTTCTGGGAGTAACTTAATTTCCTTTTAAGTTTTATTGTTCTTTTATTGTTAAGAATTCAAGAAAATGGATTAAAATAATCAATGTTGAAACTCTGTGAAATTTGTTGTTCTCTAGAAAAATTTGCATAATTTCACCTATAGGTGAATATTTCTTAAAATTTTCCCAATTTTTTTATTATAATTAATCTATTTTTATATGTATATTATATATACATATAAGAGTTTATATATATATATATAATATATCTATATACAATGTTTATATTGATAAAAATTTTGGTTTTTAAATTTATTATATTCGCCATCTGTATGACGTTCATGGTTGAGGGTTGTTATAACCGATTTTTTTTTAATTTTAATGTTTTTGCTGGTTGTTATTTTGTTGGGCACCAATATTTTGTTGGGGGAGGCATGGGAGGCATTGCCTCCACAACTTCCCCCATGAGGGGACGACTATGGAGAGAGACCTCTGCAGCCCCCTCCCCAAGCCTTCTTATGGCGCAGCCAAGGTGGGAGAGGGTCGGCTGTGACAATCGCCCCTCCCCACAATGCAAACCTTAGCATAGTGAATGTGTTGTGCGCCCGCCCAACCAAAAGGGTTTTACCCTGCTATCAATAGAAATCGCAGATGAATGAATCCACGTGAAACATAAATTGTTCTCTTAAATTTCAGATTTTGACATTGTCTGGTATATTTATTGTATATGTATATTTTATAATATATATATACATTGTGTATATATATGTTAAAATGTATATACATAATGTGTATACATATTAATTAGGTATATATATAGTAAATATATATCTAGATAATAAAATGATTAATAAATATAGTGTGTATATTTGTATATTTATATAAAAAAGATTTAAAACATTTTAGTTGGATTTAAATGTTTAAATAACATAAGCATTTGGATAATTATTTATTGAATATTCATATATTTTGTTAAATAATGTATTTCTTTAGTAAATTATATTAATATATATTTGATGCATATTTATTACATAAGTATTTTCAGTTGGAGTATACTCAATGTTAAATTTGTTTGATTTAGATGCATGTAATGGAGTTTTGCATGGAGATTTTAAAATAATAGATTTGAATGCATGGTTAATTAGATAAGGAAAAATATATTTTATTATACATTGAAGAAATTGCATGTTTTGAAAGGAAAATTAAATGAGGTATAAGTTTTGTTTAGAAAATTGGAAAGATTTACTTGCATAGATTTATGTTGATTTAAAAGTTAATTAAGGAGTTGTTTATATTGATGAGGCAATTAATTATTTTATTTATTAATTTCTATTAGAGCAATTAAATTATTGTGATTGGAATATGAAAGAGATATGGATTTAGAATATCCAAAAATAGTAATATCCTCGTGATTGCCTTTTAGATTTATTTTCCTTGTATTTCACAAAGGGATGTGAGCTTAAATTGTTTAAGATTCCCTATTATGGAAATGGAAAAGGGTTATATGATAATTTGAGTTAACCCAGTTATTGTGTCATTGAATTTTTCAATGTTCCTATTGTTTGAGGATGGATTTAGGAAATCCAAATATTAGATTTGAATTATGACTTGAATGCTTTAATAGCTATTTCGTCAAGTTGTGTTTTGGGAAGTGGATTAAGTGTTAGTCCAAATTTTTAAGTCTTCGAAACAATCTTAGAGGATGGGGTTGTCGATTCATTATGTCAACCAGTTGTTTTCCCTTGGGTAGTGCATGGTGTCTTTTTAGTAATCTACCTAGTTTCCATGAACGGGGATGTTTTGTACCTCCTGTGAAAGGAGTGGACTATGTGTTTGTTGCCTCCAAGATGTTTTGAGCGAGTTCTATTATTTGTTTCCTCCCTTGAGATGGAGTGGTTTTGATACCTAGGTTGTATGCACTTGTGATTCCCTTGGTGATGAGTTTTGTTTGTGTGTTGTCGAATAGAAGAGTGGCTTCCAGTAGGGGCCAAAGCCCATAAGAGGTAAGATTTGGGTAACCTTTGGAAGTAGTTTAATCAAGTGATAACTAAAATTGTAATAAAAATTTAGGGTTACTTGGTGGGGCATTACACCATTGATGTCAAAGGGGGAGAAAAACAATGTGAAAAACTCTTGAAGGAAGGAGAAATGTTCTATGTGGACAACTAGTTGTGTTGATGGTATTATTTTTCACAACAAGTGTTGCCATCAATGCTATAGGGGGAGATTGTTGGATGTTGTGGTTGTGTTGTTGATATTTGGTTGTCATTGATTCCAATACTATTAGCATTGGTGATTTTGAAGGTAGTATATGTCGAGGAGATTGAGAAAAATGTAATAAATATATTGTAGGCATCTAGTGAAGTTGAGAAGGTCAGAGTGATGAAAATTTGTGTTTGTTGATGATTTGTAGGCATGCACTAAAGGGTTTTTTGTTGAGCTTATCTAGTATTTTTTCCAAAAGTTTTAGTGGTACACATCAAGAATTGAGGAAGTTATGAAGTTTTGCATTCCTATAGTTATTCAATTACTCTAGCAAGTGTTTCTAGAAAATGAGATTGCAATTCTGGTAAATTGGGTTGTTGCATATGTTCCTGAGGTGTTCAATGATATTTCTAGATTGTGCTCTATCAGTGTGGTACATCCACATTGATCAACATGTTTGTGATTGAATATTTTTCCTTGTGTGTTTAAGGTTTTCATGTTCTTGGCCGACATGATGGTGGTAGCGTGTTGCGGATCCTTATGGATTAATCTTGTATTGTTTGGTGTGTTTGAGGATGTTGATTTAGGTCCTCACTATATTGTGACCAACTTAGGTTGGTGCACATTAATATTTTTTCATGTATTGAGGTTGACAGTTGTAATTTATTCTTTATTTTTTGTCGGCAAAGTTAATGATGTAAATCCATGTAGCAGATATAGAAGATCGATTGTTTACTCATTTTAAAGTATGCTCGGTGAATTTATGTGAAGTATATGCAAGATATGTGTGAATAAAAATTGGATCATTCAAGTGCAGAGAATAGTGTGAAGGAGATTAAGAAGAAGTGTTTCTATGTCTAACTAAAATTGTAATCAAGCTTTTGTAGAAGCTAATTTCTTAGTTCAACCTCATCAGATGGATTTAATCTGATTGTTTTATGTATGGAAGTGAGCCTTCCCTTTGAATAGCGAGCTCTAGGTAGTGTGCCTGAATACATGTGCATTCCCTCTTCATTTTTTTCATTATAATTCTAATAGGGTATAATCTTGTGTACTAACATCCAACATGTTTTTTCCCCTAACAAGGTTTCCACGTATAAAAATATTGGTGTTCATGTGTCTCTGATGTGTTGTTGATTCATGCTTTCACTGTTAATTATTAGATCTAAGATTAAAAGTTGTTTAAGGTTGAATAAGCTTAAATTTTGTAACAAATGATTCACCCCCTCCCTTAGTTGTTTATCCTTGTTTTGCAAAAATTACACTCCTTCTAAGGGTCTTCGTACCCTGATTATGTCAAAAGCTCATCAGGCACCCTATTTTTCTCACTCGAGTGTTAAGAAGATATATGCAAACCTTCGTCCATTGTATTTTTGGGCTGGAATGAAGAGAGACATTGCAAACTTTGTGGTGAGGTGTTTGGAGTGTTAGAGAGTTAAGGTGGAACACCAACATCTTGTAGGTCTTTTACAGCCTCATCTCATTCCTGAATGCAAATGGGATATCATATTGATGGACTTCATAGTTGATTTTCATATGTCTTCTCATTAGCATGATGCCATCATGGTCACTGTTGATCGATTGACTAAGGTGGCACATTTCTCTCCTATTCAGTCATCTTATAATGCCTCATCTGTGGTCAAAATATTTATGGAGGATATAATTAGACTACACAAAATTCCATGAAGAATTATTTCTAATAGAGATTCGATGTTCACCTCTGCATTTTGGACATCCTTTGAGCATTCCTCAGGGACCTAGTTGAACTTCAGTTCTGCATAGAATCTAGAGATAGATGGATAGACCAAGAGGGTCAACCAGGTTCTTGAGGACATTCTCTTTATGCATTTTATGGATCAATAGTCTCTTTGGGAGGACTACTTGCATTTAGTGGAGTTCACATACAACAATGGGTATCATAGTTTGATTGGTATGCCTCCTTTCTAGGAATTGTATGGTCATCCTTTCTGGACTCCATTGAGTTGGGACCATATTGATGATAGAGTTATTCTTGGACCCAAGATGCTTCAAGATATGGAGCAACAAGTTGCTTGCATTAGAGAGCACTTGGTGGCAGTGCATGATAGATAAAAGAAATATTTAGATGCACATAGGGTCGACCATTAGTTCTCAGTCGATGTTCTTGCAAGTGCGGTCGTGAAAGAGTCCAATCCATTATGGAAAATGCTCTAAGCTTGCACCTTATTTTGTGGGGAAGTTTGAGGTTTTGGAGAGGATCGGTCCTATTATTTAATGTCTTTCTTTTCCACCCATTCTATCATGCATAAATGATGTGTTTCATGTTTCTATACTTAGGCCTTATTATCCAGACATATCTCATGTTCTTAATTGGAATGCATTACAGGTAGAGGACATGCAGTTGGCATTGGAGCCTGTGGCCATTCTTCAGCATAGGAGCCTTGCTCTTAGGGGTAGATCCATTGAGCAGGTGAAGGGTCCAATGCATCCCAATGATGATACTTTGGCTACATGGGAGGATGCATCCCGGATTTTGGAGTTTTTTCTTTATTTGTTTATAGGCTTCCAAGAGTAAGCCTGGTTCTAGGGGGGAGGATGTAGTGCCTCTCCTAATTTCTTTCATTAGATTGATACTTATTATATTATGTTATGCAATCTGAGACCTTGTTGATACTTGTTTCACCATTCTAGTTTGGTTTGGATGACAGTTTATTTGACTTCGATGATCATGCCATTATGGACTAATGTTTATGTTATGTTGGCTATATTGAGTTTGTTTGTGTATTTAAATTAATTTTACTATGTGTATCATGTGGTTTATGACTATTCTTACTGTGCATCTAGTTAGTGATTGATATATGATGTTGGTTATGATGTAATTATTATTACTCGATGATGTGGTTATTGCTTGAGGTATTCATGAGAGGCACGATCTATCGTCACTCATTCGTGAGCACCCTACTATGTTGTGATTTCCTATCACAGTGTTTTTTTTGTCTGATATATATATGTATATTGCTCAACAGTGTGTTTTGATGCAGGTTACAGGTACTAGACATCGACTCCGCCTACAATGTCAGGTTTGAGCGTGCCTCAAAAACCCAATGGAAATGATGTGGAAAAAGAAGTTGAAAAAAGGTCCCCTACCCCTTGCCATCATCCTCAATGAGGATGAGTACCCATCTTGTAACCCCATCCATCTGGTTTGTATTCTTTGTCAGTTGTCTTGCTTGGTAGCTCTCGTTAATTGATTATATTGTGGTGTCATTTTGTTGGTCGTTATTATAATGTTTAATTTAATTTTGAAATTATGTGGTAAATTAAATATTTGAATGGTCTTGTTCAATAAATTAAATTAAATTAAATTGAATGTAAGGTAATTTAAACTGATTTAGAATTAAAATAATAATTAAATAAATTATGTTTGTGAAAAGGTAATATGTGGTTTTTTATTACTAATTATTAAATTAAATGATGTGACTAAATAATTTAATAATTAGAAATAAATAAAGATAAATATTATTATTATTTTGGTGAGAAAATAAATTAAACTTGAAAAGGATATATATAATTTTAAATAGAATAATTAATTGGGATATACTTTTAAAAATTTTTGTGAAAGCAAGTTTTAAAATGGAAAAAGTGAAGTGCATGCACTTGCATGTTTGATTTTGTTTTGGAATTTTAAAAAAAAAAATCTCTATCCTTGTTTTAATATTGAAAAAATTGGGGGAGAAAGTTTTTAGCAGTTGATTTTTGTTTTCAAACAAGAAATTTTGTGTCTACAACATTATTCTAAAAATTAGATGCTTGATATTGTTCTTTTGGGTTTTCGAAGAGAAGGGATTTTCTAAAGGTTGACCGAAGCTTGTGGGAAGAGGTGATTGCCATGTTAGATCTTATCCTTGGCATTTTATCTTTCATTTCAAAGTGAAGGACATCAGGTTGGCTTAGTTCTTTGGTCTTTGTTAGTTTCTCTGGTTAATGTAATTATTTTCTCTCTTTGTTGCCTATTGAAACTAATACTAGATAATTGGTGATCTCTAATGATTGTATTTCCTTTTGAGGTTCTTAAGCATCATTATCCCTTGATATTGCATCAAATTTGATTTAAAAAATTCTTCACTTGAAAGTTCCTTAAGCCGTGTCAACAAACCTTATTGTGAAATATGCCATCTTCACACCTTTTATTACTGCATGAAAATTAATAGTCAAGGTTATGAATGTTACTCCTAATATTGAATCTCAGTTGAATGCCATCCTTTTGTTACTTGTTTCTTTGTTGTGGAGGAGATAACTATTTAAGTATGGAAAAATTAGATTATATACCTATGTAGCTACATCACTAAACCTCTCAATGATCAATAAGGATATTTACTTTCATTCATAGCTTATTTTCCATTTCTTATGAGGCTATGCATTCAACATTCTGTTGGTATTTTAAAATCCACATAAATATTGCAGATCTCTAAGAGGTAGCCATCCCCTATCAAGGATAACTACAACCACTAGTGGCCAACTAATGACAGTTAGTTGAGGATTGAACTCTCCTACACTTTTGGCTCTATAGGACCAAGGTGGGTAAACCTAAATGTGTTCATAAGAATGCCTCATGACTAGTAAGAACACTTCCCACATACAGATCACAATTCCTACACACTTAGATGGATAGTCACCATTTCATGGTATTGGCAGACTAGAGAATGATTAGTAGTGCCAAAGAGCAATAGAATTGACCCACTTACTACAAGGAAATACCTCCCGAAGGAGGACAAGGTTTTAACAAGTGTTTATGTTCAATATTTGGATTACCATGCTTAGAGCTTATAGTCTTAAACCAAAAAAAAAGGCTACAAACATTGTTCAGTGCCTCATCCATTGGGCAATGGAGTCATACAGAATAAAATCCCGATACTATGAACTTATCTTCATATAGCATTACTATCATGAGATATTTTAGTACACTAAAATAGTACTTCTTCAAGAATCTTGAGCATATACAACCATGAACATGTAATTGAATCTTCAAGCATTTGATTAACTCCTTAATTTAAAGCAAGAAAAACTAACTACACTTTCAATTAATTGTAAAAACTAAAAGGAGGAACCCTTGATAACTCCATTCATAATCCATGGCACACAAACAGGAGAGCAAACCGTCTTAATTTTATAGATTTATTTTGATATCAGTAATTAAAAAAATCATATCATACTAACTATATACAAATCCCCACTCGGGATGATTTCCTAAACAAAATATTCATAACACTTCAACTGTAAGACTGACTATACAAACTTCAAAGCTTGAGACCCAAAACTCCTCACCCACAATGAGCCGTGAAATCTCCTTTATATAACAAGAGATCAACAAGCATTAGGCTACATTGTCAATACAAAATTGAATTTCAACTCAAAGTGAAATTCAAATTTACATTCCTTATCATTAGATGACATCGTGCATGATCGAAGGAATAAAAAAGGGTTACACAATAACTAGCCAAAGAACAAAATTCATGCAAAGAACGTGCACGTCCATGTCCACAAGAGAAAAAAGCAGGAGCAAACATGTCAAACCAAC
This sequence comes from Sequoiadendron giganteum, assembly GCA_007115665.2. Lineage (NCBI taxonomy): Eukaryota > Viridiplantae > Streptophyta > Pinopsida > Cupressales > Cupressaceae > Sequoiadendron > Sequoiadendron giganteum. Next base: position 562,953,537 of record CM021103.1, read on the forward strand.
CCGCCACCACTCACCATCAAGAGAACACACGACCCCGATATAGGCAACCACTTCAAGTCCATGCTTGTGACAATGACGAAACCACCTCTCCCTTACCATCCTTGCGAACACCACCCCTAACAACTGGACCCGGTGCTAGTGCAGTTATTTGTTCAATTACGAAAACCTCCTCATCAACTCCTAAGATTTCAATTAAAGTGGCCAAATAACACCGATAGTCTGAATCGGTGTCAGATTCATCAAAATCCGAAATGATCATCAGTGATGAATAGGGTATTGGCCGCTTTCTAGTATTTCTTGTAGCACCCCTAAGCACTATGGGTGTAACAGGCTCCATCATGACTAGCAACCCATGGGATCCCAGCCTCGCACTCCTACACTTAATTGATTTATCCATGAAAGAAACAAACCTCTACAACACATAGGAGAAGAAACCTTCCTGTACACAGATACAAGAAGATGCAATGCTGATTGCATACAACTCATTCAACATTTATAGAATAGCCCAACATGCAGAGTATGATTACTTGAAGGCAATTCAAGCATTCGAACAATTAGTGACCAAGATAACCATGAATACTCCCAGTAGAATGGTACTATTCGCATGCCAGAGGAAACCAGGTGGAGATCCTCTAGAGAAGGAAAATCCGTGCCATTAATGACATGAGCAACGACTAAGCAATATATGCCATGCAGACAACTCACACACCCCCTTCTTGAAATTGAAACACCGATTCAGACCACATTGTGACAAAACGGAGGGCGGAGATCAAGTCCATGGATGTTGGCAATCCACTTCAATGCCCTTAGAAAACATACCCAATCAAATCCCTCAAAAATAGTAGATCCAAACCACACAGTGGGACCCACATAGTCCCATTTGCATGAAAAGAGAATCTACGTGCCATGCCCTCGCAGACCTCACAATACCCTCCTGGATATTTACTCCGCTCATGAGAGGTGTGCGAGAAACCATAATTAACCCTATTATTAATGGCCATCACCAGTGAAAAGATGGCCCCATGTCATATCCAACACCTCGAGAAGAAAACCCACTCATTTGTTCACGCTAGATGGGGACATCTCGTGAGCCTCACACCACTTTGGTGATGCCAGTAGGAAAACCCACGAGGTCGGCGAGAATCGGCCAAGATCCACTCTTGCGATCAGATGGTTCACCAGACTTCAGATAGAACATTGAAGTGGGTCCCGCATTAAAATTCCCAACGATGTAGAACATAAGCCATCATGCCAAAAGACCAAAAAATTAGGTGAAATAGGGCTGATAAAGCACGACCTGAGTGGGATAAAACCTCACTTAAGTGACCGGTTCTCCCTAGTATCAGGTCACCATTGAAACATAACAAGAGGGTTTTAGAAGGTCGATAATCAAAGTTACCATGAGTAACTTTGGAACCCTAAAACCCCAGCTCAATTCTCCTAGAAAATTGAAGTCCCAACAATGGCTCTGACTGGGATGTATGCCCCCAGCGAGCATAGCAAGAATTCAGAATCTTTGGTTTCACAGAATAGATTACTTAATTGCACAAGCCCTTCAATAGATATATTTCTTGTTTTGTCAACTGGACCTGTGTATATGAAAATGGTAGCCCCAGGCCACCAAACAAGAGAAATCAAGGCTTACCTCTATCAAAAACAAAACTCTCAGTTTCTTGATAGAAAAAGAACTTGCAACATTCACCATATGATGTTTCAAAGTGCATGGGATAACCAATACCTTTGCAACTGCTATGGAGGCTATCCCCACTCAGCCCCTGTATTGATTTAATCAATGCTCTACCCCACCAATTTAAGAGCAATATATGACCATGATAATATTTCATCTTATCCTGCTCCTGGTCATAGTTTATAGGGTGTCGGCTCATCTATTCCAGGAAATGAAAACTCTCATAACTTACCTAGTCTGCAACATCATCCATTATGTTATCCTTGGTTTGCATATTGAACTAAAAGTTGTCATATAGAACAGTATGCAAGGTACTCTTATTTCCATTAGCTATCCAAGATGATACATAGCTCGAGGAAATTTTCTCCTGGCACATCTTTTCTTGTACCTCTTCATTCATCTCAATATAAAAACCCTCAGAGACAAGTTTAAAAACATCAACTTCACTTTGATCAGAAAAGATAGAGCAATACATACTGCCTTTATTATACTCAGCACTATCTGTTGAATATGTTGATCTATAAGTAAATAATTCTGCACAATCTAAAAACCCCTTACTGACTACATCAATGCTAGAGGGCAGTAACACCTCCATCTCCACTTTACATAGATATTCAGGGAAAACCATAGGGCCAGTGTATTCACCACAATATTGGCCACCTCCGATTGTATTCTTCTGATCATAGGTATCAATATCCTTAGATTGTTCAACATTTATATAAATCCCCTATTCCAATACTAATATATTTGAGGTACACTCCAGATATACACCATCTGAAAAAAAATTCTTCACTTGGGAACAAACATGGGGCTCTTCATCCCCACATAACTCTGGTAAAAATAACATTTCTGCTGCATTCTCAGCACTACAATTATTACCCCTAAAATCATAATCATTAGCTTGCAACAGAATCTCAGTAATATTAGAATCATAATTAGGATTAGGAAACACAATAGGTGTCTCATACAATCCCACATCATCTTGCCTCTCAATTTTTTCATTACTTATGCAAACATCTTGTAATGAATGAACACCAACTTTATTTTGTGTAGATGCATTCCTGGCCGACTCTTCAATCTCTATCCATTGAATCACCTGAGCCAAATTAGCAGGGTTCAATTCCTCTGGTAAGGAACTTAGTCCCAATTCATATAGTTCACAAAATAAATCAATGCATTCATAATCATTAGGTCTTTTCTCTATGGGAATTTGTATTAAGATTTCTAAAAATATAAAAAAAAACTCATATGATGATTCCTTCTCTTTCCTTCTCATATCATATAGTTCTGATACACAAAAAACCTGATCATCTTCACTCATATTAGACTGGGTTTCAACTTGGATCTCATTATCATCAAACTGCATTTCTGGACTTATAACACTTCTAGCAAGAATTTTATCATCAATTCTTTGAATAACCAGCTTAGATATTATATTAGCATTAGTTAGGAAAGGGTAACCAATACCTGCAGTCGGATACCTCTTCATCATTGAATATTTCATATTATTTTCAATTTCCATAGCTAGTTGGTATGCTTGAGGCAGAGTAGTAGGTTCTTTATCCCTTAATAAAAAACTCATCCTCTTGTTGAAAGCATGTAGATACACAATCAAGCTTTCAGCCTCATTTGGTCTTATTTCTTTAGTGATCTCCCTTAATGTTCTTGAAAACCCGAGATTAAAATGTGGGACTAACTCCTTTTCTTGTATGTGAATTCCCATAAATCCTTTTCTCAATGTGTTGGGATTGACTCTTTCACCGAATTATTCCATAAAAGCAATCACCAACTGATTCCATGAGTTAATAGAAAAAGCAGGCAGATAGGAAAACCAATCCCTAGCATCACCTTTTAAGGTTTGCACAAATAATTTCATGACAACATCCTCATGATCAATTTCATAATCACCCATTACATTGACAAAATGTTGTAAATGTTTTGAAGCCGATTCTGCAACTTGCCCTGTATATTGAGGTAAATGCTTCCTAATTTTCCTAGGAATTGAATTAGGGTAATTACTGATAGCACCAAACATAAAAGGCATATACCTTTGAGTTACAAAACTCCCAAAAAGGCTTAATACAATGTGTTCTTCTGGCATATTTATGTTTGACCTTACACATGATAGACTATTCAATAGCATATACTTATTAGGCACATCACTTTTCAGCTCAACCAGGAGTTTGTTAATGACTGACAAAAGTATTCCTTACTTTCCAAGATTTTATGCAATACAAATGTGTTTCATAAATCCTTTTACATACTATATTACTAGAATTATGGTAAAAAAAATCCTTGTTCCCTTGTATATGCTTGACATATAAATTTGGAACCATTTTTATCTTTAATCAAAACACCCATTATCATTAAAAGTAGTGAACTATTTTAGTTTTGGTGAAATACCTGGTAGTTGTTTGCAACATGTATCAACCTCTTTTCCAAACTGTAAATAGCACAAATTTGGAACTATTCCTTCATTTATTCACTGGTTCTTCAATCAGAGTCACCACCTCCTTTTAGAGGACAATATTTCAAAGAACTTTGAGAGCCTATAGAGTTGCACCATACCACCAGTAATATCTCTCATAGTCATAACCCATTACCACTGAAGTTTATCACTTATCTTTAGTTTGAACAACAAGTTATGGATAAGAACCTCCTATCCCTATGGTTCCTTTGTCTTCTTTCTCCCTCTTTTTCTTTAAATTTCTTAGAAGTTCTCACCAAATAAAACCATCCTTCAATGAATAACTCTAGAACTCCCGAATCCTTTGCTTACAGGACACCATAGACCGCAAAATTATCAGGATTATTTTGAACTACCTCCTTTCGCTTAGTTTGAAAACATTCATTGTGTACATTTAGAAAAACATATCATTTAATATGACTCTATATCAGCACCATCAACAACCAAAACTTACTAAGTTTCTCCCCAGTAGAGTCACCATTCTATTGGTGACTCAGATGGGAAAATAATTCAATAATGTGCAACCTCTGGTTACAAAAATAATTCAACACTTTAAAGACTCTATAACAGCACCATCTACAACCAAAACATTTGAGTTCAACCCCAACAGAGTCGCCATTCTGTTGGTGTTTTAAAATCCACATAGATATTGCAGATCTCTAAGAGGTAGCCAACCCCTATCAAGGATAACTACAACCACTAGTGGCCAACTAATGAGAGTCAGTTAAGGACTAAAGTCTCCTACACTTTTGGCTCTGTAGGACCAGGTGGGTAAACCTAAATGTGTTCATAAGAATGCCTCGCGACTGGTAAGAACACTTCCCACATACAGATCACAATTCCTACACACTCAGATGGATAGTCATCATTTCATGGTATTGGCAGACCAAAGAATGATTACCAGTGCTAAAGAGCAACGAAATTGACCCACTTACTACAAGGAAATACCTCCCGAAGAAGGACAAGGTTTTAACAAGTGTTTATGTTCACTATTTGGATTACCATGCTTAGAGCTTACAGTCTTAAACCAAAAAAAAAGGCTACAAACATTGTTTAGTGCCTCATCCATTGGGCAATGGAGTCATACAGAATAAAATCCTGATACTATGAACTTATCTTCATATAGCATTACTATCATGAGATATTTTAGTACACTAAAATAGTACTTCTTCAAGAATCCTGAGCATATACAACCATGAACATGTAATTGACTCTCCAAGCATTTGATTAACTCCTTAAGTTAAAGCAAGAAAAACTAACTACACTTTCAATTAATTGTTGAAACTGAAAGGAGGAACCCTTGATAACTCCATTCATAATCCATGGCACACACATAGGAGAGTAAACCATCTTAATTTTATAGATTTATTTCGATATCAGTAATTAAAAAAAGCATATCATACTAACTATATACAAATCCCCACCCAGGATGATTTCTTGAACAAAATATTCATAACACTTCAACCGTAAGACTGACTATACAAACTTCAAACTTCGGACCCAAAAATCCTCACCCACAATGAGCCATGAAATCTCCTTTATATAATAGGAGAGCAACAAGCATTAGGCTACATTGTCGATACAAAATTGAATTTCAACTCAAAGTGAAATTCAAATTTACATTCCTTATCATTAGATGACATCATGCATGATCGAAGGAATCAAAAACGGTTACACAATAACCATCCGGAGAACAAAATTCATGCAAAGAATGCGCATGCCCATGTCCACAAGAGAAAAAAGTAGGAGCAAACACATCAAACCAACCCACCACCACTCACCATCAAGAGAACACACGACCCCGATATAGGTAACTGCTTTGGGTCCACGCCTGTGATAGTGATAGAACCACCTCTCCCTTACCAACCTTGTGAGTACCACCCCTAACAACTAGACCTGGTGCTAGTGCAGTTATTGGTTCAATTGCCAGAACCTCCTCATCAACTCCTAAGAGTTTAGTTAAAGTGGCCAAATAACACCGATAGTCCAAATCGGTGTCAGATTCATCAGAATCTGAAATGATTACCAGGGACGAACAGTGTACTGGCCACTTTCCAGTATTTCTTGTAGCACCCCTAGGCACTATGGGTGTAACAGGCTCCATAATGACTAGTAACCCATGGGATCCCAGCCTCGCACTCCTGTGCTTAATTGATTTATCCATGAAAGAAATAGAGCTCTGCAACACACAGGAGAAGAAACCTTCCTATACACAGATACAAGAAGATGCAATGTTGATTGCATACAACTCATTCAACATTTATAGAATAGCCCAACATGCAGGGTATGATTACTTGAAGGCAATTCAAGAATTCAAACAATTAGTGACCAAGATAACCATGAATACTTCCAGTAGAATGGCACTATTCGCACACCAGAGGAAATTAGGTGGAGATCCTCTGGAGAAGGAAAACTCATGCCATTAATGACACGAGCAATGACCAAGCAATATATGCCACGCAGACAACTCACACACCCCCTTCTTAAAATTGAACCACTGATTTAGACCACATTGTGACAAAACGAAGGGCGGAGATCAAGTCCATGGATGTTGGCAATCCACCTCGATGCCCTCGGAAAACATACCCAATCAAAACCCTCAAAAATAGTAGATCCAAACCACACAGTGGGACCCACATAGTCCCATTTGCAGGAAAAGAGAAGCCACATGCCATGCCCTTATAGACCTCACAACACCCTCCCGGATATTTACTCCGCTCATGAGAGGTGTGCGAGAAACGATAATTAACCCTGTTATTAATGGCCATCACTAGTGAAAAGATGGCCCCACATCATATCCAACACCTCAAGAAGAAAACCCACTCATCCGTTCACGCCAGATGGCGACATCTCGTGAGCCTCACACCACTTTGGTGATGCTAGTAGGAAAACTCGTGAGGTCGAAAAGAAGTGGCCAAGATCCACTCCTATGATCGGAGAATTCATCAAACTTTAGATAGAACATTGAAGTGGGGCCCACATTGAAATTCCTGGTAGTGTAGAACATAAGCCATCATGCCAAAATACCAATGAATCAGGTGAAATGGGGCCGGTAAAGCATGACCCAAGTGGGATAAAACCTCACTTAAGTGATCGGTTCTCCCCGACAGTAGGTCACCATTGAAACATAACAAGAGGGTTTTAGAAGGTCGATAATCAAAGTTACCATGAGTAACTTTGGAACCCTAAAACCCCAACTCAATTCTCCTAGAAAATTGAAGTCCCATCACACCATATGCATGCATTCTTTTTTTTAATTGAAAATTATATCGAACCTTAAGCTTGATGTCACACTTCAAAGTCTAGTCTCTATGTGAATTCTCCTTTAGATTTAGGAGGGAGGCTTTCTTGCATTCACCATCCCATGGGAAGCATTGGCACCTTCTAGTCTATGCATTTTGGTCACCGAATTCTATTTTATTTCTTGGCTATGGTAATTGCATTGATTTTATATGATATTTGATCTAGACACTAAATAGCTGCTTTGTAAGATTGCTAGTGTTTGAGTTATTCATTCTTTCTATTGTTCTTTGTTAGTTAAAGAAATGTATTCTTTGTGGGGGTAAACTAGGCCACACCATTTTTCCCTCTCCAATCTATTTATATATTCTTGGAAATATATATATATATATATATATATATATATATATATGGTTGTGTATATTAAAGTTTTTAAATTGATATTGTTGTTGTCTTTCTTTCTACAAATTTTTTGGTTGTAAACAACCATTTTGGAATATCTATTATTATAGAATTTTAATATTATGATATAAGTATATATATCTATGTCTATATCTATATATGTAGATGTATATATATATACCTAATAATTCAACTACCCCTAAAATCCAATTTGAAGGTAACTCAAAGTGTTATGGGTTCTAACATAATCTCAAGACATGAATTCAAGACATAAAATATTCTCAATTCAAAATTAACTCAAGAGGAAGACACAACTTCATGGAACCATAAAAAATCAACCTTTAAATTCACTAACACATTCAATGTATTAATTTTGAAGAACATAATAAATCATCACTAAATTTTATTTACACATTCAATAGGAAATCATTTAATTAAGTAACTCTCTTGATATCTAAACACACAATTATACACAAAAAATTGCTCTTAATTATAGTCACGATGTATATATATTTATACATACATATATATATACATCATGACTATAATTAAGAGCATTTTTGTTTGTGCATAATTATTTGTTTAGATATTGATAGAGTTAGTTAATTAAATGATTTCATAATGAATGAGTAAATAAAATGTAGTGATGATTTATTATGTTCTTTAAAATTAATACATTGAACATGTTAGTGAATTTAAAGGTTGATTTTTGATGGTTCCATGAAGTTGTGTCTTCCTCTTGAGTTAATTTTGAATTGAGGAGATTTTATGTGTTGAATTCATGTCTTGAGATTATGTTGGAACCTGTAACGCTTTGAGTTACCTTTAAATGGGAGTTCAATGGTAGTTGGCTTATTAGGATTCTAGAGGTCTAGATAGATGATGTGTATGTATAGTTTCAGTATTAGAGTTGTATGTTAATTCACATTTCATATTAGTTTACTTTATAAAAAATTGTGCTATAATTGTTAGATGTTGTATTGTCCCTTGGGGTTTGCGTGGAAGTGTGTTACATTAGCTGGTGAACTGGTGTTTAAGTGAGTTAGTTTTGATCAGGCGCCGTGTTTTCATTTATTTAATTTATCATTTTGGTATTTAATTTCTATATTTAAACATTCTATCTTTTTCATTAAAATAATTTAGCTAGGCTTTTTAGTCAGTTTTTGGTGTTCTTTATTGCATTTATGTTTTCTAGTCGTATGGACACCAATACGCCAGAGACACACCAACGTGTCATGTTGTCATCCTAGAACCGTGTTGCCATCCTCAGATACAGAGCTATCTGAGGTGTAGTATTGACTCCAAAAACCATCTCACCTAGCCCCAACCTGAACTTTGGGTCTATATAGTGACAAAAGTAAGTCATAGTTCTCTTCATTCTCGACCTTGACCCCAGAAGACCCTTTAGAGTGACGTAAGTTAGGGAAGCCCTCTCCTCTTGGTTCTTTGTGACCTAGAGCCTTAATGTGGTTGGTCCCCCTCTCTTACATAATCTAATTGGTTGGTTATATTTCCCCTTGTTGAACTTCTATGTCTATGTTGTGAGACTCCTCATCATCCTACTTTATTATGAAAAATATTTTGTTAGATAGTGTTCTTTCTTTATCAATCCATTTTATATATCTCCATATTGCTTATGATTGTTGAGGCAGTGTGGAAGTTTGTGGTACCACTATTTCCTAAATTTCCTCTGATCTAAATATGATCTCCTTCATTTTGACTAGTGTGGTACCTATGTTTATGTTTTCACTATAGAATGAGAAGGTGTGAAGAGATTCTATTATTAGCTCTTCATAATTATTGGTTTCTCCTCTTCACTCTTGGTTGATGTACCAATTTTGCACCATAAATTTTAGTGTCCAATAAAATAATTTTATGTATATTTGATTTTCATATTAGTTTCCATCTTTCCATGTGTTAGTGAAAATGGTAAGGTGTTCCTCTTATGGGATTTGTCCATTGTACTTTTGTATTTCCTTATATTCTTCTTCCCTCGATACATACCTTATTTTAATTAAGATCTTTAATATTTACCACTGTGTCAAATGTTATTTTTGTGCATTTTACCAACACGTCACATTACAAATAAGTGTGTGTTTTAATTCCTAAAACATACACTTCAGGAAAACAACCTTATTGGAAATTCAATGGGTGGGGGACAAATTATGTCCACTAGACAACCTTTGGGATTTTAGAAGTGGAATCTTTTTTTGTGTTTAAGGGAGGAAAAGAGGGAGAAGAAATAAACATAAAAAAATATAAACTAGGATGATGCACCAAATATTTTACAACATTCCAAATCCCACTTCAAATAAATAGAAGTACAAAATCTTGAGAAATGAAAAAAAAGTGCTATAGACCCTTTATTATTGAAAAGAGAACAAAATTCTTAAGGTTTGGTAAGAATAAAGCATAATATTCTGATCTATTCACAAGAAGCACCCACTAAGGCTTGATAGTGTATGATACTCCTGGGATATTTTGTTAACTTCTTAAATCGTTTACAAAAAATTCTAACTATCAAGCATAGTATGATATCTAGTATAAATCATTGTAGAAATGAAAGAGTATAAGAAATGGTTCAATTATCCACAATATTATACTAAAGACCATAGAAGATAAAATTCATAACAATTACTCATCAAGATCAAATCCATTCATATATAACACGGAGCATTAAAGCTAGTATAAACGAAAAATAAAACAAATAGTAGAGGTAAACTTGGCATAATATGATGTGTTCTAATTTCTATTGATTGATTCAAAAGATGCAAAATGCTAAGGTCAGATGAAAATGAACATTCTCTAAAAATGATCCTCTAAGTATTCCATTTAAAAAAATGGTGAACGAATATTGCAAAAATTATGAACCCTTGGGATGAGTCTTGAAATTCCCTTTTATAACACAAGGGAAGCAACAAGCAAAAAGCCCACCCACTATTTGGGTTTGTAAAAGACAAAAATTGAATGGTGGCATTAAACCATCAGCCAGAGGACCTACATGAAGTTTAAAAAAATCCAACGGAAATCAATTTCTCCCTCTAATAGGCCCGTATTACAATAATTTTCAAGTAGTGAGATCCGATTGAAATGAAACTCAAAATCTCCCAAATAATTCTTTCCAACTAGCTCCTCTATGAAAACCTACCATAGAAGATACCAACCGATCTTGAAATGAATTTCTCTAACAAACTTCAATAATAATTAGATACCATTCCTAATTATGACTTCTCTATCACCCAAAAATTGAGACACTAGACATGAAAATTGATCGTCATTTTGTTGATCATTGCAACCATTTGGGCGAGTGGGATCTCAAGTGATAATGGAACTCACATCTTTCAAATTTGACACATGACACCCTCCAATGCCCCTTCACTGCTAAGACAAAAAAAAACACTTCTAACCTTCCCTCAAGCTCAAAATATGCCTAGGCCTTTACCCTATTGACAAGTCACACCTTTCGAGAGTATTTGGGCTTCCCTTCACCTTTTCCTTTAATAATTTTGTGCTCAGGACATGTGGTGTGTATTTTGTTGATGCTTTCCTTACTTCTACCTCTAAGGATTCTTGTGGTTTCAACATGTGGCATCTTTTGACGATGTCCAATTCAAAAAATAAGATTTTATTAAGACCGTGTAGAGCCACCACATGGCGCCTCCACAAGAGAAAGAGGTTGTAGGATTTTTAGAACCTATGCCATGCTGACATGTGGTGCATTCTAGTGAGATGACATGTAAAGAATATATGAAGTCCAAAATATCACTTATAATTAATTTGAAACAAAAAGGAAAGGCCGTAGGACATCATAAAACATGAAATAAATTGCAAGGAAATAATTTCAATGAGAGAATTTGGTATTGAGCTATAGGAGATTTTGTCTACAATATGCTCTAATATGTCCACTCTCCTTTCCTCAGTTTGAATTTTTTTCTATCTGTGAGATGAATGATAGTAGGTCCCCAACTCCTAAGTATTTGGGAAATTTAATATGTGATACTCCTCACAAAATTTGATTTATATGGTGAGTATTTTTAGATATAGCTTCTATGTTGTCTTTTATTCTTTTACAATGATTGTGCGGTTCATTATTTGTAAATATGGTAGACTATGGTGCATTCTTTGGTTTCTTTCTAGTCATAAATATTTTGTAGAGCTAATAATTATCTATGAATATAGTTCAAGCTCCTCTTGCATCCATGTATCTAGGACTTCCTCATTATCATTTGTTGGTAGCATCAAAATATCCATGTTCAATTTTTTGATTTTCTATATCATCATTTTTTTGTAGCATCAAAATTCTATATAGGTTTTTTATTATTAGATTCATTATACTCCTCTAGGTTTATTTACTCTATATATGCTTCATTTGGGGTTTCTCCTAGGGGCATATCGACTATTATATTTGTGTCAATAAATGATATCCCCTCTATAGGATTATACAATTCCATTGGTATTCATGAACCATCTAAGTCCTAGTAGGGCATTGAATGAATAAATGTTTCTTTTGTTACTACTTAAAAATATACTATTTGTTTTACTCCCTTGACATTAGCTTTCACCTATTTCCATGTACCTAGGGTTTTCATTCTAGCTCCATCTACTAGAATGATGTTATATGGTGTTTGTTATAGTTTTATTTTTCCAATATGTTCCCATACCTATTTCGGTAGCATGTTGATATATTCTTTTGGTTCTACCATGACATTCCTTATCTTCTTGTGGCTTATATTTACTGTGATCATGATTATGCATGTTTTCCATTGTCATTCTTCTTTGTTTATAGTTTTGATTCATGTTGTTTTATGTTGTTTATTCCAATTCTTTCAAAAAAATTATAGTTTATCTAGTATATTGGATTTTTTAGACATTATTATAAAATTTTCAAGTATTCCTACTTCTTGAATAGAAAAATATTGGTTTGTTTCCTCCTCTTTTTATTTTGTAACCACTTTCTTAGTTTCTTCCACTCTCTAATTGTGTTCTATCTTAATGGGGTGGAATTCCTCCTCATATATGGTAGTTTCATCTTCTATTGTATTTTTTTTATCATTTGTGGTGTTAGTTCCTTTTCTTATTGTTGACGCAATATTTTACATGTAGTAGCAGTCTTATGAGAAACTTAGGTATTGGGGGACATTATGTGCTAGCTAAATAACCTCTAGGATTTTATCGAAGCCGGCTCTTCATTTAATGGGTGAAGTAAAATGTAAAGGAGATTGCAAGAATGTAAAATTTACACTACAGGCGATGTGCCAAAGTCTTTAGACAACTTTACCAGAGCATAGTGTAGAATGCAAAGGCCCGAACCACTAAATTGCTATTAATTAAGATAATTTTCTCAAAAGCACTTATCATGCAAAAATACCCTCTAATTTGTATAATGTAATCAAGCACAACTTTATCTTAACATAGAAGAGTCAAAGAAACATGGTTTGCATTCATTTTAGCTATGAAAGGTTACAGAAACTGAAGAACAGGCATTCATACCAAAATAAAGATAACAACACAGGTCAATAATCCTAAAAAATGCTTGAAAATAGAAAGCCCGAATCTATTTGGCACAGTTCAAAGTCTTTGAATTGAAAACAACTATTACAAAAGGCTCACTTCTCAGTGCTTGAGAGTTTTCAAAACTTAATCAACAACCTATAAAAGAAAACACGGCCCACATTTATTGGCTAGTCCACCGCCTAGAGACACATCAAGAGAAGAACAAACCACGTGTAGTGATCGACGCCCCAGATCATCTCGAGCCACCACAGTAAATATCGATCGGTCAGCAACACGCCAGCAAGGCCACGACATAAAAAGGAAAGACATACAACAACAGGAGAGAACACGCAGCAGTAGGAAGTACAAAAGATCCGTTGACATTTCCAAGGTAACCAGCACAGAAACATAAATGCCATGTGTCACTCAGACGGAGCCTGAAAAAATGTTGAAAAGGTGCCCAGCAGAAAGCCTCGAGAGAGAGAGCCACGTGGAGATCTCTGAACAAAATAAAGAACAAGGCATACCCAACTCAAAAAAGCAGCCAATTGAGCCACGTGGCATGCAGACAGAGATTGCCAAAAAGTGAAGCGAAGGAAAAGTGAAAATTTTCGTGAGGAAGCCACGTGGAGAGCTCCGAGGATAGTGAGTATAGAAAAATAAGGCACAACCACAATGGTAAATATTAAACTGCAAAGGCTTCGGCAGTTTTTGTTGAACAGTTTGGTGACTAATAGGGGCTTTTCACTCATGGAAAGGAGATCCCCAGAAACTTTGGTTCAGCATTAAAAATGCTCACAACCTTGAGAGGGCTTCTTGCAAATTGGTCCATACTTCGTTCGATGATGTAGAGAGAGTTCGCAGATGCTTGTGAGCTAGCCTGAGGTCAATAATTGTTTTGAAGGGCAGTCCGCCTGATACTTTTGTTTCCAATTCCAATTGGAAGAAAAACTGCTTCAGTTGATGCACGATCCCCTTGATCTCTTCGGCAGTCAGAGATTGATCAAAGGTCTAGAAAACAAAAAGGTCTTGCTTCTTCTCTTCAATCATTGCAATAATATGCTCCACACCCGCTACTGCCTGGTCTACAATGAAAGGCAAAGGGAGGCCTCTCTGAGTCAAATGGGAAAACTTCACCCACATGTCACTGGTAACTTGGTTTAACCGAGCTCTACAATCTGCAACCTATTGAACGGCCTCATGCATGGAGATGAGGCTACTTGCACCCAAAGCCGCTGTCATTCGGTCATTGATGCCCATGCCACTCAATGCTTCATCTAAAGCAGTATACAACTTACCTAATAAAATTCTAGCCTATGGAACCTTGTTAGAAGGTAACTCTTGAACCTGTTGTATTGATTCACTCACTATTCCGCAGAGGCTAGCCGATTGCACCATAAACTTTAAGGTGGGCTGAAGAGTAAGGCATAAAGCCTTCACCTTGTCCCAATATGATGTGTGCAACTCCTTGGAAATTTCTAATGAGCTCATCCGTAGTGCAAGGGGTTGGGCTCTTAGGGTAGCCAATTTTGCATCTTTGCAACTCAAATTCACCTTTACCTTGGACAAGCTTCTGTCCAGCGCCTCCAGCTAGTCATTTAGAGTGACCACTTCCTTTTCCTTTTCTGCCAAGGCCAATTCAGCTCGCTTAGTTCTTTGAATTTCCAACTCTAGGGTGGCATTCACTTCAGTAATCTCGGTAGTGGTACTCTGCTGAAGGTCTTTCATTCTCGTAGTTAGTAGGTCAGACTTGGCGCGAAGTTCTTTCTCCTTAACTTGGCTCAGCTCGACCTTCTGCTCAAGAGTTAGAATGATCTCTTCGCTCAAATCCTACAATTCTTTGATCTTAATTTCGAAGGTACTCCTCTCCTTTTCCAGCTGACTTATTTCATTCTCCTGGGCTTTAAACTTGTTTACCCAGATGTCGACCTTACGTTTGAGCTCCATAATTTGATCATCCTTCTTCTTTGCCTACCGGTTGAGCTTGAGAAAATTAGTGGTTACTATTTTTTGGGTCTCCTCCATCAGCTCAACTTTATCTTGCGGGTGGGTCTGCTGCAAGTCTAAACCAACAACATTCACAGAATAATCATTGGGCTGCATTTCACTAGCTGTCTTGATCACATTAGGGGTGATCTTTGCAAACATCAAAGAATTCTAACCTTCATTGAATATGGTTTGCAAATAGGGCTCTGCCTGTTGGCCTACGTCTTTTTGTCTTCTTTTGTTAATCCGGTTGGTAGAGGTGCTTTTATTTGCATTGACCTATGAGAAATATTCTTAGGCCAGAATACCCAGTCTGCCAGCAAAAGGATACTCCTAAGGGACAACCAGCGGGAAAGACAGCGTAGCTGATGCATTAGAGGTCTTGCTGGGTTGCATTATAATGGCTGGGGACAATGGCGAGATGAATTGGCCACTTAGAGGGGATGGAAATGAGGTGTAAGGGAAAATTGGAGATGCACCAACCGCAAGGCTAGGCCTTGGGGAGAAAAATTGTTGGCCCACGAGCCCACAACTTACACCAAATTGCATTCCTGGAAAAACTTGGAAAGCGGAGGATAAAGGTGGGAAAATAGGAGGAGCGAGGCTGGAATGCCCGACAAATCTAGTGGCGGAGAGAATTGGAATGGATGAAAGAGCAAGGGTAGACTGAGGCAAGACCAAAGACATAGATGAGAGAGAAGAAAGATGAAAAGTTACCTAATGCTCATGCGGAGCCGTAGACACTTCAATTGCTCCCTTCTTCAACTATTCTCCCTCTGCATCAGCCTCCTTGGTTTGTTGTAACTTCTCCTCTTGAAAATTATCAAGGTCAAGAATGACCCGTCTCTTACCGCCGGTAGTCATTGCCCACCTCCGTGTTGATTTAGAGGAAGCAACTGGCTCCGATGTTTGTGCATGCGGCTCTTCCTCCTGCATAGGCTGCTTACTAGTATTATTCTCATACATTGGACTCTCGACAACAGTAAGGGGATTCTGATTTACTTCTTCCTCATATTCCACGGCAGCCTCCTCTCTTCTATATTGTTGCACGGATGTTGATCATTTTGGAGAATTTTCAACATCTAGATGTTCATTTTTCCAAATGTCATCAAATCTCTCATCGAGGGCTACCTCGTTATGCATCTTGCCAGCTGCTAGAATTAGAATTTCTTGCTGGTATATCTAGAAGGCTTGCATCTTATCGGGCGCCCAACCGAGCTTACTTAATTGGGTGACCAGGGAGGAGTTGATATTCAGCTTTAGGTTGACCCTCTCCACGATGTGATAAAAATTTAGCCAGGGCGGTCGACTATCCACTGTAGGAAAATATTCAAGGCCTACATATCTATTTAAATTTCCCTCCTCAGTATTTTGTCGAAGGTCCCAGAATGGCTGAGGCGAATGCAAGATCTTGATGTTGATTCCCAATAAATTATTATTAGGGTTATAATTCCAGGAATTGTCTATTAATACCAACCCGAGGTGACCCAACTTCGAAAGTAGAATCACTGAGGTATCGATCTTCAGGGTCCTCTTTTTAATCAGCGACACGGAACCAAACATGATTGGCAGCAACAAATATGAGGTTAAGTGTTTTCCTCCCCAGTAATCATCATTAAGGGTACATAGTTATATCATCGCCTCCAGGGCCAATACTCTATCAGAAAGAAAACGGGGAAGACAAAAAGGTTCTCGGATGAAACTTGGCGTGCAGAGCATGGTGAAATCCATGTCGAAGAACTAGTTACAGGGCAGAGCTAACTTCTCCAACCAGGACTTCTGTCGGGGTGATATGCGTTTAGACGTATTTATGCCAGCCTTATCCAAAGCCCTTATAGCTGGGGCTATGAATGAATCTGAAAATGCATAATAATCAAAGATTTTTGACATGACAGGGGTCCATGTCGAAACTGGCTTCCTTAAACCACCCTCATCAAAAATAGAAAGGAGCATAGACGTTGAAAAGTAATCCATGTTTTGGTGCAAAATTAAGTAAGCCAGGAAAGATGAATACCTGAACTTAGAGTCGACCCGAATTCCTGCAATTGCTGCCAAATTCCATTACTGACAACTCTTGCAAAGTCAAGAAGTGGAGACTCGTGATTCCTTTTCAGCATAAAGCAAAGGGACCTCTGAAACTGATAAACATTCTTGTCTGAGTCCAAACCACACACCATCACCAGCATAGAAGCAATAGCGGAAGACCCACCTTTCAAAGCCTTCAAACTGAAAGGGAATTTGGGCGGTGTTGAACTACCCATTTGTTGATTGAGTTTAAAATGATAAAACTGTGGCCCCGACTAGAGCTCTCCCCACTTTTGCTGCATTCTTTCCACTTCAAAATTTTCAACCTCATTACCCAAGGGAAGCAGGACACAGAGCATATCCTGAATAGCTTCAGGGCTAATGACTACCCTGAAATCCCTGCCGCTAATAACTCCCGTGTTCAGGTCTTAGGATTGCAAGATAACTCAAGATCAAAGACGTTATCCTAATCTTCCAAGACCACTGCCTAATCCCTATGAGGAAAATTGTTTAATAACTTCTAGTTCACTGGGTGAGTGAAAGGCTAGCTAGGCTTCACAGGCATGCCCGAAGTGGCATAAGACTCCCCGTCATAAAGCTGCATGCGGGGTACGTTCCTCATTCACTTGCTTAAACCTACTAGAGCCAGGATCTGTGAAGGGTCCTCTGTAATTTTGGTCATTTTTATATTCGCAAGAGTTTTTCTGCAAACCTTTGGCAAATGGCTTAGCTTTTCTGAAAACTTCTCTCTTCTTGCGAATGCCTTAATTGTTCAATTCTTGGTAACTTTTGCAATAAATATGTTTCTCTGCATGCCATAACTTACCTTTTTGGTTTGTTGAGAAAGGCGGCCGAAAAAGGTACGTGCCAGCCATTTATTCCAAGTTGCTACTATGTGTTACTAGTTTATTCATGCAAAAATATCACCAACTTGCCAAACTGCTCGAGCATTTAATTGACAATCTTTTGCGCGTGATAAAAATAGATTTTTGTCTCGAAAGATGAACCAAGCCAACCTTGCCAACCTCCCTGCAAGTTATTTTCATTGGTTGATTTCAATGTTCATACGAGGCACATCGCCCAACAGAACTTTTCTCTATAATTTCATCTGATTCGGAGGAGACGGTGGCACTTATATTGACACCTGGCCAATCTGCAAATTGATGTGGCAGCTCAACATAGCAAGTTGCATGCTACACCTACACTTTCCCATCACATCGCATGTTGAAATGCTAAAAATTAAGGCAATGCGACACACTTGGGCTCAGCTGATAATCATAATTTCTTCGGTTGGCGAACCTTAGCTAGCCTATAAATAAGACCCTTTATGCAACGTTACAAATCACAACATCCTCTAGCCTTTCTAGCTCAATAAGCTCTTGCTGCCTTAGTAATTTTTATTTTTAGCTAAAAATGTAGACAACATGGAAACACCAGTGAGGCTTACTTTCAAAAAGACCCAGGCTGCCTTTCTTGGCAAAATTAGATGCAGGCGTCTAAAGCGCATGATAGGTGTGAAAAATTTGTTGTATGTGAAGGCAATCAAGTGGGTCCTTGGGAAGGATTGTGTGGAGTATGAAGAGAAGTACCAGGTAAACACCAACATTTGCTCCCACTTTGTCACCTCACTACTAGACATCAATGTCTCCAAATGCAATATTTTAAAGCTAACAAAGCGGGTCTTCCCTCGGTGCTACCTCAGAGGCCTGGAGCAAATTATGCACGTGGCCTAATTTGATCATGGGATTACCTTAGTTTGAAACATTCGCCTGCAACAGCTGCATGGAGGCACCGTTCCAACTAGGCCTTTCCTTTTCGGGTTCGAGCTAGAAACTCACAAGGAGCATCATGCCAAAGTCCGCGCAGGCTGCTACTTCCTGATGCATGTGCACTATATTGAGCCATTTCAAAATCTTTAGTGGTACGAAGATTTTGAAAGAATGGTGTTTCCCAACCCTACGCTGCTTGCTGCCATGATCGCTGGTGCTTCCCACTAATATCTCGAGAACGAAGATGATTTTACAAATTTTGCTTTTCTATGCTTACAGGCTCCGCGCTATAGCGGGTATATGTAAATGTTAATACAAGGCTTCCGGCCTGAATATATTGTAAAATTTCAACTCTGATGAATATAATATGTCTTTTTTAGAACACTTAGCCTATTTACAAATTTTTTTCAATTGTTTGCATCATTGCTGTGTTCCATTTCATTTATTGCACTGAGAGGATCAAAACTTAAAACAGGGAAGAGTAATTACATATATACAAATGTACAAAAATAACACATAGGCAGAATTAATAGAATCTTTTAAGATGTATTTCATTAATTGGAATACTCAGGGCGTTACCTTCCATATCTTTCAACTCAAAAGAGTTGAACTATTTACACTAATAAATCTTGAATGGCCCTTCCCAAAGACTATCAAATTTGCTGTGTTGTCTGGGCTTCGCTCTGCGCTCATTGAATTTGAGGACCAAATCTCCACATTGTAATCCTTGATCAGAAGCCTTTTTATCAAACCATTTCTTCACCACCTATTGGTGGCTATTCATCACTTCTAGGGCGCGCTCTCTTTTCTCTTGCACCTTGAGAAACTCAGAAAAATGCACCTCCATCGCCCCATTTTGTTCAATTTCCAAGGACTTGAGCAATTGTAGGGCAGGAATTTTTGTGGCGATGGGTAGCAATGCCTCCTTCCTATACACCATCTCGTAAGGAGAAGTCTTCAGTATCTGCTTGGGCATAATTTGATCTGCCTAGAGCCCTGTCTGGAGGTTCCTATGCCACTCCTTTTGATGTTCCGAGCCTATCCTTTTGATCAACCTGATGAGTTTTTTATTAGTAGACTCCGCGAGACCATTTCCCTGGGAATAGTAGTTAAAGGAGGTCTTCAGGAACACTCCATATTTTAGAGCGAACTGACTCATTTTTGAGCCGAGAAAAGCCTTAGCATTGTCAGAGATAATTATTTTAGGCGGGCTGAATCTGGCCACCAGTTCTTCTAGGAAATTAACAATCTCCAATTCAGTTGCATGTTTCAATGGCACTGTTTCTACCCACCTGGTAAAATAGTCAATTGTTGTTAGTATCCATTTGTGTCCAACTGCAAAAAAAAGGGTTAATCATCCGAATCAAATCTAAACCTATTGAGCAAAAGGTTTTTCTACCACTATAGGCCTTAAAGGCATGGTAGCATTCTATCTCTTTTTGACATAAAACTGACATTCCTTGCAAGACTTAATCAATGAAAACGCATCATTAAAAAGTGTTGGCCAAAAATAACCCGCACATATAATTTTAATTGTCGTGGTTCTTGCAGAAAAATGTCCTCTGGGAGGGCTATTATGGTATTGCTCTAAAATCTTCTTGGCTTGCTCCTCATTCACACATCTTAGTAGGATGCCATTAAAATTCCTTTTAAACAAGATACCCTCTAAAAGGAAATAACTGCTATTCTACAGGCGATAGAAACATTTTTTTAAAGGATGGGAGATCAATCAGATACCTTTCTGTCTATATAAAATTTATTCTATCATCAAGCCAGTTGCTCTAGGAATTCTCTTCGTTTATTAACATAGGCTTCGAAACTCCAAGCTCTGTCACTGTTTCACTATTTTCAGTGATATATTTGCACAGTCCTTTTCCCTTTATGGTCTTGACAGGTCTGACTTCAATATCATATTCTAGGCTCTTGGTGATCCAATTAGCTCTCTTCTCAGTGATTTCTCCCTCCATGATATATTCTCGCACACTAGGATGCGGTACATAAATAGTCACCTTATTATATGATATCAAATGCTAGAACTTCTCAAGCCACTTAACAATGGCAAAGGCTTGTTTTTCTACAAAGTTATACTTTGCTTCGTACTCTTTCAAGGTTCATGAGTAGAAAGCAATAGGGGACTCCCTTGTATCTTCATCATCCTTCTGCATGAGCATTGTGGCAATACTATTTCCACCACCAAAAATATACATAATAAAATATTTCGATAGGTCCAGGTTAACCAACATAGGGGCAGAAGAAATAGCCTCCTTTATAAGCTCAAAAGATTTTCTAGCTTCCATCATCCATTTGAAAATCTTCTCCTTCTTGAGCATTAACATAATAGGGCAGACAATGCCTACAAAATCTGTAATAAAACAGCTAATAAAATTAACCTTTCCCAGGAAAGACTGCACACCCTTTTTGTTGACAGGTAATGAGAGTTCTTGGATCGTGTCCACTCTTTCTAGATCAATGGAAATGCCTTCATTGGAGACAAAATACCCTAATAAATTTCCTTGGGGAACTCTGAATACACACTTCTTCGGGTTGAAGGAGATCCTGAATTCCTGGCATTTCTAGAAAACAAGCTCCAAATGATCAAAATGATCATCAACAGATTTTTCGAATACTGTTAAGTCATCCAGGTAGATGAGTATAATCTTATGGATCAAATCTTTAAAAGTAATGTCCATAACTCTCTGAAAGGTGGCTCCGGTGTTTGAGAGCCCGAAAGGCATTTTAGCATATGCATACGTTCCCCACTTCATGGTGAATGCTGTCTAGTATTGGTCCTCCTCCTTTACCTGAATTTGGTTATAGCTCGAAAAACCATCTAACATTGAAAAAATTTCAAAGCTAGCAACAAGTTGCAAGATTACTTCCATTGAAGGTAGGGGGTAATGATCTTTTAAGGATGCTCTATTTAGGTCTCAGAAGTCCACACATAGTCATATATCTCCATTTTCTTCCGGACTGGCACCAAGTTTGACACCCAAGTGTTGTGTTTGATCGAGAACACTATTTAAGACACGATCAACTTGTTCAGCTCATGTGACATGAGAGACTCTATCTTTGGGTTCACAGGTCTCTATTTTTGACGAACTGGAATTGCTCCCTCCGGTAGCTCAATAGTATGCTTGATGATTCTAGGATCATATCCCTTAAGATCATCATATGACCAAGCTACTACACCTGGGTATTCTTCGTAGAAGTGTCTTAGTCTATCTTTATTCTTTTGCAAGACTTCTTTCCCAACTTTGAGCTTCCTATCTTCCCTGATATGCAAATCAGTGTAATTGCCTTTATTCGCCACCAACTTTCTCTTGTCTCTTGTCGCATAATCAAAATAAAAAAGGCTCTTTAGAGTAACTAGGCCTCTCAAAAGCTTGTTGGACTTCAACTGGATGATTTGATCTCCATAAGCTTCGACGATCTTTGGTTGCAGCTGATCGGCGAATTCTCCAGATGACTAGAGGAATGATGCAATATGAGCATCGCTATCAAACACTTGCCAATCTTGATTGTTGTCTGGAATAGCAGGTCTTATGATTACCCTCACCACATGCTTATTTATTAATAATTTAGAGGTCGGCTCGAACTGAGCCCCTATAGTTGTCATTCTGTCGGCTTCAGAATTCATCTCTCTCGGAATAGCCTGGATATTGAATGCTTCAAAGTTGTCAATCAGATCCCAGACTCTATGTCGATAGGATCACATACGAATGTTTTTAGCAACAAAAGTCTCACGGATTTGGTTACACACTAGCTCTGAATCTCCGAAGACACTTATCTGTTTAGCTCCGATTTGTTCCGCAAGGCTTAAACCATGGACGAGACCTTCATATTCAACCTCATTATTTGAGTATGCAAATTGGAAATAGTAGGAACTCAAGGTCTTATCATCAGACGGGGATATCAAACAAATCCCGGCTCTAGCTCCTATTCTACATCTGGCTCCATCAAAGTATAAAGTCCATATTTCCGAAGATTCTTCACCTTCAGGTTCTTTGTTAACTTTGGGCATCATCTTCCCTTCTTCATGTATAACATAGGTTCTGAGGCTAGTTGAGTGGTAATTCTCGAAAGGGTCTATATCAATAAATTCCTTCAACAAATTTTTTTCATCTACTATCTGAGAGCTAGTAGCCTCCTCTTCTTCAAGAAATTCCACATTGTATCTTTCTTCCTGAGAGATTGAAGTGTGTGCTACTTCAAAATTTAGCAAAGCCCCATCAGTAACATATTTAGAATGAAGAGTTTGCGATAATAGTTTCATCTTAGCCCCATGCTTAGTCCTCAAAATCAAGTGTGACCAGTCTAGCACCAGATATCCTCCTACATTTGCAATGAAATCTCAGGACAAACAGATTCTGAATAGAGGAGGGATATCGATGAGTATGGTATCTAGATTTATAGTGATACTAGGGCAGGCAAACAAATTCATAGGTAATCCCTTGATTATCCCAATAGTATCAACCTTGTTTCCATCAAGCTGCATGACTCCTTTATTCAGAGGCTCATATTTTAGACCCAAAGCATCAACTACTTGCTTTGGCATGATAGTGGTGCTAGCACCAGAGTCGATCATACAGTTATGCAGCAGCTTGTCACCAATAATTAGTGTTAGAAAGAAAGGATTAGGTTTAGGCTTACTTTCCCTTTCGGACTCGAGCTTCTCCTCCGGTTGAATTGTTAGGACTTTATCCAAGTCGAGCTTGGATACATCATCTCCATTAGATAGAGCAGGAACCTTAGAATCCTCCTCAACTAACAACATCTTTTGTAGCAACACCTTCTGCTCCAGAATAGCTAGGACATCCCATAGAGAAGCATTGGCTAATGACTTCTTCAGTTTTTCCACCACAATGAATTGTGCTTATAATTGGTGAGTGGTAGTGGCTTGCTCCTTCAGTTTGATGGTCCGTATAGGCCTTACGGCCGGTACATCTGGCAGTTTAGCAATAGCTGGAGTAATCGATGGAACCTTCTCCTTTGGTGGAAGTGGACTTGGAGAGCTAGGAAGAGTCACTTCTGACTGTGTTGGGATTGGCAATAGGCCTATTGCTGGGCTAGGCATCGGTTGTGATATAGCTTTGGTAGGTAAGGCTATGAACTCTCTGGTGAATCTACACTTGGATCATGTGTTATAGTCAGATTGCACTTGGGGTATTTTGCCTATAGGGATATCGTTCGAAAATGCTAACTCTTCTCCTTCCATCCAAGAAAAGAGGGCCTGGTCTGAAACAATGTCTGACTCTTGCTGGATAGACATCCTCTGCATTTGCATGGCAAGGACTGCATTGTCCATTTGTTGAGAAGCATATGGTGAGTTGTTGGAAACGGATGTGCTGCCTTGGCTACGTTGATCTGTGATTTGTTGTTGCAAATTTCCTTGCGGATAGTTTCACGGCATGTGTGCATCATTGCAAGGAAAACACCATGAGTTAACATCTTCAACCAAATTGTTTTGTCCTGCTACCAGTTCCTTATTCGAACTAGGATGAATAGTCTACATAGGCAGGGTTACCGAAACCATCTGGTTACTAGGCTGAGTAGAGGTATTCTCACGTGACCTATCCTGCCACTGAGTTGATTGGTACAGAGGTTTTTTGCCTTGGTAATTTTGGTATGCTGGCTTCTGATAGCTATATTGCTACCACTTTAAGGTGGTCAATTCATTAGTCATAGCCCGTATTTGCTCCCTCATTTCGTTCATCTCGGCAGCCATGGGATTAGGTATAGGAGCTATTGTCAGGGTTGTCATCAGGGCTGAGCTCGAAACACTTCCAGGGTAAACATACATCTATTAGGGAGGAGCTGTAGGCACGCTAGTGGAAAGAACCTTGGCCTCTGCAGTGTTGCACTCGGGGAACAATGGCATGATGGGTCTTGGTGCTAACTTTCCTGCAGCAATCAGATTATTTGTTGTGGCGACAACCAAGGCATAAGCATCAGGAAGAGTGTCTCCGCCCAGAGCTTGTAACATCATGGAGATATCAGTATTGATCAACTTTAGATAGAACATGAATGCTAGATCCGGAGGTGGTCAGCTGCCCACAGGCACTCTCTACCAGGTCGAATGGAACCTCACATTGAAATCATGTAGAGCTTTATGAGGGGCTCATTTTATATTTTCCAGTTGTTGGTACAATGAAGATTTGTCTCTAGCGTTTGAAAAACGCTCATAAAATGGGGTCCCGAGCTGATCACAAGTAGAAATAGTACTAGCCTATAAAGTCCTATACCAATTTAGCATCTTTCCTTAGAAGGAGGCGACCAACAATCTGAGGGCCACATTTTCATTCGATACACCATGTACCAGACATACATCTGCTACATCTTGCAGATGCTCCATTGGTGTCTTTGATTCATCCCCAAAATATTTAGGGATAGCCTTTAGAGCGGAAATGGGGATAGGGGCCCATATTGCAGGAGGCACAGGTGCTACTAATGGACTGCCAGAGTCCTAGGCTATGTAATTTCTAGCAGCCATATGTGTGGGTGGATTAGGTGATGTCAGAGAAGGAGGAGATGAAGGAGGTGAAGGGCTACCTCGACAACCTCTCGGGTGCATAGAAACTAAAGGCAGAACAAGCTAGACAGGGACTCTTGCAATCTGTGACCTAGTCATAAGTCAATGGCTCATACACACTTATAAAGATCAGGCGAATGTGCTAGTTCGCTGTCCCACTGGGCATGCCAGAAAAAAAACTATTGACACAATATTTCGCATGTAATAGTAGGCTTATGGGAAAGTTAGCTATTGGGGGACATTATGCGCTAGCTAAGTAACCTCCAGGATTTTATCGAAGCCGGCTGTTCATTTAATGGGTGAAGTAAAATGTAAAGGAGATTGCAGGAATGTAAAATTTACTCTACAGGCGATGCGCCAAAGTCTTTAGACAACTTTACCAGAGCACAATGCAGAATGCAAAGGCCCAAACCACTAAATTGATGTTAATTAAGATAATTTTCTCAAAAGCACTTATCATGCAAAAATACCCTCTAATTTGTATAATGTAATCAAGTACAACTTTATCTTAACACAAAAGAGTCGAAGAAACATGGTTTGCATTCATTTTAGCTATGAAACGTTATAGAAACTGAAGAACAAGCATTCATACCAAAATAAAGATAACAACATATGTCAATAATCCTAAAAAATGCTTGAAAACATAAAGGCCGAATCTATTTGGCATAGTCCAAAGTCTTTGAATTGAAAGCAACTATTACAAAAGACTCACTTCTCTGTACTTGAGAGTTTTCAAAACTTAATCAACAACCTATAAAAGAAAACATGGCCCACATTTATTGGCCAGTCCACTACCTAGAGATGCATCAAGAGAAGAACAAACCACGCGCAGCGATCGACGCCCCAGATCATCTCGAGCTGCCACAGTAAGTATCGATCGGTCAGCAACACGCTAGCAAGGCCATGACATAGAAAGGAAAAACATGCAAGGAGAGAACACGTGGTAGCAGGAAGTACAAAAGATTCGTCGGCATTTCCAAGGTAACCGACACAGAAACATAAACTCCATGTGTCGCTCAGACGGAGCCTAACATAAAGTTGAAAAGGTGCCCAATAGAAAGCCTCGAGAGAGAGCCACGTGGAGAGATCTGAACAAAATAAAGGAGGCAGACCCAACTCAAAAAAGTAGCCAGCGTGAGCCACACGGCATGTAGATGGAGATTGCCAAAAAACAAAGCGAAGGAAAAGTGAAAAGCTTCGTGAGGAAGCCACGTGGAGAGCTCCAAGGATAGTGAGCATAGAAAAATAAGGCACAACCGCAATGGTAAATATATAACTACAAAGGCTTCGATAATTTTTGTTGAACACTTATTACCATCACTTCTTTTTTGGAGTTAGGGGCCTCTCTATATGAGTTAATAGTCTCTAGATTTTCTTCCTCATAGATTCCTTCATCTAGGTAGGTTCTTTTGGTACTTTCCTTAGTAATCTTTCCCCTCTAGATAGATTTAGGTTTTGTTGTTTTTCACTCGTTGATTGTGGAGTCTCATTCCTTTAATGGGTGTGGGCTTTATCATAGTTAAATACATCATGTTTTGTATCACTGTAGAATCCACAAGGCTTCTTTCTATCTCCCATTGTTCTATCAAAAAGTATCCTAGTTTACAACATTTAAAGAATGTGGCCTACTTTCATCTTCTCCTTTCTCTGCCTTAGACTCTATCCACATGGAATTGACCTCTATAATTATAAGTATCTTGAATTGGTTGTGTATATTAGGGTTTAGAATTTATGGAAAATATGAATCAATAATAGAAACCACAAAACTATCTAATTCAACAAATAAACACCCTAATCCAAAAATAAAGCACAAATGACAATAGAAATAAAACAATGAAGCAATAAACTTCAATTCCTATGCCATAATTGATTTCTCCCCATTGCTCTTCTCCATTTTTCTTTATTTATTCTTAGATTTGTAGTAGGCAATTTACTTCAATGAGCTTGATGTTGATGATTGATGGCTTGATCTCAATATAGAAAAACTTCAAAGATTGTGGTTGTTAAAGATGAATGATATGAGAAGCAAAATATTGAATATTTTGGTTGACCTCAAGATGAGAATGATGACTTTCTTTTATAAAAATCCCAATTCAAATGAAGGTTAGGATTGAGAGATGATGTATCATGATCAATGGATGAGATTAATTGAGAAGAGAAGAGATAAGGATGGGAAGGATGAACCAAAACTCAAGAAATTAGTTGAGATTTAGGGCTTGGCTAAGAAGAAATTCAAAATAAATAGTGATAAAAAGTATTTAATTTAAAGGATAGAAAATGAATAATTAAATAATTAAAAATAATAATTTATTTATAGAAGGTGGGATGTTAAAATATTAAATAATTAAAAATAATTATTCAATTATGGAGAAAAAAGTGATAAATAATTAAATAAACAATAATTCATTTAATTATGGAGAGAAAAGGCTAATGAATAATTAAAATAATTATTTAATTATAGAGGAAAATAGAAATAAATAATTAAATAAATAAAATTTATTTAATTATAGAGGGAAAAAAGGATAGGTGCAAAGGCAACTTTATCGATAAGCTAAATTGATAGGTGCAAATGTATTGGCATAAATCAGAATATTGTGTGATTGAATTATGTCAGGTTAACCAAATGTAGATCAGGATTTAGAATTCGGGGAAAAACATGAATCAATAATAGAAACCACAAAACTATCTAATTTAGGCAATAAATCTACCCTAATCCAATAATGAAGCACAAATGACAATAGAAATAAAATAATAAATCAATAAACCTCAATTCCTATACCATAATTTATTCCTCTCAGTTGCTTTTCTCCATTTTTCTTTATTTGTTCTCAAATTTGCAATATGCAATGTACTCACTAAGCTTGATAATGATGCAATTTATCTCTGGATCTTAAGATAGCAAAACTTCAAAGACTGGTTGTTGAAGATGAATGATATGAGAAGAAAAATATTGAAGACTGTGGTTGTAAGGTTGAAATGAGGTGGATAGCTTGATTTTATAGAAATACCATTCAAATGAAGGGTTAGGATTGGGAGATGATTTATGGTGATCAATGGATGATATTAATTGAGAGGAAAAGAGATAAGGATAAGAAGAAGGGACGGTGATCCAAGAAATTGGAATAATAGATAAGGCTTAGCTAGAAAAAAGTAAATTAAATAATTAAAAAATAATAATTTAGGGAATGGTGAGATGAATATATAAATGCTAAAAATTATTATTAATTATAGAAGAAGAAGTGAAATGCTAAATATTAACTAATTAAAAACAATTATTTAATAGAGGATGGATGAAAATGATAAAATAATTAAATAAATATAAATTATTTAATTATGGAGGGAAAAAGCTAATGAATAATTAAATAATTAAAATAATTATTTAATTATAGAGGAAAATGAAAATAATTAATTAAATAAATGAGAATTTATTTAATTGTAGAGGGAAAAAGGATAATTAGTGACATAATTTAAATAAAGATGATATTTATTTAAATTAATCAAGAGAAAAATAGGATAAAATGAATTAATTAAATAATTAAGAATTACTCAATTAATAGAGGAACATGACTTTAGGAAAATAATTAAATAATTGATATTGTTTTATTATGCTGGAAAGAAGAAAAATTACTGATAAAATATTTCTCATAGGCTTTGAAAATTTTCTAGTGTCTATAGGTTGTTTTTCTATTGAATTAATATTTTTCTAGTTTTTCCATGGTGGCATTTTATATCCATGATTTGGTATAGTGATCGTGAACTGCTAGTCCTTTTGTTGGCATATGGCTTCTGGAGATTGTTGGAATATGGTGTTGTCATTGATGGCAACCTAAGACATTGATCTGGTCCACACTTCAGTATTTGTCTGTACCGCCAAACAGAGTAAAGAACTGGCTATTACCAAAAGTAAGAGTGAAGAACAGGGTATCTGATTAAAGTTAAGTTTGTCGATTTGTATACTTCACCAGATTATGTGTTGTGGATCTCGAAGAAAGTTTTTAGGCATCTGGAGTATCTTATTATCAATTTTTGTGTCATTGCATCAATCGGTGTATGGGTCAAAAGATCCGGTAGGATGATTTTTTGTTTATCAGTGCTAGAAGGCCAAATTGGTGGATATAACCGTTGCAGATGTTTAAGGTGTAATTGTTTAATTTTTTTTTGTGTTTGAACATGTTTATTTAGGTCCTCACTATGCTATGGCCGACTTTGGATTGTGCGCATTGAAAATCATTTGTGGATTTAGCCGACGATTGGAAAGTATTTTATGTTTTATTAAAGCTAACATATGGATGATTCAATCTTTAGTTGCAGATACATAAGATTGATTGTTTATACCATTTTGGTATCAAAGTATTATATGCGAAGTATGTTAGTGTGTGGTGTGAAATTCTGAAGGATAGTAACATGAATTCATTTGTGCAAGGATTTGTGATGCAAACTACAGAGTAGAGTAGAGAAAAGTGTAGAATCAAACAAAAGGTCTAGAATCCGATCTATGAGCCTAACTGGAACTGTAACCAGGGATGAGTAGATGATATTCCTTCAGTTCAGTCTTTTAGATGGACTTAACCTGAATATTTTGTAAGGCAGCGAGCCTTCCGATTTTGAGTAGTGAGCTCTAGGTAGTGAGACTGAATGCAAGTGCATTCCCATTTTTTAAAACTTATATTTGAGTACTCAAATTATGGATTGACCTCCACCGTGGTTTTTCCCCTAACAGGTTTTCCACGTAAAAATATTTGCATTATGGTGTTGTGGATGATTAATTTGTGTGTTTGCATGTTTCCTTTGGTTTAATGTTAAAATGGTTTAAATATCATATTAATAAAGTTAAGATTTGCAGAACACTAATTCACCTCCCTCTCAGTGTTCCTTGATTCCAACAATTGGTATCAGAACCTAGTTCCTCAGAAGGAGTTTAGAAGCTTGAGGTGGATCTTAGAATTTAATGGACTCTGGTAATCTTCAACAATATCTTGTGGTAGTTCTTGATGATCTTGATTAGTCTAAAGCAGAAGTCTAGGAATTGAGAGTGAATCTTAAAGATGCTAAGAAATTCATTCAGACATTGAAGGATCAAATTGTTAAATCGAGGGAGAAGAGAAAGGATCTTTGTGATCAGATTAAGAAAAAAGAGAGTAGAAGCATGGATAATGTTCACTTGAATAAAACCTTGAAGGAAATAATTGAAGAATGTGAAAATCTTTCTAGAGACGATGCTACCCTAAAACATGAGATGGAATCTATAGTGATGAAGCTGACTAAGGATATTGAAGAAAGAAAGAAGAATGAGGAGAACCTTGCTTAGTCCTTAAAAGAAAAATTTGATGAATGCAAAAGAGTAAATGGATAACTCATTCAGTTGGAGATTGAACTAAAACAATCGAGAAACAATGAGGAAGAGCTTGAAAAATATATTGTTACTCTCAAGGATGAACTTAATATTGTAAATGAATACAAAGAGAATTTTAAGATTAGATCAATTAAGCTTGATGAAATGACTCAAGAAAAGAAGAATAGAAATGACAAGCGAGGCCTTGGCTATGAGAAAGGAGAATGTTTTGTATCTGGACAAAGGAATTTCAGGCAAGAAATTCTGATGAACAAAGCAAAAAGGAATTTGGTAAGACAATATAATGCTCAAAATTTTAATGGATATTGTTTTGCTTGCAATAAATTGGGTCATATGGCTGCTCAATATAGAAGTAAAATAAGATCAAGCGATCCATCATTCCTCGGTTAGTGTTTCAATTGTAAAAAGTTTGGTCATAAGTCAATTGAATGCAAAAATGTGTCAAACTACTTTGTTAGTAGAAGGAATGATAAATTTTATACTTGTGGAAGATTTGGGAATATTGCTAACTAGTGCAGATCAAGAAGAAATAAATGGAATGATTGGTCTAGACAAGGAAAGAATGTGTGCTACAATTGCAACAAATATGGTCACATTGCAAGATTCTGCAGAAATAAAAATGTGGATAGAAGAGGTCTTACATACAAAGGAAAAAATACACAGAAAGATGATAAAGAAAAGGGAAAAGTGACTATGAATGAAATAAGAGATTAGATGAAGAAGACACAGTTAAGAAATATTGAGTCTGATGCAAGAAATAGTTCTGTACCAGAACCTGCTTCCAGTAATTCCTCCATAAATTGTTTTCAGGTCATTGGCCTAGGGGGAGTTTTCCAAGAAAATCCTTTTACCCCTATCTATAAGCTTGTACTAGAACGCAAAAGATTTTCAAAAATCTATATTAATGATCTACAGATTCTTTGGAAAACATTCACAAGTAAATTCAAGAAATCATAGGTCCGCGGAAGAATTTTTTTCTTGTTGCCTGAGAAAGGAGAGTATCTAGAACACCTAAGGAAAAATTATTTATTACAACAAAAGTTGGGTGTTCGAAGTTATAAAAAGACATGTTGAAACCATCATTTTCCACTTTATCAAATAAAAGAAGAAGGAGAGCACTCTGCAACAAAATCTCAAATGTGTGAAGGCATTTCGGCTGTGAAACCCTAATTAATCAGGTACTTCAAATTTTTCATTTAATTTGGTGTGTGGTTGATAGAAATGAAACATGAGTATGGAAGGAAAAGAGGAACAAATCAAAAGAATGATCAATCTAGATGAGTATAATAGTGAAAATATTAGAGTTGTAAGGAACTTGTTGTCACCCAATGAATTGCAATGGTTGAAAGAAGCTAAACACAAAAAAATGGACATTTGGAATGAGTTTCCCTATTTCGAGAATGCAAAAATTATTAAGTTTATCTTGAGAAGATTGAATGAGGACACTCTAATTTTGGATAAAACCTACCTCATTTCGAAGGAAGTAATTGGAAATTTAACTGGATTATGCAAAGTTAGGGATATACCAAGAAATAAGTATATCCGAAATAAAGAAGTCAAAACCCTAATTGGAGTCATTGGAGATCAAAGGGCACTAATAATCTCAACAATTACAAAATTTGTGACAAGATACATTTCACATGAAATATCCTACAAAATATTCTTTGGGAATAGAGAAGGTGCTACTTCGGCAGGCGTGGTCTACATTTCACACAAAATGATAATGGAAGATTGGGATTTTGATCTTTGTAGGTTGTTGAAAGATAAACTAATGGAGAATGTGCAATTAACGAAGATGAAAGATTACCCTTAAGGTTTGGTACTTTGGTTATATGTCTAGTAATGTACTTTGTGAATTGCTTACCGATGAACAAAAATGTGATGTGGAAAGACAATGAACCGGTGTGCAAACAAATTTACATACACTCTAAAAGTTTGGAAAACTGTGATCAAGAATATAGAAATTTATTTAAAGGTTTGCTAGGAAATTTTGGCTCATTTGGTATTTCTCTTCCAGTAAAGGCACTTGAATTTGGTTCCTCTTCCAATGAGATGGAGAGAAAGAGGATAAGCGAAAACGAAATAGTTGTCTGTACTCCTCTAGCATGCAAGATTCCAAAAATTGAAGGGAAAGGAAAAGAACAAGTAATTATGGATATACCAGATGAGGAATCTAATAAGCAAACTAAGGAAACACATGGAAAAGAACTAGAATCAACTAAACCAAAACAAGAAAAGGCAAAAATAGAAGGAAGTGAAGAAGAAGATGACCTAACTAAAGAGAAGCTACTGCAGCTTATTCATGAGGAAGATGGAATGCTAAAAATTGCAAAATTATGGTCTATCATACGTTCATATGATCAGGATATGATTTTAAGTGTACTAAGTTATCATGTTGTGAACAACTAGATAAAATTGGAGAGTTTGAATAATATTTTACATGAAGAGATGATTGAATGCATCAAATAAATCATGGACTCTGAGTCTCAAAACAAGGAAGAAGAAGTAATCTTACATCTGAAGAAGCAGTACAAAGTATCTCTTACCAAGTTGAAAAGGAAAATGAATGAGCTAAGGCAATGCATAAGTACAAAAAACAACATCTATAACTATTGCATCCGTTGGCCTCGTGTAGTTGGAAACTACAAAGAAAAGTTGGAGAAAATTGAAACAGAGTTAAATGGGATTGGACAAAGTTTTGATATGTTTCAGGATCAGGATGGTGCAATCAAGAAAATGATTCAAGAGTTACAGTTAGAGCATACAAAAGTTCAATTCACCAAAAATAAGCTTGTGGACACTTTTTGGAAAGTAAAGGACATAATTGAATGCAGATTGGAGTAGTTAATTGAGATTCTGAGGAAAGGAGATAAATTAGAGAATGCGATCACAATTCCAAAATCCCTCATCAAGATTATCAATTGGACATCTAAAAATAACAACATGATCATAATCATTGGGATTGCAGTAGAAGCTTGGAAGAAGTTTCTTCTAAAGATGAAAGAAAAACACAAGATAATCTTATGACTTAGTAGCAGTTGTTCTTTTTCAAATTTTGAACCACTTTTGAAATTAACAAGTTTTTGGTCATATTTCAAAGGGGAAGATTGAATACATTTTTTTCATTTATGTCAAAGGGGGAGAGAGATCAGTGAAAAATGCCTTATCAATTCTAGGGGAGATATGTTTTGAAGTTTGGCAGCGTACTCATATTGGTTTTGACACTTAGTCATTTTTCACTAAGTGTTTCCATCAATGCCAAAGGGGGAGATTGTTGGCATATGGCTTCTAGAGATTTGTGGCATATGGTGCTGTCATTGATGGAAAAATAATACATTGATCTGGTCCACACTTCAATAATTGTCTGTACCGGCAGATAGAGTAAAGAACTGACTATTACTGAAAGTAAGAGTGAAGAATAGGGTATCTGGTAAAAGTTAAGTTTGTCGATCTGTATACTTCACCAGATTATCATTTTGTGTTGTGGAACTCGAAGAAGGTTGTTAAGCATCTAGAGTATCTTATTATCAAGTTTTTTTTCATTGCATCAATCGGTGTATGGTTCATAAGATCCAGGAAGATGATTTTTTGTTTATTAGTGCTAGAAGGTCGACTTGGTGGATATTACCATTGCAGATGT
The DNA here is from genome assembly GCA_007115665.2 of Sequoiadendron giganteum. Lineage (NCBI taxonomy): Eukaryota > Viridiplantae > Streptophyta > Pinopsida > Cupressales > Cupressaceae > Sequoiadendron > Sequoiadendron giganteum. Next base: position 562,988,128 of record CM021103.1, read on the forward strand.
TTAAGGTGTAATTGTTTATTTTTTTTAATGTTTGAACATGTTTATTTAGGTCCTCACTATGCCATGTACAACTTTGGATGGTGGACATTTAAAAATCATTTGTGGATTTAGCCGACGATTGGAAATTATTTTATGTTTTTATTAAAGTCAACATATGGATGATTGAATCTTTAGTTGCGGATATATAATATCAATTGTTTATATCATTTTGGTATTGAAGTATGAGATGTGAAGTATGTTAGTGTGTGGTGAAAAATTTAGAAGGATGGTAATGTGAATTCATTTGTGCAAGGATTTGTGATGCGAATCGTAGAGCAGAGCAGAGCGAAGTGAAGAATCAGACATAAGTTCTAGAATCTGATTTATGAGCCTAACCATAACTATAACTAGGCATGAGTAGATTCTATTCCTTAAGTTCAATATTTCAGATGGACTTAATCTGAATATTTTTTAAGGAAGTGAGCCTTCCTATTTTGAGCAATGAGCTCTAGGTAGTGAGCCTGAATGCAAGTGCATTCCCATTTTGTAAAACTTATATTTGAGCACTCAAATTATTGATTAACCTCCACCATGGTTTTTTCCCCAACAGGGTTTCCATGTAAAAATCTTTGTGTTATGGTGTTGTGGATGATTACTTTGTGTTTTTGCATTTTTCCTTTGGTTTAATGTTGAAATGGTTTAAATATTAGATTAATAAAGTTAAGATTTGCAGAACACTAATTCACCCCCCCTCTCAGTGTTCCCTGATTCTAACACTTTTAACATATTCTAACAAATTTTAGTCCTTATTAATTTTTGTGGTAGGATCTTCTCTTAATCAGAATAGTTGTGAGGGATAGTCTTCAATGTCATGGCCATCCCACTCTTTTCAAGTGTCACAAAATATTGAGTTTATCCTTTTGGGCAGTGTGTCATAAGTCTACTTGTAATAAATTGGCTTTATTTTCTCAAACTTCCTTTGGGCACTCATTTCTAATGTTTCCTTCTCTACCACATTAAGTACACCAGATATTGGGTCTTGGTGCAAAAATATCTTTCATTTCCATTATATATTGTCAGAGTTTTAGTTGTTCTATAACTATTTTTAATTTTTCCATCTCATTATTCTCTCTTTCTCTTGTTTTTTTTTTTTAATCTTTCTAGTTTGAGGTAGGATCATTTTTCGAGTCCTTTAACATATTCCAACAATTTTTAGTCCTTATTAATTGTTGTGGTAGGATCTTTTCTTAATCAAAATAGTTGTGAGGGATAGTCTTCAATGTCATGGTCATCTCACTCTTTTCAAGTGTCACAAAATACTAAGTTTATCATTTTGGGTAGTGTTCATAGGTCTACTTGTAATAAATTGGCTTTATTTTCTTAAACTTCAATTGGGAACTCATTTCTAATGTTTCCTTCTCTACCACATTAAGTATACCAGATACTGGATCTTGGTGAAAAAATCTCTTTCTTTGCCATTATATATTGTCAGAGTTTTAGTTGTTTTATTGCTATTTTTAATTTTTCCATCTCCTTATTCTCTCTTTCTCTTTCTTTCTTTATCTTTCTAGTTTGAGGTAGGTGTTAAAAGATCTTCCATCCAAAACTATTCTAATTTCTGCCATCACTCTTGACATCACTCTAGAGATGAACCATTCTATTTTATGTTTCTCAATAAGTGGTTGTTGTAATATTCTAGAAAATTATTTGAATTGTTTGTCAAATTCCTTCATTGTTTCATCTTCATTTTGTGTAAGTTCCTAGAGCTTATTGAATCCTTTTGTAAGTTTTGGGTATCAAAGTTGGCTTAAAAATCTTATTTCACTACTTACCATTCTTTGTCACTATTAGGGTATTTTTTTGGTGCCATTTAAAGTATCACCATAGATTGACCCAATGAAGTGAAATAACTTTGTATCATCTCTTGTTATATGTTTTCTTTGCCACTAGACTCTAGGATAAATATATGTTATATGGATTCATCTGTATCTTTCCCAAACACCAATAATTTCTTGGGAGTATTAATTCTTGGTTCTTCTTCTGATTCACTATATGTATATCCTATGTTAAAATTGTATCCATTTAGACTGTCTGTATTATTTTCTTCTCCTTATTGTTCTCCTACACTTTGTTCACTTCCTCCATAGAAATCCTTCTTTATTTTAATGACATTAAGGATGACTTATGGTTTATGGTTTATTTTTGTTCAAATAGTCATTTCATTCTTGGAGATATTCATTTGTTAGTAAGCATCATTTGATTTTTTGATGATTATTTTTTAGAGTTTGTTAAAATTGTATAATATTTCCTGTTTTCTACTACCTCTTCTCCTCTTATCTTCAAAACACTTTTGGTTACTAACTCATCTAAGTAATCATCATCGAATGTTATGTTTGGAAGGTTTTGTATAGGAGTTTCCATTGGTGACCAATCCTCATTTATCATTAATTGAATATTTCTCCAATCTAGATGAGTATTTGGTGTGCTATTTAGAGGAGGTGTCATAATTCTTACTACCACTTGTTCCATTTCCTTCTTGGTGTTTCCATAATACTCAATTTTTCCTTCTAGGTTTTGGATAATTTTGTTTATTTTGTCCATGTTAGAACCTAATCTTAGAATAATTTCTCTACATTATTTATAAGAAGGTCCTCCATGGTGTTCTCTTCTTATTAACTAGTAGCACCCATAGTGACATTCTTAGTAACACCCTAAATGGTGCACTCAACTCCTTTGTTTCTAGCTTCTTCTGCAAACTCTAGGCCCTACACTTCTTTCTTTTCTTCTTCTTCCATTCTTTTACGATATTTTTTTTGTCTTTCTTGATTTTTTTTAGCCTCCTTTATTTTGTGTTTATCTCCATTCCCAACTTAACACTTTCAATCATCTCCCTTTTTCTTTTGTTATCTCCTATTCCCATTGGTCTTTTTGATGCAAAATTTCATTAATCCTTCTATATCCCATGGGTGGTTTAAAATTTTGAATAGTTACATATTTTCAAGGATATTTTTATATCCCTTCACCCTTTCCATTTGTCCTCCCTTAAGTTTATAGCCCCCTCTCATAGAGTTAGTACCTAAGAGAAGTGTCTATAATTTTTTTTCTTTTGTTATGTTTGTTCCTTATTCTCTAACTCTAAATTTATTCATTGTTCTCTCTTGCGTCTTGAAAATAGAATCAATGTTAGCAAGAGGAAATGGGGAATTACAATCTGAAAATATACATACCTTATTATCTCTTATTTAGTTAGTTTATATAGTCCTAGAGGGTATAGTGTTAGAAAAGAGAAAGTGTGATAAGGAACTATATTTAACAATAACTCAATATAGCTTAACCATTAACAACAATCATCCATGACAAATATATCCACTAAATACTTATCACTCCTTATATATATATAACCATTACATGAGCAGGTCTTAGTCTCTAATTTTCCTTACATTCCCTTTTTTCTATCTCTATTATATGTTATATATCTATTCTATTATATATTACATACATATACCAATGCTTAGTCTCTTATAGATATGTGACCCTTATAGGGAACCCCTTAATCTCCCTTGTTGGCTTGATGCTCCAAACATGGTTTGTGGTGGGTTATGGTAGGTTCTACTTTGTGTCCTATACCCTACTAACAACATGCATTTTAATGAATTTATGACATGTGGTGCTTAGTCATTATTGTATGTATTCAATAATGCTTAAGTTTTATCAAGGTCGCACTGATTAGATACAATATTTAATTTTAGTGCATGGGCTTTGATGTCACCTTCAATTTTTGCAAATTTGAAGTGACCATGATAAAAAAAATTGCTTTGCACACTCAAAAGTGCCCCTAAAAATCTTCCGCGATGACTTACTTTGGAGGGTCATAATTCAGAGCCAATTGACTTTTATGCCAAACCCCTTGGTGAGTGTATTCATTTGACACATGTGAACATGTATGTCTAATTTCAGCTTCCCATGATAAGTTTTGAAACACAAAGTTGGAGGGTTTTGGGACTGTTTTGTTGTTTGCATACTCTCACTCTTGCGAAGTGGCCTCCTATTTAGATTTCATATTTCACAGCTGGATGATTGTAATGACAAATGGATTGTTTCTTTGCAATCCCCTCATATTCATATGCTTGTTGGTCTGATTTTAGATCCACAAGATCAAGTTTGATATTTTTACCAGGTCGAAAGCAAATACAATTTGTTCTATTTTTACATATGTATTTCCAAAATGTTTCAAGGAGGTCAAGTTTGACCCTTAATATCATGTGAAGAACTTTGATTGAAGGAAATACCTCTTTCATACATACTCAATGGACCTAAATTATTTAATTTTTTCAGTGGTAGCTTCCTAAGAGAAAATTTGGTATTTTTTCGAAGTGGTGACTTGGTGAGCCCTGATTGGTTTTTGATAGGTGTAGTTGCAGAAAGGTCTAAGTGAGCCACTTTGGAATTGAATATCTTGCACCTCAAGATCTATTTTACTAAGCTTTTTATTTCACTAAATTTTGGGGTCAAATGTTTGCATGCTTGTGCATTTTCATGTTTCCAAGAGGTTTTTTCACTAGTGTTCTAGGGCGATTCCAAAGGCCACTTGACCTATTTTTACTACTATTCAAATATGCTAGAAAGAAAATTTTAATGACAACCCACTTCATTTTTTCATGAAAGATGCATTTAAAAGTAGTGTTCGTTCGATTCAGGGTAAGAACTTGTTTCAAAATTATTATTTTTTAGTCGGGCCCACAAGGGAACTCGACATGTGTCATACAATAATATATGGAAATCAAACTATTCAAGAATGGATTCAAAGTGATAGTGTGGAACATGACATTATCCAAGTGTGAAGAGCTAGTGGCCTATGGTGCTTATGTAGGCAACACACCTGTAGAAGTTGTGAAGAAGTATACTATAGTCATGCTAGTCGATCCTCTTGCTGCACTTTTAGCTATTTTTGAAAAAGGTGGTGTCTTGGAGGAAATGTGTTATGGAAAAGGATACATTGACATGTCAATGTAGTTAATGCTGCCACATCTATAAAAATATACAAGGGAATAATTTCCAAAGGTAGAAGATTTGTTGAGGCTCCAGTCTCAGGCAACAAGAAGCACATTGAAGATGACCAACTAATTATACTGGTTGTTGGTGATAGGCCCTTGCATGATGAGGTGATGCCTGCCTTTGATGTGATGGGAAATAAATCATTCTTTCATGCAGATGTTGGAAATGGAGCCAAGATGAAGCTTGTTGTCAACATGATCATGGGCAACATGTCAAATGCATTCTCTGAAGGCCTCATTCTAACTTGTAAGAGTGGATTAAGTTAGAAAACATTGTTAGATGTCTTGGAATTAGGTGCAATCAATAATCTTATATTTAAGTTGAAAGGGCCAGCTATGATTCAACAGAAGTTCCTCCCACCATTTCCATTGAAACATTAATAGAAGGATATGTTTTTAGCACTTGCCAAGATGTTGGGAAAGAAAACTTTCTTTCTAGGGGATGTTAGAAATGGAGCCAAGATGAAGCTTGTTGTCAACATGATCATGGGCAACATGAAAAATTCATTCTCTAAAGGCCTCGTTCTAACTAATAAGAGTGGATTAAGTCAGAAAACACTGTTAGATGTCTTGGAATTAGGTGCAATCAACAATCTTATGTTTAAGTTGAAAGGGCCAGTGATGAGGGTGCAACCCGAGACACAGAAAATCACACAGAAAAACTAACGAATCTTATTATTTTCAAAGTATGAAATTCCTACATGCAGAGGATCTCAAATCCTCGAGTTTTGCAATACATGCAAATTACAGAAAGAAACTATAGAAATTCCCCTATTCGCAGCATGCGATCTTCTTTCCCCAAAAACTGCCTAAAAGAAACAGTAACTCGCCCATAAATAGCCCGTTTCTTTGTTTGGAGCCAAAAACGGGATTCAAATTATGCACCAACTTTCGGAAGCCCTAACTCAAGATCTAACCGTCAGATCTTCAATGATAATACCTTTTCGGAAAGCTCTCGCGAAGATCTCTTGCCGAAAAGTGGGGCCTAAAGGCTAACCACTTTCGTATTCCGCCAATTTTTCAGGCCCATCCGGAGCCTCTAAGTACCTCAAAATTAGCTCCGAAGATTTCATAAGGCAAAAAGAAGAAATTGAAACTTGAATAACTTTTGAACCGGAAATGCTCTTGATCTGATTCTTTCACCAAAGTGTTTATTATTATGTCCTGAAGCTTCCCTTAAATTTTTGTCTCCTCACGCCTTCAAATTCATACCTGCTAAAAATAGCAGTTGAGCAGAAAAAGCAGAAAAGCAGTTCTGAAAGTTGGGAATTCTTCTTCGACGAAAAGGGTATCCAGAAATGCAAAAACATCTACAAAAAAATCTAAATGAAAGTAAATATATTTTTGGGTGATGTAGGATTGCCCTTACACCACTGGATGCTCCTGCATCAGACACCCAGGGTAATTTGAAAAGTGACTCCGTCACTTCTCAGATGGTTGAGGAAAACCCAAACGGTCAACCTCTGCCTTGGACAACCAGGATGAATCTTCCACAGGCCTTCCTTTCCACTTCACCAGATATTCTTCATATTGCCTATTTCTGGTACTCCTTCCTACACGGCTATCCAAGATTTCTTCAATCTCCTCCTTTTCTGAAGTAGGTGCTGGAATACCGCACTGTTCCATTGCTGGTACTTCCTCTGTGCCACCCTCATGATATTCTATCAAATCTGCAATGTTGAACACAGGGGAAATGTTGAATCCATCTGGAAACTCTACCTCATATGCATTCCCTGAATCATGCCTCTTCAAAATTTTACAGGGACCAAACTTCTTCATCTTCAATTTGTTATAGGTTCCTACTGGAAACCTTTATTTCCTCAAGTGGACCATCACTTCATCACCAATCTGAAACTCCTTATACCTCCTCTTTTGATCTGCCTTAGCCTTATATTGCATATTCATCTTGTTAATGTGTTCTTTTACCTTCTCATGCATATTCTTGATGTGTTCTGCAAAGTCTTCAGCTTCAGCACTTGTCTTCTTCTCTTGGTCCATCTTCCTCAATTCTGGAGCAGTCCTAGGACTACTTCCATACACAATCTGGAACGGTGATCTACCAGTGCTTCTATTGACAGAATTGTTGTAAGCGAATTCTGCCTGGGGTAAGATCAAATCCCATCCCTTTGGTTTATCTCCTACCAAGCATCTCAGTAGGTTACCCAAACTCCTGTTCACAACTTCAGTCTGCCCATCAGTCTGGGGATGGTGTGCAGAACTAAACTTCAACTCTGTTTTCAACTTCTTCCACAAGGTCCTCCAAAAGTATCCAACAAATTTTGTGTCACGATCTGAGACTATACTCTTTGGCAAACCATGTAGCCTCACCACCTCTTTGAAGAACAAGTCAGCAATGTGGACTGCATCATGGGTCTTCTGGCATGGGATGAAATGTGCCATCTTCGAAAACCTATCAACCACCACAAATACTGAATCATTCCCTCTCTGTGTCCTTGGCAAACCAAGAACAAAGTCCATACTTATATCCTCCCACGACCTCTCTGGTACAGGTAAGGGCTGATACAACCCTGTATTCTGACTCACTCCTTTAGCCATTTGACATACCCTACAACTCTGCACAAACTTCTTCACATCTTGTGATAACTGAGGCCAATAATAATGCTCACTGATAATGGAAATGGTCTTATCTCGACCAAAATGTCCTGCCATTCCTCCACTATGCTTCTCCTTTATTAGATTCTCCCTCATAGAACTCCTCGGAATACATAATTGACTTCCCTTAAACAACATGCCTTCTTGAATTAGGAAATCCAACCACTTTGTCCTGTCAACTGTAACAGGTTCCTTGCAAGCTTTCCAAGCCTCTGCAAAATCAGGATCATTCGGGTACAATGTCTTGAGTTCACTGAACCCAACCACCTCAATCTGCATTTCTATCAACAATGTATGCCTCCTACTTAAGGCATCTGCAACCCTATTTGACTTCCCACTCCTATGCTTTAAAACAAATGTATAACTCTGCAAAAATTCTACCCATTTCATATGCCTCTGATTTAATTTTCCCTGACTACTCAGGTACTGCAATGCTTGATGATCAGTATACATAACAAATTCCTTCGGCAACAAATAATGCCTCCATTTCTTTAATGCTTGAACTATTGCATAAAATTCTTGGTCATATATAGAGTACTTTCTCTTTGCATCATTTAACTTTTCACTGAAATAGGCAATGGGCTTACCTTCCTGGCTTAACACTGCTCCAATGGCACAACCACTGGCATCACAATCCACTTGAAACACCTTATTGAAATCCGGGAGAGCCAAAACAGGTTGTTCTGTCACCTTCTGCTTCAATAGATCAAAACTCCTTGCTGCTCCAGTGCTCCACTTGAACTCTTTTCTATCCCCTCTCATTGTTTCAGTTAGGGGTGCACAAATACTACTGAAGTTTCTAATAAACTTTCTGTAAAAACTGGCCAAACCATGGAAAGACCTCACCTCAGTAGTAGTTCTTGGGGTAGGCCATTCCAGAATAGCCTTCACCTTCTCTGGGTCCATCTTGAGACCTTCTGTCGAGACAACAAACCCCAAGTACACTAACTCCTTCTTCACAAAACTACACTTCTTCAGATTAATCAGCAATTTCTCTTCTCTTAACTTCTCAAAGACTCTACCAATATGCATTATATGCTCATCCAGTGACTTACTGAATATCAAAATATCATCTAAATACACAATAACAAAGCTTCCTAGGAACTCTTTCAGTACCTCGTTCATGAGCCGCATGAATGTGCTCGGTGCATTGGTTAGCCCAAAAGGCATGACTAACCACTCGTACAGGCCCTCTTTGGTCTTGAAGGCAGTCTTCCATTCATCTCCCTCTCGAATCCGAATCTAGTGATATCCACTCTTCAGATCAATCTTTGTGAAGTACTGAGCTCCACTCAAACAGTCCATCAGGTCATCCATCCTTGGCAGGGGAAATCTATACTTGATTGTTATCTTGTTTATGGCCCGAGAGTCTGTACACATCCTCCACTCCCCATCCTTCTTTGGTGCTAGTACTGCAGGTACTGCACATGGACTCAAACTCTCTCGAATCAAACCCTTTCTCAACAACTCCTCAACTTGTCTGTTTAACTCCTCATTTTCTGCAGGAGTCATTCTATGAGCTGCCTTATTCGGCAAACTGGCTCCTGGGATCAAGTCAATCTGATGACTGATCTTCCTCATTGGTGGTAAACCCTCAGGTACATTATCAGAAACAATATCCTGAAACTCATTCAATAACCCAGAAACTTCTACTGGAACCTTCTCACTACCCTCCTTATCCATTTTAGGAATCAATGCATAACACACACGCTCATGTTTTATGCCTTCTAAAAATTTCCTTCCATCGACATAACAAATTCTAGCACTACTGCATACCTTTTCTTCGGCCTTCTTCAGGGGTTTCAACTTATGGCGGACTCCACCCTTCATCAGGGAATAAGTGTTTGCATGGCCATCATGTACAGCTCGCCTGTCAAACTGCCATGGCCTCCCCAACAACATGTGACATGCATCCATGGGGATGATATCACAGAGTACCTCATCACGATAGCTTCCGATCTTGAACTTCACCAGGAATTGCTCATTGACTAGAACTTTGTGGTCTTTCTGCAACCAGGCAATCCGATATGCATGTGGATGCCTTTCCCTTTTCAGCTTCAACTTTGTAACCATTTCTTCCGACACTAGATTATCAGTGCTCCCACCATCAATAATGACATCACAACATTTGTCTTCACACTTGCACCTTGTGCGAAACAAATTCTTCCTCTGTTCTGGCTCCTTCTCTTTAGTCACCAAGGCTCTTCTAACCACTAGGGCTTCTCCCCTTTCAACATCATCTGAATGCTCAGATTGAGCCTCCTCATCTACATGCGCAACTCTTGCACGACCTTCTGGCCTTTTGTCTATCCTTCCTTGGTATTTTGGACATTCATAGGCTCGATGCCCTTCTTCACCACATCGGAAACAAGTTCCTCTGAAACCACCTCTTCCAGGTCCTTGTCCAAATCTTCCTCGTCCTCTACCTCTTTGATCACCACCATTCTGATCACGTGGGCGGTAGAAGTTATCATTCCTCTGGCTTCGACTGGTACCCACATCTTCATTTTTCTTCTCATCCTCATTTCGGCTTCCAAAAGATCTTCCGCTACCCCTTCCGCTTTGACCTCCTCGTCCTTTTTGCTTGCTGTCAAATCTCTTGTTCAGCTTCTCTTCAACTCTCAGCGAAAATTGGTAAGCATCCTCAATGGTGGCCATTCTGACCAGGCTTAACTCCTCTTGAATGCTCGGCCGTAACCCATTAAGATAACGGGCTACCTTCTCCTTGTTGGCCTCTGCATGTCCCGTTCTGATGATCATCTTGTGAAAATCTTCTGTGTATTCTTTCACAGATCTACTTCCTTGCTTCAACCCTTGCAATTTCTTCAATAGATCTAACTCATAGTCCATTGGCATGAACTGCTTCTTCAGTTTCTCCACCATGCGATCCCATCTGGTGATCTTTCCCTTTTCTCTCTTATTTCTTTCTAGTTGGACCTCTTCCCACCAGATACTAGCGTGGCCCTTTAGCTTCATTTTTGCAAACTTAACCCGATCTGGGTCCTCTACTTCTTCATACTCGAAATACTCTTCCAACTCATTGATCCAATCAATCAACTCTTCCGGGTCTAGACTTCCGGAAAAACTGGGAACTTCTACTCTAGGTCTTTTTCCGATCTTCGAAATGGCCCTTATCAGCCGCATTTGATCTTGATCAATAGCTTCTTCTTCCTCTTCTACATCTAAATCTTCCACCTCTTCTTCATCCTCACTTTCTTCTCCCCTTCTCGGGTTTACCCCTCTTCTTAACTCTCTTTGTAATGCATTTATTTGTCTCTGGAGGGCTCTGAAACCCTCAGCCGCTAATGGATCTCTTCCACTAGCATTTCTGGCACCACCTCGCCTACCACGCGCCACTCTTGGAGGCATCTTGAATATCTTGAACCCACAACCACAGTCCTGGTGCGAACTGCCTCACGATCGGCGATCTGTCCACACGCTCAAGAAAACCCGCTCTGATACCACTTGATGAGGGTGCAACCCGAGACACAGAAAATCACACAGAAAAACTAACAAATCTTATTATTTTCAAAGTATGAAATTCCTACATGCAGAGGATCTCAAATCCTCGAGTTTTGCAATACATGCAAATTACAGAAAGAAACTATAGAAATTCCCCTATTCGCAGCATGCGATCTTCTTTCCCCAAAAACTGCCTAAAAGAAACAGTAACTCGCCCATAAATAGCCCGTTTCTTTGTTTGGAGCCAAAAACGGGATTCAAATTATGCACCAACTTTCGGAAGCCCTAACTCAAGATCTAACCGTCAGATCTTCAATGATAATACCTTTTCGGAAAGCTCTCGCGAAGATCTCTTGCCGGAAAGTGGGGCCTAAAGGCTAACCACTTTCGTATTCCGCCAATTTTTCAGGCCCATCCGGAGCCTCTAAGTACCTCAAAATTAGCTCCGAAGATTTCATAAGGCAAAAAGCAGAAATTGAAACTTGAATAACTTTTGAACCGGAAATGCTCTTGATCTGATTCTTTCACCAAAGTGTTTATTATTATGTCCTGAAGCTTCCCTTAAATTTTTGTCTCCTCACGCCTTCAAATTCATACCTACTAAAAATAGCAGTTGAGCAGAAAAAGCAGAAAAGCAGTTCTGAAAGTTGGGAATTCTTCTTCGACGAAAAGGGTATCCAGAAATGCAAAAACATCTACAAAAAAAAAAATCTAAATGAAAGTAAATATATTTTTGGGTGATGTAGGATTGCCCTTACACCACTGGATGCTCCTGCATCAGCCAGCTATGATTCAACAGAAGTTCCCCCCAACATTTCCATTGAAAAATCAACATAAGAATATGTATTAAGCATCAACATAAGAATATGTATTAAGCACTTGCCCTGGAGATGATGTTGGAGTATCTATGCCTATAGTTTTTGTAGCTAATGAGGTTTTCAAGAAGGCCGGAAGCATGGGGCTTGGTGATCATGACTTTTTAGCTCTCTAGTAAGCAGTAAAGAGAACCAATAAAGCAGCTCAAAGTGAATCAGATGCAAAGATTTATTATGTTTCTTTCCACTTGGAAATTGGGATTAGTTTGCAGCTCTTTTCAACATGAAGAGGGATCCAATGGATACAACAATACATTTTCAGAAGCCTGTGAGCTGTTTGTACAATGTTGACATCGAAACAAAGCTGGTCTCTTTATTGCAAACTGAGTAGCCATCGTGCTTACTGTTGAGGGCCAGTTTGACATTGCAAAGAAAATTTCACCATGCGTGCGAGGTGACGTTGCTAGAAACATTGTTGGAGATCAGTGCATATGGCATTGCACTGTAGAAGTATTCAGCTTCAAATTTTCAAAGGCTCGCATCTCATAGGGGCTTCAATGTAAAGAAGATAGACTGCTTGTTGACCACTGCAAAACTTGGTTTGACACTGTCATGACCAAGAAGCAGTTGAACATCAGGAATCAGGGCAAAGCAGAATAAATTAATAATTTCTAAAAACTAGTGGGGTGAGTGAGTGAGCTCCATGTGGCTATGGTGGACCCATATAAAGTTTAAGGTGGAAAAGTCTAAATTTTTATTTTAAGGATGGAGTGAAACAAATAAAGTTTTCACAGGTAAATTAAATATTCTCATAGTCCAGTAATTTCTTTTTTAAAAAGGTCTTCACTATGTTAAAATAAGAAAGGGTTTTAAATGTTGCTGGGAAAATTGATAAGTGCACGGGTGAAAGATTTTGCTTACCCGATATTATAATTTTTTAAAAGCTTTCATTATTTAAAAGACAAGATTTTAAATGTAAGGTGAAAATTAATAAAGAACAATGGAAAAGAGTTTGGTGCCCAGTGAAATATTAAAAGGTAAATGCACGGGAAAAATATTATTTTTAGCTGTAGATAATTAAATATAAGGAGAGTAAAAAGGATTTCCCAAGCAAAATAAAAGGGCTTTGAGTTGTAGGGCATCAAGTGGTAAGTGCACTAGTGAAAGGTATTTCTACAGTTGATGGAGGATATATGTTCTCACACGTGAAACAGTAAATTTTTCAATTTTAGGGCAAATCAAATGGGCTAAAGTTTTTCACAAAGAGGGATTTTTTTTTGAGCTGTAAGATAAATAGTAAAAGCAAGAAGCTGAAATTTTTTTATTGCGGGGTTAAAATGAGGAGAGAAAAGAGAAGAATTTTTTAGTTTCTTGTTGCCACTGATTCATTTTGGGGCTTCTTCTTCCTCTATATCTTATTTTTCTTTCTCATTTATAAGGGTTTTGGAATTTTGAATTAGGGAAGTAAGGTAGAATAGTGTCGAGTTTGAGTCATAAATGGAGTATGTAAATTGTAATAGCTAGGTTCTATGAGCAAGTGTTAACCAATTTGTGCAACAATATATTATTTTCATGAATTTGTCTCCAGATTTGTAAGCTTTTGATCATATGAATTCAATATATCAAAAATGTTTGAATTTGTCATCATAGTTTTCTTGTGATTGTGTTGTTTGGCCATGGTTCTCTTTCAAGTAAAGAGTTAAATTAATTTGATCAGATAAATGTGATTTAGAGTGCACAAGTGGGATTGGGTAAGTAGAAATTTATGATGACATGAGTGGATTTGTCAATGTAAGGCATTAAAATATTTTAATTCCATTGGTTGAACCTAATTTGTTGATAGGATCTTTGTTGCAATTTTATATTTTGACTATGTGGCCCATGATTAGGCATTGATCTATCCAAAAGACTAAGGCATTTTTAGAAACAATCCAAACCATTCAATTTTTTTTTTTCTTATTTTATGGGTTACTTGTATCTACCATGTTCTTCATGCTAGTTAATAAAAGTTGTCCAATATCTTAGTCAATGTTGAGTGATATTTCATGTTTCTTGGTATATTCTTGTGAGAGCATTATATATTATGCAATATCCTATTGAGTGTGTGTCTAAATCTTTAGGTTTTGCTAAAAGAGTCACTCCCCTAGGCCCTACAAAGCCTAAAGTGCAAGGGAAATGTGTTCCAATCTCATTTCATATTCATTGGCCAAATCCTACACTAGACTTGAGCATGAAATGTGGCTTACTTCTAGGATTTAGTGGATCTGTTGATTTGGGAACCAACAGACTTATATTTATCTTTCTCTTCCATTGACAAGTTACACTATACTAAGATATTAGACTACAAAACAGAGTTTTCCACCTATGAATGATTTGACCTTTATTTACGAGACAAGCATAGGTCACCAAGATTCAAATATGGTGGAAGAGCACATTAATTCAAATTTAATGAGCTTCATCATTTATAATTTTACTATGTTGCAAACCCACAATGGCATGACTAGAACATCTAACAAATAGTGGGATCCACATGCCAATATAATGCATGAGTACAAGTTTAATGGGTTCACAAAATGAGAATATGTAATTTAAAGGATGGTTAGACTTGAATAATATATATCCATGTGGATTTCAAGTAAACAATGGTGGGGGAAACCATACAAGAAAGCTAAAGAAAAACATAAGTATTTTTAAAAGAATAATATTAAAAGGCTTGACTTATCACTAGTAAAAAGTGGTCAATATAACAAACAATGTCAAGGACATGAAGAGAAAACTTAAAATATAGCTAGAAGCTAGGCAAGTCATTGAAGGGCTAAAATATAAAGTGTAGGCCCTACACCAAGGGTTTAGAGTTTTATATTTGGATGAAACAAACCTCTTTAGAACATACATAAAAACCCTAAAAATTTAAACTAGCATTAACAATGGTTCTTTTTTGAGGATGAGTGCTTCAAATAAGAATGGAAATAATTTAGATTACTTTGGGATGTAGACCAAACACACAAAAACACATAAATGGTGAATATAAAGGAAGAAAGACTACATTTTGAGTCAAAAACATACAACGAAATAAAAATAGGAAGAAAAAGAAACTATAAAAGTATACATATGTGCATGGATGAGGTAGAAAAATAATCAAGAGAAATAAGGTTTCAAGAATTGTCCATGTATTTCTAATTCTAGGTATTCTCCATTCATGTTATCCAAAAAATAAGAATCTTCCCCATGAGTGTTGATGATATTATATAGTCCTAACTATTGTAAAGATAGTTTTCATTACACCAAAATATCAACTTGCTAATGCTTGATACAACCGCCAGAGTTAATGAACCCACAAGAGGTGATTAAGCCATTTCACAAACCCAAACACTATGTTAGACAACATAAGGATACCAAGGGATCATAGCTTGCAACAATCCCCCTAGTGCAAGTGAGTGGTTTGAACCCATGACCCAAGCTCTAATACCAATTGTTGAAAAGAAAATTGTCATTGCATCAAAAGATTGACCTATTAATTCTTGATATAGCTACTAGAGTTAATGAATTCACGTGAGGTAGTTAAGCCATGTCATAAATTTGAGCATTGTGCCATAACAACCTCTAAAAGATTAACATGAATACATGTTGCATCTTACAAAAAGCAAGGGCCTGAAGCCCAATAACAACCTGATTTTATCCAAAACCAGAAACCCAATTAGCTACACAAAGAACCTGCCTACATCCACTAGGCATCAAAAAACCAAATGCTCGTGGTTAGCACCACAGAGCCAAGATAGATACTCATAAAAATGGTGTAAAACACTAGGATGAGAAAGTCTTTTGTTGTTTGCATCAACCAACCGCTCATGGGGGAAACTATAGAGCCAATAAAGTTAATCTGCTTGATGGTGTGGGACACCATTAGACCCCTAATCAAAAAATCCAACAACTCCAAAAACCCCACCTCAATAGGGGAGTTAGAGAGCACAAAAGACCACTAGTAGAAAAGCCGCTAGTCAAACCAGTAAGCCATCTCCAAATCCACCTCAAAAGGAAGAAGCTCCCCTCTATAGGAGAGAGTTTCATGACCAACAGGTCTATCGCCACCTGAATACTCCAACTCCCTCAACCTCCACTTTCATAGGAGAAGCATCCACCTCAACAGGATCAACCACTAAGGAAGCTAGGGGAAAGCACCTCCCAGCTACACCTCCATAGGAGTCGAATCCATATCCATAGGATCCAAGTAGAAGGCCAACACAATAGTAGAACAAGCAACCAATCCACCCTTAGGCAACACCTGGTAAGAGACCAAAACCCACACACTACAGGCCACAAAAATAAACCTCTAAGCCATAAGCTTAAACATGTGAGGGGTCTCAACTTCCTATGATAAGGAACCACCCATCTAGCAACAAGAAAGAGGAAACCAGAGAGACCAAAGCATCCAAGGACACCTCCAAAAACAAAACCTTTGCTCCAACACAAAGGCAATAGGGACAAGCTCCATTTCCATGAAAACAAAAACAAGGGATAAACCCTCCAAAATTAAGATGCCCCCCTTACGTTTAGATAACATAATAAAGAAGAAGGGGGTACCAAACAACCTAAACATAAAGGGGATAGCTATGCCCTTCTAGACAAGCACTACTAGCAGAATGTAAGTTTGCATCCAAACCAAAGGCCAACCCCCATAACAAATTCCAGTAGATTCTAACCATCATTAGAGAAAATGGGTTGAAACCAGCATCCAAAACCACCCAAAGAACAAGAATCCCAATAGCGACCACATAAACAACACGAAGGATAAGGAAAACAACAACTTCCCAAGAGAAGAAACACCCCTACCAAGGAAGAGCATCAAAACACATATTTCTTACCCTAGTAGCCTTCAAGAAACAACCTCCCAGAGAGACATCACCACTACAGAATAAATCGCATAGCCAACCCTCCACCATATCCATACCCATATTTTTAGGAGCGCAAGGGGAACCAAACCCCACAACCTCAAGAAAAGAGGAGAACCAAATCACCACCAAGGGAGAAGAGACCCAACAAGCCTCATCCATCACAATAGCAAGGCCAACACAAATTTCCCAAAAAACACCCATGATCTAGGAAAAGAAGGAAATAGGAGGTAGAAAGACCACCCATGCTCCCCCAATAGATACACCATCCTCAAGCCAGCCGATCTCAGATGCATCATCCCCAGGGGTCCTCACAGTAGCCAAAAAAAATCCATCAATGAAAACTTCAGACAATAGACCCACCTCCCAGACAACTCCCATCAGCCTCAACGAGCCTCGCAACACGCATACACCTCCCATAAAGAAGACGATGGAAGGAGGCATACCATCCATCTAGATCATCCTTGTCACATCCATCCTTTGTAGCTTTCAAATTGTAGTTTCCCACCCACATCACTCCTGTCACTCCCATCGCTTCCATTCTCTACCAACACTTACTGTATGTTGGAAATGTTAGAAACACAAAATAGATGCATAACCAAGAACATTCTAAGAGATAAGTAAGTTATAAAATTATAAATGAATCACACAATTACTGATTATATTTTCCAAGAGAAGTGAAATTTTCAAGATCAAAATAGTGCATTAGGAGCTCAAGAGAAGCTACATAAAAAATGAATCATGGATAAATGATAATATGAGCTAGGTAGTGAGTTTATATAGAACTAGGGAGAGGGTGAAGGTGGAAAATCTAACCACTAGGGAGTGACCACCAATATTAAATAAAGTTATAAATTATTAAATTCTCCTCCCTTTTATGATGATGGAACCTCAATAACCTATCTATTATTTCTTATTAATTAAAATCAGTTTATTATCATAATGAATCTTAATAAAAGTATAGGGAAAACTTGAGATATAGGAAAACAAATTATCCCACTAGGAAAATTAAAATAATACACTCATACCCCTTAATTTTAGCTTAGGTAGGTAAAATGATGGGTCCTAGAAAATGAAGCTTGATGAGTTACCCACTTACATAGAAATGCCACAAAATAGAATAAGTTCCCTCCACAAAAGGGAAGTATTCTTCCCCAAAATAGAGAGAGAAATGGAAGGACTATAAAGAACCCCCCTCAATGTAGAATCTATACGAATGTTAGATGCTTAAAATTGGATGTAGAAGATGGTCTATGACCATTGAAAAATGTCCCCCCCATTAGGGAAAAAAAAAAAACCATTGTTGAAAGGAATATATAGGTGAAAAGGTGAAATAAGGGGGAATGTTTCTTTTGTTTCTAAGGTTTTAGACCTAAAAGGAAAGAGGCCAATTTTGAAACTCTTTTCACTCAAGAACAAGCCCTTGAGATTTTAATGCAAAGGAGATTGAATATAACAAAGGGAATATCCTAGGGGATTGAATTATGTCAAATGAAGGGTTCACCACCAAGTGTAAACTTGGAAAAGAAAATGTTGGAAAACATAGTGTGATATGAAAAATTACCTACAAAGATGAACAAAATGCAATAAAAAGTTGTGAGACTGAAAGTATACACCTAGAAGACTGAAGAAGGCAGAATGGAAATCTAGATCACTAAAAAATATGCTATTTATGTTGATTGGGACTCATCGCCAAGCTGGGAAAATTAGTCCAATTTTCGGGAAAATGTGCAAAAACAAGTTTCAACCAAAAGGGTATCCAAATTTATGAAAACCTCTATTAGGCTTATACATGGGGACTCATTCACCAATAGTGGAGAACTAGTCCACTTCTTCTTTATCGAAAGTTCTAAACTATATTTTTTGCCTCTCATTTTTCTCTACTCTTTTTGACTGGTTTTCAGATCCAAAACTAAAAAATGCCACCTGTAGGTCTTCTCCAAGCTTCTCTAAGGTTGAATGATAACTTTAGCAATCTTGGACACTTGACAACTTTTCTCCAACTTTTCTCCTTGAAAAATCTGCAACCTCGATCTTCAAATCTTACACAAGAAGAGGGGAAAATGTTGTGGGGTTAAAGAATAGGGGTTTACGTTAGTCAAACCCCTTGTTTTTTAATTAAAACTTGAAATGAAAGAAAATGTAAAGGGATAATGATGAATGAACAAAAGATAATTTTTCAACTCACCAAACCCTAGAAATAAGGTGTTGCATTATGCTTGAAATGGTTGCAATGGATGTGGTCTTTGATTCTTGCTTGATGTTGATAGATCTTGAATGTAGTACTTGCTTGAATCATGAACTCTACATCATAATTGTTAGCACAATAACAAATATGAAGAATTCTCTTCAATGCTTGATAATTTTCCCTTGAATTCCTTGAATTCTCTTGCTCAAATGCTCTTGTGAACTCAATTTTCTATAAGGATGAGTACTTGAATTCTTGGGGTGTATTTATACTCAATTATGCAATAATTCCCAAAATTACAACACTACAAGCCGACATTAGATCTAGGAGAATAAAATCCCGCCAAAAATTTGATTTGAATTTTGGTCACACGAGACTCATTCGCCCAAGGTGGTGAATGAGTCCCATCACACATAATGTATGGGTCCAAAAATAAAAAGTGTCTAGAAATGTGTGAAACTTGCATGGGGGAAAAAAAACCTAGGTAGGACTCATTTTCCCAAGGTGGTGAATGATTCCCAAACACTAAATTTGGGCCACACAAGCCACAAACAACTGAATTATGATTGGAAATGATTGGTGTCAAGATTATCCTTGAAAAGATGCAATAAATGAGGCTTGTGGATGCAAAATAGGGCTAACTAAAGCATAATAAATCCCAATTATTAAAGAAAATCCTAGAGGAATGTGAAAGTCTATTAAAACACTTTACAACACTTCAAATAAGGAAAGATTAAGATAAGTTATGATTGAAAGTATGTTTATTAGGTTAGTTAATTGATAAAAACCCTAGAGAAGTGTGTTACAACACTTTACAACACCTTTGCAAGGTACCATTAAAATCCATTAGTACACAAGGGCCCAAGACCTAATGTGAATGTGTTATCCACATTAGAACACTAAATTAAGCAAACATTAAGACAAAATCTGCAAGGAGGACCCAAACAAGTGTGAAACTGTCAAAGGATCCATTTTTTGACACTACATTTAGCCCCCACTTTAGTGAGAGGATGAACCTACTTAAAAATCATACTAAAGTAGACAAAAATGCATTAAGAGGGGTTCCAATGTACCAATTCTAGCAAGATGAGATGAAAATGATCAAGATAGATGATCAAACCGCTAGGATCAAGATCCCATGGAAAACCAACATAAGAACAAAGGAAAAAACATGAAAATTATATAAAGAACAATGACAAGGCCAATCATACAACCAAAGATGAAAAAGAGAAAATAAATAAAAGTGATTCATATCAAGCTTCATCCATTTGTCCATCCTAATGTGGATCAGATCTAGGTTGTTTTTCTAAAAAAAGAACTCACTCTGAGGCGATGTAACTCTTGTTTATTCGTTAGGTGAGAATTCCTAAAAGGTGAGAAAAATACACTCATGGATACTATGTACTCACACACACATACAAGTGGATATGGGGAAATTCATGCCTTGGATTGGGATTCTCGATCAACCATACCAAAGTTATACCACCTGATAACTTTAATAAGGTGCCACACAGAAGTGATTTTTGAGCTTCATGCGTCAAGCAAAAATTTATATGCTTGGAGCTCATGAACAAACATGATGGCTCCACAAGCATACAAGATATATTATGCAAGGTGGCCATATAGCAACAAATGAAAAATAATAATTGTTCAAAGGAGTCTTTCTTAGTTCATGTGAGGTCTTTAACTTAGGGAACATTGTGCCTAATGTCTCCAAGAGAGGACCAATCAAGGAATAGAAGATTCAAAACTTAGAGGATGCAGTGTGTGACATAAATCCACTAAGAGGAATGTAATATGCTAAGAGAGATCATGCTCATAAATAAAATCACACCCAATGTCATCAAAAAAGAAAAAAATGCATCGTGTGAAGCAAGAAGGTTGCACCAAGAACCATGAAAAAGAGAAATTGAAAAAGAATAATGCAAATGTATGCCTCCACTTTAAATAAATTTCTAAACACCATACTATGAGCAATTAATTTAAAGTAGAAAATGAAAAATTAAAATAAGAAGAAAGATATGAGAGCCATCTTGGGAAGCCCTATTCCAAGTCATATGTTTCCAAGTAAGACTACGCCATGTGAGAGAAAGAGAAAAAAGAGAGGGGCTACCCCAAAAAATAAAACACCAAACACATAAGGGATCTATGGATTTGGGATCAGTATGTTCTTTTTTGCAATTTTATTAAAGAGCTCAGAACTGTCATCATCCCCCAAATACACATAGAACTGGAAGAATGACATGAAGAGAGCGAAAATAAATAATTTTTTTTGGGTCAACATGGAAGACACATAGGGTGTCTCGACGCCTTGCAGCACCCCCAAAATAAAAACATGAGAAAAAGATATGAAATAAAAAGGAAAGAGAAAAAAAATCCTTTTGGGTCATCATGAAGGAGACATGAATGTCTCGATGCCTTGCATCATCCCAAAAAGGATAACACAAGAAAAAGATAAAGATGAAAAGAAAAAGAGATGCAAAACATAGGGAAGAATGAAGGTAAAAATAGAGGAATGTCACAAAGAGAGAAAAAAGAATGTCATGGGGGATCAGATCATGCACACGCAATCACACAAAATAAAATGAAAAATAACTAATGCAAAATACTAGTAAGGAAAATGTGATTCAACCTATTGGAAATTAATCCGCCTCCCAATCATGTTTTGTGTACACCAAAGGTGAGAAACTAGCCAGAGGGACAAGAGAAAGTGTCAAACTAGGAGAAGCACCAGGTTCAACACTCTTTATAGAAGATTTCTTGTTTAAGCTCTTGGAAGAGGAAAAAAATGTATTTAGTTCATCATGTACCTCTTTGTCGATTTTGGAAACCTCATCATCATCATATAAGTTGATCACAACAGGAGGTCAAAGAATAATGGCCATTGAAGAGTTCAAATCTTGTTGTGGAGGATGCATTGAATTATCTTTCTTCAGTTGGGGAGGAGGGTCATCATGCATTGCTTCAATCAATTTTGGATCTTGATTTTTTTTGTTTAACTCATAATGTAACTTGCAAACAAGGGAACAATGTCTACATCTACGCTCCCTAGCACCTCTATTTGTTTTAGTTTAGTTTCCAATTTTCATCAAAGTGGATTGATCAACCATAGGTTTCTTTTTTTCCCTAAGGGGAGAAGCGGAAGGAACCATGGGAGTTTGTTCAACCACTTTTACTTTGACTTTGTAAACTTATTTTATTCTCAGAGGTGTTGTGTAGTTTTTGCACACACACCCCACTGAAAGTGGGGACCCTCTTTTTTTTTGCTTTTGGTGTCTTGGCCCTTCTTTTCTAAGGGTTTCTTGCTTACTTTTGGTGTGTGCTTTAATATTTATCTCACCAGTTGAGGTGGCACACTTATGAATTTTGTTGAACATCTTGGGTTTTGACTGCATTTCAGGATTTTCACCTTTTTCGAGAAAATCCACCTGGGCTAGATTCTCCCAGTTCTCTTTCAATGTCCAGAGGTTACTGCCTTTTGGCCCTATTTTTGGGAAATCCGTATGATCTGGATTTCTCCAAAATCCGTTACCTTGCTGAATCCTCGAATTTTGTGGTCGTGGTTGTCTTGTCGATTGCATTAATGGAACTTGTGTAGATGTTTGGGGCTTTGATATATTGGATCTTGGGAAGTAATTGATCATTTGAGTGTTTTCATTTTTCTTATCATTTGAGCTTGAGTCTTGGAGCTTTTGGTGTCCTGCTAGATTTTGATTTTTTGAGGCCATTTTTTCTATGCATTTGAGTTTCGTGTGCATGGATTATATCCTACTTGCGCTCGACGGTTATCTATTGGTGTCACCAGTTTCGATCTTTTTGCGCTCATGGTATGTAGAAATTCTCTTTTACTTTGTTGATTTTGAATTTCTTCACTTCATTTTCCTTTTGATCCTTCATGGTTCCTGACTTCCTTGGGTGTGCACGTCGTCACTAGCCATTTTGGGGGTTTTCATTGATATACTAGTCTGCTTGCTTGGTCATTGATGTTTATTCTTGGTCTAGTATTGTTTCTTTTGGGCATTTGCTTACATTGGTCTTAAACTCTCCATTTTTTGTGCATGAGCAAGTCGTGCCTTGTTCTCTTTGCTTTCATGAGAGACATTTTAGGGTTCCTAACCTAGGGCCTGGACATCCTCCTCAAATTTCTATGAGGAGTGTTCTAAGTTCATGGTTGATCTATTGGAAGTCTAGGTTAGGTCGTTGTCAAAGTACAGGCCTTAGATCCGGAGTCGTTTAAATAATTTTGGTGAAATTAAGAAAGATGTGGATGGGTTTGGGTTTTCGAGGTCCTCACAGAATTCCACTTTCCTCGAATTTTCCCGACTTTTTCTATTCTTTATTTTTTGCCACTTTTCTCGGATTTCGTCTGTTACGCCAAAATTCGCTTGGTCCGGATTTTCCTGGTGTCCACGATCGGTTCATTTTTCTGATTTTGTGTTTGAGTAGTGTTATATCTGGTTCTCGCCAAAATCCGCTTCCTGTGGATTTTCCCGAATGTTCCGTGTCTCCTCCATTTTCTTGAGTTAGTTATAATTGTTGTTGTTTTCACCAAAATCCATCTCTGGTGGATTCTTCTGCGTTTTTCTAGGAAAATGTTGAATTTGATGATTACGAGGGACTTGTTGATTGTTGACGAATGTGATAGATTAAATGAACTTATACTAAGTGTGTCTAATGTTATTCCTTGGTTAATTGATGGATTAAAATGATATGGGATTTTGCATGCTTGGTTCATTGGGATCCGCCTGGTCTAGATTTTCCCAAAAGTTCTCACCAGTGTGGAATCCGTGAGGGAGCCTAAATCCTAAGATTTAGGATTTTTATTCCCTGTACTTGTTTCTTGTGTATCTGATTGTGGTCATCTTTATGTGTTTGGAGGCACGATCAGGACAAGATGTTGTTGGCTAAGGCAAAGGCAAGGCAATGGATCCGGGTGCAGAGACTTCTACTATCTCACATGCAGAGAAAGTGAAATTGGACATAAAGTGTCAGATTCCTGAGAGCAAGGTGAGCTCAATTTGGTCAAGACTCATAGATATAAATTTAGGTATGTGGGAATATGAGGAATTTAAAGCTAAGATGTCAGCACCGAGCCCTCCTTTGTTGGCTAGGAGAATGGTGGACTCTGGATTGGGTCATGTAGCAAGTTTCCCTTCCATGGTGCAATGTTATGAATTGGTGCTTGAGTGTGCTAGGAATTATGATAGGGGGACACAAAGGGTAATTAGTCCCCAGGGAAGGGTTCTAGCAGGCTTTAGCCCTATTTCTATTGCTGCAAACTTCAATATTCCTGACAAATCACATGTGGTTGCTTTTGATATGGATGGTGCTAGAAAGTATTATAAAGAAAATGTAGTTAAGTCTTAGCAGGTCATCAAATCTTGGTTGGAGAATCCTAAGTCCCATTTCTCCAAGTTTCCTAAGCAACTATTCAGGCTCAAGTTTAGGAGAGAGTACTACAAAGTCATCACTCTTCTCAGCAGGTTAGTGGGGTTGAAGAGTGCAGGTGTGTTCGAGACTTGGATGTTCAGTGTAATTGCTAGTATGGATCAAGGAATTCACTATCACTGGGCAGGTGTCATTAGTGTAGTGATCCATGAGTAGTTATGCAATGTCTTGCAAACTAAGACTTTTACTATGACCTCCTACCTATTATATTCATTGGCAAGACTTTACCTATACAAGGGGTTGAGCACTAGGGTACCTTTGGACAAGATGCTATATATGAAGTATATCCAGAGTTTCACCTAACTAGAGGAAGCTATAGGAGATCCAATGATGCTTTCACAATGTACATCACCAAATTTCTCCAAGGTGCAGAGCATATGAGAATCTCTGACAAGGCGAAGGAATTGATAAAGGGATATGGGGCATGGTTTATCCAATTCCCCACTTTCTCTTACATTAGATTTGATGGTTTTCAAAGGCCTCCCTATAGACTCCCTACATACCCTACTGATCATATAATATTTTTGGAAGTCACTAGCCAGATTTGTGAATTCGACAATGTTTGGAAGGGAGAAATGCACAAGACAGGTTTTGGGAATGACTTTCCCTTAAATATAGGAATGGGCGAGGTATGTCCTTCTATTTAGTCTACTCATGCTTCTAAGAAGTAGATGAGTACTTTTGGTCTCTCTTTCCATTCCAGGAGAGCAAGGTTTGACATCACTGGTGAAGCATAGAAGAAGGCCAGCAAGGAATATAGCCATAAGGTTAGTATTGAAGATTACCAGATTAACCTTGCAAATGAGTTTGAGGTAACAAAGAAGAAGTTCTCTAGACTGCCAGTGGATTTGATAAGGTTGTACAATGTGAGGGTTATCCCTGATCAAGTGGAAGAGGATGGAAACCTAATCCAGGGTCATGTTTATGAGGCAGTGAAAGATAAGCCAGTTGGAGAAGTTGATTGGTTAGAGGAAGAAAAAACAGAGTTGGATCAGGTCATGACCCCGGTGATTAAGTACACCAAAATGTGGTTGAAACACAAGATCCTCAAATTGGAGAGTGAGGGTATTTCATGTACCTATGATCTGATGGGAGACTTAGAGTCTCACTCTACTTCTAAAGAGTCACTTGAACCAGATCCTAAGGACAAGGAAAAGGTGGATTCTCCTTTTAGAATCCAAGTTAGGGATTTTCAAGTTGAGAAGGCTATAGAGGTAAGTAAATAGAGGAAGCCTGTTGCTAAGAAGAGGATACATGCCTCAAGGAAGGAAGTTGAAAAGAATAAGGAAGAGGTGGAGGAGGCATAAATTGTTCCTCCATTGACAAAGAGAAGGAGGATTAAAAAGTTATCAGAGAAGGTGGAGGAGGCTCCTAAAATTGACAAGGAGATTGAGCCACCAGTGGTAGAGGTGGAAAGATCAAGGGAAAAGACAAAAGTGTACATTAGGATTTGAAGGACTCCTTCCCCAAGGCATACTGCAGCAAAGGAGGATGTTTCATTAAGTGCTCCTGTTGTTGAGCAAGTGGATATCTCCATTCCTTAGGATTTTGGTAGCACAAAGGAGGAACCAAGGAAGGATGAAGATCCTAAGGATTTGGGCAAGGAATAATTTCAAGAGGGAGACCTCTATAATGCAAAGGAAAAAATTGACAAGGCAATACTGTCCACTTTGGTGGAATATGCAGATTCACCTATGAAGAAGCAATCAAACAAGTCTCCATAGAAGGAGGAAATACCAGCTAGCACCCCTTCACTGGTACAGGCTGGTTTGGAAGAATAGTTGTAGGAGAAGGAGAATCCAATTATGGATACCCCTAAAGTATCAAGTGTTGAAAAAGATGCAACTGAGGATTAGCAGGAATAGGAGAAAGATGGGAAAAATACAGTGCCTACCTAGTCTACTATTCCAGATTGGCTTGATAAGGAGTTGAAAATAAAAATGGTGATAGTGGAAGATGCTCCTCCTAATTGGGATGTCCTTATGGCTAATTTTAAAAAGGGAAAAACTAAGAAGAAAGCTAGGGTTGTGTCTCGGATTGAAAGAGATGGGTCAGGCAATAGGGTGGCCCATATTTCTACCCCTACTCTAAATAAGGATATATACAATGTGACTAATAGGATTACCATGTGCAAATTGTTGACTTGGGGCATGCTACTATGGAGTAGGATATTGAAGAATATGAAGGCTCTAGTTTTGTGTTTGTGGGCAGGTTGAAGAAGGTTGTGCAAATGACGCATGAGCTAAAGAGGGAGAATGAAAAATTGAAGAGGTACTTGCAAGAGTTGATGAAACCCTTGCAAGCTATTGGATCTTCCTCCTCTACTACAGGTTTCTTTCCTCAAGAAACAATCTCCGAGCTTGAAAAAGTGAAGGGCACCACACATACTGTAGTTTCTTGGTTGCAGAGTGTCCACACCAAATGAGATGATGCTATTAAGGACATTTTGTCAATTGGAGGGGATGCTATGAGGTTGATTGATTAGTTGAAGGTTGTATTGGCTCAAGATAAGGAGGATATTGATCTCCTACTACAGAAAACCACAACAATCATGGGGTTCACAAAAGATAAGATGGTAAAGTGTGGGATTCTTCCTTTTCAAATGGTTTCTGAACCTTGGGAATGGTTTGAAATCCTACAAATGAGGAAGAAGGCCTTAAGAAAGATTCAAAAATAGGCTAGGAAGATTGAGGACATTTTGAATGGTATCCATGATAAGTGTATCTCATTCTTTGAGGTCATGACTGGAAGGAATAATTTTTCCCCAAAACATCTCAATCTAGAACAACTTAAGAAGTGGTGGAGAGATGTTTATTCTCCAGTCAGTGAATTACTAGTTATTGGGCATCGGCTAGATGATGCTGCAACTTATATTGCAGTCATGGACAGATACCTGAATAATAAGGCTGATTGGGATGGTATAGTTAGGCAGGCAAGAGATGACATCAAGTCTCTTTAGAGAAAGATTAGGGTTTTTCATATGCCACCTGTTGCTGAGTTGGATAGGGTCTTGTTGGCCATACATGGTGAAGAAGATCGATCTAAAGACAAGGATGGGGAGTAGCTATATAGGGTTACATTGAGATTTTTTCTTCCCATTATTCACATGTATTGGGCCGAACTTTTGGGTATAATGGCCATTTTGGATGAAATTGGTGCCAATGGAACATTTCATATTATGTTCGGATATCTTTGAGGCCAAGTTCTTGTAGGTTATGTTTTATTGTAAATTATCTTTTGGGGATGACCTATCTTAGGGATTCTCTATAAAACAGGCATGTTGCCTCATTTGAATATATAGATAGGAGAATAGATAGACAAAAGGATAAAGATAGAGAGAAAATAGATAAGTGATATTAGAGCGACTTACGGTTTATTCTCAAGCAAGTGTTGTAACAAAAAATAGGAGTTGTTGCTATTTTGGATTATTTAATATAAGACATGTATTGTATTTGGTATCTATCTTGTGGAATTTTATCTGGCATGGTTCTTGTTGTTCTATCTTTGAAATTTCTTATAAGTTTACAGTTAAATGGTTCAGTAATTCTTAGGGTTTCATGTTTGGAATGTTTGCAGTGATCTCTAGTCCATACTTTTTGCACTTAGTTGATTGTTAGCTACTTTGCAAAGTTAGCTTGGACTTGAAATTGTGATTAGTTCAGTTATAAGGGTTTGTTCATCTCAATTGCAATAGAATTGACTTAATGAATTTTTGTGATTTGAAAATATTTAAATACCTTAGAAGATTGCACTATTTCTATGAAATTGTAGATTCATCTGGGTTGAACAGAGAGTAGTTTATGAGAGATCGGTCCATTTTAAGAATTTCATCTTTTGGCATTTTCAATCTTAGGGTTAGAAGTAGTCTTAGAATCATCTCTAAAACCTTTATCATTTTATGTTTATTTATTATCAGGGTTTGAATCAAATTTCAAAGTACCAATTTATTGTTTAGATCTAGTAAATTCAAAGTCCATTGTTTTCTCGTAGTAAGGTCCATTTGTGATTACCAACATTTTTACATTTTTCATTGAGTTGTTTTGTTGCATTGTCAAGACCTGACATTAGAGACCTTGGGGTTATCTCTTTTTCCATAGAGATTTACCTTTCAAGAGAGATAGGATATCATATTTTGTCTGAGTTGTATTTGAGTAGAAAAACACCATCAATAGATTGGTGCTAGAAGGAGGGCCATTGAACAAGAAAACTAGAGCGTTTCTTAAACGCCATCTCTCTTGAGAGGCTTACAAGAAGAACTAGATCTACTCCAAGAGGAGAAGAATTTCAAGAGTTACAAGCCCTTACTAGGTCAAGAAGGACTAGAGGAAGGGAAGAATCATCATTATCTCACCCACTTCCATCATCTCCATCATCCTCATCTTCATCTGAGTTTGAGGGAATTCTTGTTCCATAGCCACAACTAGTCGTAAATCAGCCATTACCACCCCCACCTCCACCAATGGCTTTTCTTGCTAATAATCCGTCCCCATTGATCTTTAATAATTACAATGTCATGTCCAAGAACCCTGAGCACTTTTTCTCTAAGTTTCATAGCCATGACCCCAACAAGACAACAGAGGAGCCTATCAAGATTTTCTAGACCTGCCTAAGCGATAGATGAATTAACCACGAGGATGTTGCATGCAGGCTTTTCCCTTATTCTCTAGGAGAAGAGGCCTTTTATTGGTACAATCACTTACCCGCTGCTTCCATTCATAATTGGACTGAATTGGAAACTGCATTTCTACAGAAGTTCAAGATTCCCATTAGTGACAATGAGTTGTACTTACAATTTACTGGAGTAAAAAGAGAAATTAATGAGCCCATAGGATCATTCAATGATAGGTTCCATCGAGCATATACCAAACTCTAGGAACCTTATGTTGGAAATGAAAATACTACTTTAGAGGTTTACCTTGAAGCCTTGGATAGCCTTACGGCCACCTTCCTTAAACAAAGGACCAATCCTTTGAATACCTTGTTCACTACATATGTAGAAGCACTAAAGGTCAGTATAGACTTGAGGCAACATTTATCAGGACCTTTGCCTTCTCTGGGACCTGTAGCTCACCCTGGATAAATTCAAGCTCTTAACCAGGCCTTGACCAGTGATACTCCACTCATGAACCCAATACCTTCATTACCTTTGGTTCCTCATCCAAGACCGCCTTTGAATCAAACTCAACCTATGAATTCATATCCACAACAAAGATCTAATCATCCCCTTCATCAGCAGCAAGCTAGTTTTCCTACATACTTGCAGAATTCAGAAGTCTTGAATCAGGTTGCTAGTTCTGGAAACATACCTAGACATCCTTCTGGTGGAAATCCAACACCACCTAATAATCTAGATAAGGAGAGGTTGGATGAATTACCTGAACAAGTTAAGAGGTTCAATACAGAGGTAACTTATTTGAGAAATCAGAATAGCCAGCTTTAGGCTGCTCAGAAGAATATACAATTTAATTATGGCAGGGAAAATAAGAACTTTGAAAGAGGTCAATACTTTGACAGAAATCAAAATCACAATAGAGGGAAAGGTTTTGGTGAAAATTTCGATAGAAG
This sequence comes from Sequoiadendron giganteum, assembly GCA_007115665.2. Taxonomy (NCBI): domain Eukaryota; kingdom Viridiplantae; phylum Streptophyta; class Pinopsida; order Cupressales; family Cupressaceae; genus Sequoiadendron; species Sequoiadendron giganteum. The sequence continues at coordinate 563,018,141 of CM021103.1, forward strand.
ACAAGGTCCTAGTCAGAGTTTTGATAGAAATCAATAAGGTGGACAAGGATTTGATAGAGGGCAACAACCTAGGAAGAGTAGGTCTTGGAATACCAGACCAAATAATGGAGGGATTCCTACTCCCTTGGATTAACCTACTACTTAGGAGAAGCCTCTAAATGGTGTATACTTAGCAAAGACAACTTTGTCTGGTTGGTGCAGGCTCCATGAAATGAGTCAACACTCTAAACTAGATTGTGCTGAATTTCAAACAACTTCTATCTTTCAATATAAAGTGGAGAATAATTCTACTAGATAGGAAATTGTACCTTCAAATCCATACAATTCTCCAGTACTCATACTTAATCATGCCCCATTCCCCAGAGGTGTGGAAAATGAACCAGAAGAAGTATCTATTACAGAGGATGAGGCAAAGTAGGTGTTAAATGAAGATGATATTTCCTAGTTGTTTAATGAGGAAAATGAGAATGATAATGGCCCTTTGGATGAGTAAGAAGTTAGTATTGAAGAAGTTTATATGTTTCAACTACCAACAAAGAAATATGATTTAAGGAGTAGGCCTAACAAAGGTCCATAGGCTAGAGGTCCTTTCACTACTTTGGTCCCTCCTAAAATTTTTAACACTCCACCAGATCCACAAGCGATTAATAATCCAACCTATCCTCATGTACCCACACAATACCTATCTAAGGGAAACAATGTTGAAGTATCTAAGGATAAGCAGGCCAGTGGCTGCAAGGAAGTCCAAACTGATTTGAATGTGGAGAAATTGGGTGAATATGTGACTGAAGAGTTCAAGAAACTAAAGGTAAGTCTTTCTGCTTTTGATTTGTTAAGAATTCTTGCTATTAGGAGCACAGTTTTTGGATCATTTAGTTCAAATATAACACCACAAGGGATAGCCACCAATGATGCTGCTACTAGGTCTTCTAATTCTCAAACACCTAGAAGTCAGGTCCCACTTGTAGACAAAAGGGGAGATAAGGATAAAGGTCAAGTTGCACAAGCTGATACTCATCTGAATTTGTTTCAAGGCAAGATGGAAACTCCTCCTTTCCTGATTTCTGTTCGTATCTTTGGAAAGAATCTGCATAATTGTCTTCTAGACTCGGGAGCTTCCAAAAAATTTATACCTTTCTTTGTTTTCAAAGCATTAGGTATTATCCCTATAGCCTATCAAAAGAAGGTTACTCAATTGGATAAAATAGAAGTGAGTGTGGTTGGAGAATTGAACATGATCCCTACACAACTTGCATCAGACCCTAGGGTGGAACAAGTGATCAATATCCAAGTTGTTGACATTCTTGATACTTACGGTTTGATCTTACGTAGATATTTCACTAAGGCACTAAATGGATACACATCTACAGACCATTATCATATGTGGTTACCATGGAAAGGAGTCCCAAACCAAATCAAAATTGAAAGAGAACCCCGAATGAATTATATAATCATGAAATATCAGAATTTTTTGAATGAAGTATTGGTGTCTGAACTTGGCATGGTAAATTATGTGTTGGTTGCATCAACTATAAAAGATGAAGAGGTTTCATGTTGCAGGATTCTTTAGATGAACACATTCTAGAGAGTAGTAGTCCTAAGGCATTAATTGAACAAGAAGATGAAACAAGTAATCAAGAAGACAAACAACTTGGATTGCTGGACAATTTTTAGGAGTTCATCCAAAAGTGTATGGAAGATCATATACAACTAAAAGGAAGCATGACATCTGAAGAATTATTGCTTCCAAATTGGTGCAGGGTTCATAATGCTCCTCATTCTGAGTTGGGATGTGACCTGTGTCAGACTGTTGTCCTACATATACAAAAGTGCATTAATCCAATTCCACCTATTGGACCTAATGTGCAGGAATAATTAAACAAAGATAAAGGTAAGAGTCTAGTGCTTCCTAAAAGACCTCCTATCCTCAACAAAGAACAAGGTAAATTGAAACCAAAGGAACCTGATGGTTGTTGGACATTGAGATTTGATGGATCTAAATCTAAGCAGGGTGCTGGTGTAGGATTTGAATTAATCAGTCCTAACGGTAAGAACTATTTCGCTGCTCACAAACTCTAGTTCTAGTGTACTAATAATGTCACTGAATATGAAGCTCTCATCCATGGCTTATTACTGGCATCAAGGAAGAAAGTTAAGATATTATAAGTGTTTGGAGATTCAGAATTAGTAATCAAACAAGTAAGAAAATAGTATTAATGTTGTGACAGAAGAATGACCAATTATAGGCATAGGGTGTGGGATCTCATTGAGGAATTTGATGCTTTTAACATCCAGTTGATCCCTCAAAACAAAAATCAAGTTGCTAATTCTCTAGCACAAGCTACTAGCACCTTGCAGCCTCTCTCACTTTCAAGACTGAAGAAATTTATAGTTGAGCTCACTCCAATGCCTTCAATGCCTGAAAATGTTACTAATTTCCATGTGTTTGAAGATGATAAGCATATTTTGGACTTTATTACAAGTCGTGATGTGTTTTCTTCCCAAGTTATTGATGAGGTAGAGCCTCAAGAAGTAGAAATTGACTTTGGAGGAATCATCAATCTGAAGACTAATACCATTCCAAGGGGCATGGTCTAGCTTGAACTAATTTTTGATTTAGATAAGATAAGAGATCAAGGGCAATAGACTAAAAGGGAGTCTCTCAACAGCCAGTGTGAAAAATATAATATGGGGACACTAGATGACTTAAATAATGTTTTCATTGGCAAGGTATGTATTCTAGAAGAAAGAAAGGGAATTATTGATACCTTACATACATATCATGATGTGATAGCTTGGAGTTACGAAGATTTGAAAACATATAATACTTCAATTATTACACACACCATCCCGTTGAAGTTAGATGTTAAACCATTCAGACAGAGACAGAGGCCAATCAATGCTTTGTTAGAGCCCATTATTCAAAAGGAGGTGCAGAAACTGCTTTCAGCACGCATTATATTTTTGGTAAGACACTCTACTTGGGTGGTGAATTTGCTTCCAATAAGGAAAAAAAATGGAGAAATTAGATTATGTGTAGACTTTAGGAATATGAATAGAGCATCAGAAAAGGATAATTATCTAGTTCCTTCACTGGATGAGGTACTCTATATTGTTAATGGATCTCAAATGATGTCCTTTTTGGATGGGTAGTCTAGATACAACCAGGTTATGGTGCAGTATGAAGATAGGCACAAGACTGCCTTCACTACGAAATGGGGAAATTTTGCTTACAAAAGGATGCCATTAGGGTTGATCAGTGCTGGAGCTACATTCCAGAGAGCTATGGACATTTCTTTTAAGGATATAATTGGTAAGTGCATCATCATTTATATGGATGATTTGAATTTTTTCTCCAAGAGACGAGGCGATCGCATAATGGATTTAGGAAAAGTGTTTCAAAGATGTCGAGAGTTTGGCATTTCACTTAATCCAAGGAAGTGCATTTTTGGGGTCACAGAAGAAAATTTGTTAGGACATATTATCTCAGAATAGGGTATTGCTATTGATCCTGAGAGAATTCAGGCTATCTTGAAAATGCAGCCTCCTGCAAGTAAGAAAGAGATGAAGTCATTCTTTGGTAAGATTAACTTTGTTAGGAAATTTATTTCTAGATTTGTAGAAATAGTCAAGCCATTGAATGTTATGTTGAAACAAGAAGAAAAAATAGAATGGAATGCAGAAGCTAAAGAAGCATTTGCAAAAATCAAGAAAGTTATTGCTGAGGCCCCTGTATTGGTGAGTCCTGACTATACTAAGCCTTTTTACATATATTCATTCGCTTCTGATCACTCCTGTGCCGCAATGTTAACTCAAAAGTCTGATCAAAGTTATGAACACACTATAGCCTTCATGAGTACTCCTTTGAAAGATGTGGAATTAAGATATCATAATGTAGAAAAATAGGCCTATGCTTTTGTCAGATCAGTGAAGAAGTTTTGGCACTATATCTTGAGGAATAAACTTTTATCCATAGTACTTGATCCTACAGTAAAGTTGTTGTTGATGTAGAATGAGTTAGGTGAATGAAGAGCCAAATGGGTGACCATCTTATAGGAATATGATATGGAAATCTAGCCCATGAAATTAGTAAGGGGACAAGGACTTATAAAGACAATGGCTGAGACTAGTCTTGATCTCACAACTCAACATTATTACCTTCAAGAGGTATCTCCGGGCGATTGGTATGATGAAATCATTTTCTATTTGTTGAATTAGTAGTGTCCTGATCACCTTAATATGGTTCAGAGGTGGGCCTTACACCTGAAGAGTGGAATTTTTATGATGAAAGGAGTTATTTTGTATAAAATAAATCATGAGGGTGTATACTTAAGATGTTTGGGAAAAGAAGAAGTTTCCAAAGTGATGATTGAATTTCATGAAAAATACGGCATAGGCCATGGTTCTATATCCTCCACTACACACCAGATCTTGAGGGCAGGCTATTATTGGCCTACTTTGTTCAAAGATGCACACCAACATGTGAGGACTTGTCACATATGTCAGACTATAGCAAGTAAGGAAAAACATGCAGCTCTTCCACTCCAGCCTATCATAGAGGTAAAACCTTTTTCCCAGTGGGGTATGGACTTCATAGGTCCAAGTAATCCTCCATCTTCTATGAGCCACATGTATATTCTTACCATAACTAATTATTTTACTAGATGGATAGAGGATCTTTCTTGTAAGCAATGTACTTCAGATGTGGTAATCAATTTTCTTGAATTAGGAATTATCAATCGTTTTGGCTGTCCATTGTCTTTGGTTTGTGATAATGGTCCTGCATTTGCATCACTAAAGTTTTCTAATTGGGCGCTTGATCATGGGATTGTTATTAAATTTTCATCCAATCATTACCCTCAGGGTAATGGTTTAGCTAAGTCTTCCAATAAGAACCTACTGACAGTTATTTGTAAGTTGTTAGAACAAAATCCTAAGGACTAGCACACCCAGCTCTGATTTTCTCTATGGGCTGACCGTACTAGACAGAAGGCATCCATAGGGACATCTCCTTATCACTTGGTGTATGGTTTGGAACCTATGTTTCCTATCCAGTTGAAAATCTCTACCCCGCAGTTTATTAATGAGTACTATAATGAAGAAGATAAATATGAAGCCCATTTGGCTGAATTATTGCACTTAGAAGAGAAAAAGGATGAAGCTCTAGAGAACTTTGCTAAACATCAGGGTGTAGTAAAGAGATGGTTTGATAGGAGAGCTAAGGTGAAGGCCTCCAGAATTTTTGAATTATCTCTCTACTGGGATAAAGCCTATGATTGTAAGGGAGAGCATGGTAAATTTGATAAACTTTGGCCTTGCCCTTACCAAATTTCAGAGATTCTGGGAGATAATGCTTTTCATTTGAAAACCCTCACTGGTGAGGATATCCCACTGCCTATTAATGGGCAGTATCTGAAGCACTATTTTTAACCTTGAACTGTTTGCAGTTCATCATGTAAATAGTTAGAGTAGGTTTGTTTTCTACTTTTCTTTTTTGTTGATGATTTTTGCTTGGGTAGTTTAGGTTTGCTTTGGTTTGTTTTGCTTTTCGTTTTTTATTTTTTCTTTGGGTTCCTTTTTTCCTTGGGGTTGTTGCATCTATACAATGGGCTATCTCACTTGGGATTGTTTTGGAGATTTCTTTTATAAACTCTAATCAATTTTTAGAGTCAGGTGGTGGAGTTCTTTTTGTCTGATGTCCCTTGTACTTGGAATTAGAATCACTTATTTTTTAATACACTTTGGAATATATTTGGGTCCCACATTTTCACACTAAAATTAAAGATTCAAGAGTTGCATAGGGTTCTGGGGTGATTTGGCCTGGTGAAAAATCTTATATTCTGCTTCAATGCCACTGTGTTCCTCATCCCTGAGTGTGAGTTTCATTACTTACAAAGGTGAAGAAGAGAGTTCTATAAACCAGAAAGGAGAAATGGAAGCTTTCAAAAATTTAAGGTAAACTTCACCTTATCAGGAGTATCCTAGTATCTCTAGCAGGGCCATAGACACTCGACTAGTAGTAGAGCTATGCTTGGGAGGGTCACAGCGATAAACTCATCAGGGCTATGGACACTTGACTGACAGGGAGGCTCTATCTAAGTTGCTTTTGAAGTTTGAACTTTCATGTAGCTTGGTCAAATTTGCTTTGATTCCCATTGTACTTGCAGAATATAAATGAATGCATAACACACACACTTGGACCCTGGTATACGAAAAGGTCTTCTTCCTTGTGGTTTTTGAAAATTTGTTCATAGGAGTCTTGATGAGAGGTGAAACTAGAGATTCTGGGTTCTTGATCATAGTTTATTCTTGAAATGCTCTAGAGCATTTCCCTAGCAAAGTTGCCATTTGTTGTGCAGGGTTTGCACACACGCCCCACTGAAAGTAGGGGCCCTCTTTTTTTTCACTTTTGGTGTCTTGGCCCTTCTTTTTTGGGGTTTTCTTGCTTCCTTTTGGCCTGTTCTTTTATATCCTTCTCGCCAGTTGAGGTGGCACACTTATGAATTTTGCTGACCATCTTGGGTTCTGACTGCATTTCAGGATTTTCACTGTTATTAGGAAAATCTGACTAGGTCGGATTCTCCTAGTTCTCTTTCGATGTCTAGAGGTTACTACCTTTTGGCCCTGTTTTTGGGAAATCTGTATGATCCGGATTTCTCTAAAATCCATTACCTTGTGGAATCCCCAAATTTTGTGGTCATGGCTGTCTTGTCGATTGCATTAATGGCACTTGTACGGATGTTTGGGGCTTTGATATATTGGATCTTGGGATCTAATTGATCATTTGATTTTGTTAATTTTGCTTATCATTTAAGCTTGAGTCTTGCAGCTTTTGGTGTCTTGCTGGATTGTGATTTTTTGAGGCTGTTTTAAGTATGCATTTGAGTTTCATGTGCATGGATTGTATCCTGCTTGCGTTCACTGGTTATCTATTGGCATCACCAGTTCTGATCTTTTCACACTCATGGTATGTAGAAATGCTCTTTTAATCTATTGATTATGAATTACTTCGCTTCATTTGCCTTCTAATCCTTCATGGTTCCTGAATTCCTTAGGTGTGTGCATCGTCACTGGGCATTTTGGGGGTTTTTGTTGCTATACCAGTCTGCTTGGTTGGTCATTGATGTTTCTTCTTGGTCTGGTATTGTCTCTTTTGGCCATTTTCTTGCATTGGTCTTAAAATATCCATTTTTTTTTGTGTGAGCAAGTCGTGCCTTGTTCTCTGTGCTTTCATGGCAAAAATTTTAGGGTTCCTAACCTAGGGCTTAGCCATCCTCCTCAAATTGCTGTGAGGAGTGTTCTAAGTTCATGTTTGATCTATTGGAAGTCTAGGTTAGGTCATTGTCAAATGTACAGGCCTTAGATTCGGAGTCGTTTGAATCATTTTGGTTAAAGTAAGAAAGATGTGGATGGGTTTGAGTTTCTGAGGTGCTCATAGAATTCCACTTTCCTCGGATTTTCCTGAATTTTCCTACTCTTTCTTTTTTGCCACTTTTCCCGAATTTCATCTGTTTCACCAAAATCTGCTTGGTCTGGATTTTCCCGATGTCCACGGTCGGTTCATTTTGCTGATTTTGTGTTTGACTAGTGTTATATCTAGTTCTCTCCAAAATATGCTTCCTTCGAATTTTCCTGGATGTCCCGTGTCTCCTCCATTTTCCCAAGTTAGTTATAATTATTGTTGTTTTTGCCAAAATCTGTCTCTGGCAGATTATTCTAGGTTTTTATGGGAAAATGTTGAATTTGATGATTACGAGGGACTTGTTGATTGTTAACGAATGTTATAGATTAAATGAACTTATGCTAAGTGTTTCTAATGTTATTCCTTGGTTAATTGATGGATTAAAATGATGTTATGGGATTTTTCATGCTTGGTTCGCTGGAATCTGCCTGGTCTGGATTTTTCCAAAATTTCTCACCAGTGTGGAATCCACGAGGGGGGATAAATCCTGAGATTTAGGATTTTGATTCCTTGTACTTCTTGTTTCTTATGGATTTGATTATGGTCATATTTATGTGTTTGTAGACAGGATTAGGATAGGATGTTGTTGGCAGAGGCAAAGGGAAGGCAACGGATTCGGGTGCAGAGACTCCTGCTATCTTAGATGTAGAGAAAGTGAAATTGGACATAAAAAGCCGGATTCTTGAAACCAAGGTGAGCTCAATTTGGTCAGGAATCATAGATAAAAATGTAAGTATATGGACTATGAGGACTTTAAGGCTGAGATGTCAGCATTGAGCCCTCCTTTGTTGGCTAGGAGAATGGTGGACTCTGGATTGGCTCATGTAGCAAGTTTCCCTTCCACAATGCAATGTTATGAATTGGTGCTTGAATGTGCCAGGAATTATGATAGAGGGACACAAAGGATAATTGGTCCCAAGGGAAGGGTTTTGGTAGGCTTCATCCCTGTGTCTATTGGTGCAACCTTCGATATTCCTAACAAATCACATGTGATGGCTTTTGATATGGATGGTGCCAGAAAGTATTATGAAGAAAATGTAGTTAAGTCTTAGCAGGTGATCAACTCTTGGTTGGAGAAGCCTAAGTCCCATTTCTCCAAGTTTCCTAAGCAACTATTCAGGCTCAAGTTTAGGAGAGAGTACTACAATGTCATCACTCTTCTCAGAAGGTTAGTGGAGTTGAAGAGTGCAGGTGTGTTCAAGACTTGGATGTTTAGTGTAAATGCTAGAATGGAGTAGGGAATTCACTATCACTGGGTAGGTGTCATTTGTGTACTGATCCATGAGAAATTGTGCACTGTCTTGCAAACCAAGACTTTTACTATGAACTCCTACCTATTGTATTCATTGGCAAGACTTTACCCATACAAGGGGTTGAGCACTAGGGTACCTTTGGACAAGATGCTATATATGAAGTATATCCATAGTTGCACCTAGCTGGAGGAAGCTACAGGAGATCCAATGATTCTTTCACAATATAGATCACCAGATTGCTCTAAGGTGTAGAGCATATGAGAATCTCTGACAAGGCAAAGGAATTGATAAAGAGATATGGGGCATGGTTTATCTAGTTCCCCACTTTATCTTACATTAGAATTGATGGTTTTCAAAGGCCTCCCTATAGACTCCCTAGATACCCTACTGATCATATCATATTGTTGGAAGTCACTAGGCATATTTGTGACTTCGACAATGTTGTGAAGGGAGAAATGCACAAGACAAGTTTTGGGAATGACTTTCCCTTAAAGATAGGAATGGGCGAGATATGTCCTTCTATTTAGTCTTCTCATGCTTCTGAGGAGGAGATGAGTACTTTTGGTCTCTCTTTCCATTCCAGGAGAGCAAGGTTTGACATCACTGGTGAAGCGTAGAAGAAGGCCAACAAGAAATATAGCTATAAGGTCAGTATTGAAGATTACTGGATTAACCTTCCTAATGAGTTTGAGTTAAGAAAGAAGAAGCTCTCTAGACTACCAGTGGATTTGATAAGGCTGTACAATGTGATGATTATCCTTGATCAAGTGGAAGAGGATGAAAACCTTATCCAGGGTCATGTTTATGAGTCAGTGAAAGATAAGACGATTGGAGAAGTTGATTGGTTAGAAGAAAAAATAGAGTTGCATCAAGTCATGACCTCAATGATTAAGTACACCAAAATGTGGTTGAAACACAAGATCCTATAATTGGAGAGTGAGGGTATTATGTGTACCTATGATCTGATGGGAGACTTAGAGTCTCACTTTGCTTTTGAAGAGTCACTTGAACCAGATCCTAAGGGCAAGAAAAAGGTGGATTCTCCTTTCAGAATCCAAGTTAGGGATGTTCAAGTTGAGAAGGCTGTAGAGGTAAGTAAACAGAGGAATCCTGTTGCTAAGAAGAGGAGACATGCCTCGAGGAAAGAATTTGAAAAGAATAAGGAAGAGGTGGAGGAGGAAAAAATTGTTCCTCCATTGGCAAAGAGAAGGAGGATTACAAAGTTATCAGAGAAGGTGGAGGAGGCTCCTAAAATTGACAAGGAGATTGAGCCACTAGTGGTAGAGGTGGAAAGCTCAGAGGAAAAGATACAAGTGTACATGAGGAGATCAAGGACTCCTTCCCCAAGGGATACTACAGCAAAGGAGGATGTTTTGGTAAGTGTTCCTGTTGTTTAGCAGGTGGATATCTCTATTCCTCAGGATGTTGGTAGCACATAGGAGGAACCAAGGAAGGATGAAGATCCTAAGGATTTGGGTAAGGAAGAATTTCAAGAGGGAAACCTCTATAATGCAGAGGAAAAAATTGACAAGGTAATATAGTCCCCTTTGGTGGCATATGCAGATTCACATGTGAAGGAGCAATCAAACAATTCTCAGCAGAAGGAGGAAAGACTAGCTAGGGTCCTTTGACCGGTACACGTTGTTGTGGAAGAATAGTAGCAGGAGAAGGAGAATCCAATCATGGATACCCCTAGAGTATCAAGTGGTGAAAAAGATGCAACTGAGGATCAACAAGAATAGGAGGAAGATGGGAAAAATACTGTGCCTATCAGGTCTACTATTCTAGATTGGCTTGATAAGGAGTTGAAAATAAAAATGGTGATAGTGGAATATGCTCCTCCTAATTAGGATGGCCTTATGGCTAATGTGGAAAAGGGAAAAACTAAGAAGAAAGATAGGGTTGCGTCTTGGATTGAAAGAGATGGGTCAGGCAACAAGGTGGCTCATATTGCTACCCCTACTCCAAATAAGGATAGAGACAATGTGACTACTCACGATTACCTTGTGAAAACTATTGAATTGGGGCATGCTACTATGGAGCAGGATATTGAAGAATATGAAGGTTCTAGTGCTATGATTGTGGGTAGGTTGAAGAAGGTTATGCAAATGAGGCATGAGCTAGAGAGGGAGAATGAGAAATTGAAGAGGTACTTTCAAGAGTTGATGAAACCCTTGCAAGCTATTGGCTCTTCCTCCTATGTTGTAGGTTTCTTGCCTCAAGAAACAATCTCTGAGCTTGAAAAACTGAAGGGCACCACACATGCTGTAGTTGCTTGGTTGCAGAGTGTCCAGACCAAAGGAGATGATGCTATTAAGTACATTTTGTCAACTGGAGGGAATGCTATGAGGTCAACTAATTGGTTGAAGGTTGTATTGGCTCAAGATAAGGAGGATATTGATCTCCTACTATAGAAAACCACAACAATCATGGGGTTCATAGAAGATAAACTGGTAAAGTGTGGGATTCTTCCTTTTCAAAGGGTTTCCAAACCTTGGGAATGGTTTGAAATCCTACAAATGAGGCAGAAGGCCTTAAGAAAATTCACAAATAGGCTAGGTAGATTGAGGAAATTTTGAATGGTATCCATGATAAGTGTATCACATTCTTGGAGGTCATGACTGGAAGGAAGAATTTTTCCCCAAAACATCTCAATCTAGAATATCTTAAGAAGTGGTGGAGAGATGTTTATTCTCCAGCTAGTGAAGGACCAGTTACTAGGTATCAACTAGATGATGTCGCAACTTATATTGTAGTCATGGACATATACCTGACTAATAAGGTTGATTAGGATGGTATAGTTAGGTAGGCAAGAGATGACATCAAGTCTCTTGAGAGAAAGATTAGGGTTTTTCATGTGCCACATGTTGTTGAGTTGGATAGCGTCCTGTTGGCTGTACATGGTGAAGAAGATCAAGCTAAAGACAAGGATGAGGAGTAGCTATATAGGGATACATCGAGATTTGTGCTTCCCATTATTCGCATGTATTGGGCCAACCTTTTGGGTATAATGACCATTTTGGTTGAAATTGGTACCAATGGCACATTTCATATTATGTTCAGATGTCTTTGAGGCCAACCTCTTACAGGTTATGTTTTATTGTAAATTATCTTTTGGGGCCGACCTATCTTAGGGATTCTCTATAAAATAGGCATGTTGCCTCATTTGAATATATAGATAGGAGAATAAATAGAAAAAAGGATAGAGATAGAGAGAAAATAGATAAGTGATATTAGAGCAACTTAGGGTTTATTCTCAACCAAGTGTTGTAACAGAAAACTAGAGTTGTTGCTATTTTGGATTATTTAATATAAGACATATATTGTATTTGGTATCTATCTTTTGGAATTTCATTTGGCATGGTTCTTGTTCTTCTATCTTTGAAATTTCTTATAAGTTTACAGTTAAATGGTTTGGTAATTCTTAGGGTTTCATGTTTGGAATGTTTGCAATGATCTCTAGTCCATAATTTTTGCAGTTAGCTGATTGTTAGTTGCTTTTTAAAGTTAGCCTGGACTTAAAATTATGCTTAGTTTAGTTATAAGGGTTTGTTCATCTCAATTGCAATAGAATTGGCTGAATGAATGTTTGTGATTTGAAAATCTTTAAATACGTTAGAAGATTGCACTATTTTTGTGAAATTGCAGATTCATCCGGGTTGAAAAGAGAGTAGTTTATGAGAGATCGGTCCATTTTAAGCATTTCATCTTTTGGCATTTTCAATCTTAGGGTTAGAAGTAGTCTTAGAATCATCTCTGAAACCTTTATCTTTTGATGTTTCTTTATTATCAGGGTTTAAATCGAGTTTCAAAGTACCAATTTATTGTTTAGATCTGGTAAATTCAAAGTCCAGTGTTTGCTTGTAGTAAGGTCCCTTTGTGATTACCAACATTTTCACATTTATCACTGAGTTGTTTTGTTGCATTTTCAAGACCTAACATTAGAGACCTTGGGGTTATCTCTTTTCCCATAGAGATTTACCTTTCACGAGAGATAGGATATCATATTCTGTCTGAGTTGTTTCTATGCAGAAAAATACCATCACCAAGAGGTGTGGTGGGGTTGGTTTCAATATTTATTGGTCGCTTGTAAGAGGTAGGTGAGGTTTCTATTTTAGGTTTTTCTAGATTGTTTTGGTCTTTTTTATATTCAAGCATGGTTTTGTCAAGGATGTTAGGCTCAGATGTGGATAGGGACATGTTGTAGAGAGACGGCTCTACTATCTTCTTTGCCTTGAAATTTTGATAGGACAAGAAAAAGAAGTCTTATCTTCGCTTTATAGGTTCCATGGGCTTAGGCCAAAAGGCATCTAGGAAAAATTTTCCTTTATATGACAAGGGGTTAAAGCCACTATGGTAAAAAGTGAATATCTCATTATCAAAGAGAAACTTTAAGCATTTATGCACAACCGAAGGGAAAAATTTCATGGAGCGAAGTCATGGGTGGCCTAACTTCACACAAAATTGCTCCAAGTGTGGGATCATGGAGAATGTAACATCTAATGTTTTCGGTTGTATTTGTAATGGTAAGGTGATCAATCCAATGATAGGTCATGCAAAACCATTGTGTGTCTTGATCCATGCTTTCATTTTATCATATTTATCTTGATAGATCTCATGCAAAATTAGAAATTCCTTGGTGATCACATTCTCTACATAGGAAGGATCTATTAGTATCCAATTAGTGGGCTTGTCATAGATATGAATGGCTATGTAGAGAGGACCATCAAGCAAATGTTTAAGTATATCCTTAGAGGAGAAAGCAATATCAAGAGGACTCTTAGTTTGGCCCTTATGAGGGATGACATCTATCACCCCTATCATTTCATCTATAGGTTTGGTATTGATGAAATTAGTTAGAACATAATCATTGTTGTCATCATCTATATAAACATTCATCACATCATTATTTGGAGTTTTTCTAGCTTTGACAAATGAAATATTATGTTTTTGCATAGGATTGGTAAAAATTTGCACATTTTTGTTCAGAGTGGAAATAGACTTATTGCCTTGATCATCGATACCCACAATGGATAGATAATTGGAATCAATGAGGTTGTGCACAAGATGTTTAAGATGCTTGCAATGTTCCATGTCATGTCCATTTTTTTGATGACAGTGATAATAAGAATTTGATTTAAAGCTTAGAGGTAAAGGCTTATTAGGGTCAAGTGTTTTGATGGGAGGTACAGTAATCATTTTTTGGTTTAGAATTTGGGACGTTGTATTATGAAGGGTATCAAGTAAGGGAGTGAATTGTCATTTTGGATCTCCATAACTAAAGGGCATCATGGATTTGACAACAAATTGGTTATTGATATTTTGAGTTGGTTGTTGAGGGGGGTTGAATTGAAGGAACCCTTTATTTTACTTTCTAGAAGGTTGGGATTTTTTTCGATGCACAAGCTATGATCTTTCGATTTGGCTAAGAGTGGATTTTGCATCTTGACTATAAACTAAATTTTGATAATCACGTAGGGAAGTGCACAAGTGCATGAAGGATAGGAATTTCATCATGGTCAAATTGTCTACAATATTAGTTTGTTATTTTTATATGAACATATTTTGAAGGTGTGGATCGGGGATCTCAACATCAACTTGGGATAAAGTGATTGATAGCATAAGATAAAGCCAGTTATATTTTCATCCTCCTTTTTTATACATCTCATCAAGTCAAACAAGGTCATATTGGGAGTCATATGCACTTGGAAATTGTTTATAAATGCCTCAACAAGCTCATCAAATGAATGAATTGAGTTATCCGGTAAAAAGGAGAACCACTCCAAGGCGGTGTCTTTTAAGGTCCTAGGAAGGATCTTTACCTTAAATTTATCATCAAGGACAAATTCACTACATAAGGCATTGTAGGAATTAACATGGTTAGAATGATATCCCTTCCCTCCATATTTCTCAAATCTAGGCATCTCTACACCTTGTGGCATCGGTGTTTGTAATATCTCCAAGGATAATGGACTTCTTTTGACATAATATGTGGGTGGGCCATTTTGATTTTGGTTGGTGGTAGAAACCTATTTTCGAAGGGATGACATGGTTTGGAAAAGTTGATTTATGAGAGGGTCATTGCTTGTGTTATGAGATGGAAGTGAAAGTGGTGATGGAGTGTATGTGTTTGTGGTACAAGTGAATGGAATTCTTATAGGTGGTAATATAGTGGGAGATATAACATGTGATTCCATATAGGAACTAGGGATGCTAGCTGGAATACCCAGGGAAGGAATCACTAGGGATAAATTTAGTGGAAAATCTTCACCAATTAACAAATTCTAGGAATTGGGTAAATCGAAATTGGTGAATTTACCATATCCAGCAAGGTGTTCAAATTGCCAATATTTCATGAACTATCGGTCCAATGCATTTCCATTCACCAACGATTTTTTTATATGAGGAATGTTTAGGAAACACATTCACCATAACAAACTACATATTTCCAATGGAACGATTAATATTTTCACCTAGAATCCCGGGGAGCATGTCATAAAACACCAACATATTTGCCAATACTATTAAAACAACATTATATGAGGACCCATTTCACCAATTAAAATTTAAAAATAGTTTCTTGTGAAGACCCATTTTTCCAATTAAAAATTATAAATAGTTTCTTATGAGGACCTAATTCACCTTGAAAATTACAAGGTATCATTGTATAAGCACACGAGATTCGCCAAATTTTTAACATACCATTTCAAAATCCCACAAAATTCACCAAATATGGATTGATATAAATATAATTGAAACTGTTATTTGTTCTTACACATTTTGTTTGGTTTTGAGGTTCTACTTCTCAATTCAGAAGTCAGCGAAACCTGAAAACATAGACTCAAAGGTGAGTGATCGTTTCTTAATATTTTTATTAGTTATAATAATAAGATTTCTTTATCTATTTTCCATTCTTGCTTTAGTCTTAAACATAATTTTGAGTAGGGAATGGGATCTATATTCTCTGTCGGTCTATCCTTCTTAAACAAGAAGACATTTTTTTCTAGCTTTTATTCGAAGTGAGATATCAATATGTCGAGCAACAAGGGTAAGACTCTTGAGCGGGAGGGTAATGAAGAGACTAGGAGGCCATCAAAACACACAAAACGTGGAGGTACCATATAGTCTTACTTTGGAATTGGCAAAGATTCTAATCCATCAGATCAAGGTGGAGCTACACCATCAAATCTTCCACCAAATATTATTGAAGATGGAGCTACATCATCAGCTCTTCCACCACAAGAAGGTCAAGGTGGGATTTACATTGTGTTAAATCAAAATGTATCAAATGAGGATGGCAATACTATAGAAGATGTTCCAAGGGATACCCTGGATAGCCAAAATGAGATAATTGACTTGGATGAGGATGATGTTGGTAGCAAGAAAAGAAAAGGAAAACAAAAATTGGGGCACAAGAGGGAAATCACAAGGAATTTTCAAATTGGTTGGTTGTCGAAGTACCCATTCCTTGAACCAGTGGGGGTGTCAAATGAAAACGATATTGAAAGGGAAATAGAGGTCAAATGTAATATTTTTTGTTGGAAATTTGGAAGAGACAAGATAATGTAGCTAAAGCTTGACACTATAGAAAAGAATATTGACAAAGTTTATAAAAAAACCATTCATAGGCAGAAAGGAACAATCAATCGTATGAAGGAAATCAAAGGAAGAATGTCTTCATGTTAAGTATGTCATAGATTATGGAGAGAATAACCATAGAATTTCAAAGATAAAAAATGTGAAGGTACACTTGAGGCTCATTTTGGAAAAGCCATGGCAGTAGCAAATCTGTCAAAAACTGTTCGGATGAGTGTTATTTTTCATATTTTGTCCAGGGGTGTCCTATGATAGACTACCCAAAATATTTTGATTTATTATCTTATTTGAGTGTTCCCCACTTTCCCTTCTCATATTGGTCATTAAATGCTGGATGAGAATGGGTGAATTGTCTTGCTGCAATGGAAAAGTAAGATTTAAAGGAGAAATGAAAATTGTCAAATTTCATTGCATTATCTTTAGATGAAGTTACTATGGTAGACAATACTTCTTGGGTTTGTATGCATTTGAATAATGTAGAACTACATGTTTTCCAAGGTCATCTTCTTTGTGTTCATAAAATGAAGGACAGTTCAACATCGCAAAATCTATTTGAACTAGTCAAGAAATCTTTGAATGAAATTGCAGGTATGGATGAGTTGAAAATGGCCAAAAAGTTGGTGTGTGTAGGAGCTGATGGAGCTATAGTGATGCAAGTTCAGAGGAGCATTCTTTGCACAAAGTTACAAACTACTTGTGCACCATACGTGCTTGCCATTCACTGCATGGCCCATAGAATGAATTTAGCATTCAACATTGTAAGCAAGTTTCCTATAGTATCAGTAGTTGAATATCTAGTTCACGAGATCCACGCATACTTCTGTTGAAGTCCCAAACATTTCCTTGAATTTCAATATTTTTCTGAGGGAATAACACCTAGAAACAAGCTTCTCAAGGATTTCAATACTAGATGGATATCCCTGCATGGACCAGCGTAATGATTTCTTTCAAAATATCAATCCTTGATTGGAGTTATGCACAAGCATCAGAACACAGTAGACAAAGCTCTTGACCTCTTACATAGGTTAAGCGATATAGAGACACTCTTGACTTTAGCTAGTCTTCTCCCCATGCTAGATGAGATGAAAAATCTTGTGAAGAAAGCCCAAGACAAAACTATGTATATCTATGAATGTGTCAATCTATGTAAACTTACATGCTTGTCCCTCGATCATCTATATCTAGATCTCACACAAGAAGGCACAAATTATTTGATGTGGTAGAAAATTATTGATTTGAATAATCCTAATAATTATTTACAGTTTAATGCAAGTGGGCACTTATGTATTTGTGTGTGTGGATATGAGATACCAATGTACCATTGTAAGACAACTAGGTGCTCTAGAAAAGAAGAAGATGTTAACGAGGAATATTTTAATGACATTATTAAATTTGTTAGTGATAATTTGAAGGAAATTTCAAAATATCTTTCCTAGGAGATTCATGAAAGATTCCCTCGACATGAAATACTTGAATCCATGGGTATTGTGTATCCTCAATTTTGGGTAAACTGAGATAACCCAAAATATTTTAATGATCAAGTAAAAATCTTGATCGAACAGTTTTAAAAAAAGGTAACATACAATGAGCAGACAATAGAAGGAATTTTAAATGAAAATATGCTTAGAAAGAAATGTGGGAGTTTTTCAACAGCTATGAGGGACCAGTATAGATCCATGGGCAAGGAGAAGGCCTTTAAACTAGGATCAATAAAAAAGGTTTGGACAAGCTTAGTTCAGAGTGAAATATTGTGTGGTTCGATGTCAGAATATTACAAACTTGCTGATTTATGTCAAAAAATGATATTGGGTTTGGTGGAGGATGAGAGAGTTTTCAGTACATTGGGGTATTTAAAATCAAATTTAAGAAACAAACTAGACAATAATTTGGAAAATTGCTTGAGGATGAAAGGAACTGTGTATAATGTCAAAAAAATTCCTTTTGAAAGGGCACTCGCAATTTAGAGGTCCACATGTGAAAGAAGAGGGACCAGGTTGTGCAACACAGGCTCTCCAATTCCAAGAGCCACCAGCACTGGTGGTAGTACTAGTGGCAATGGTAGTGGGCCTAGGACAAATGAAAATGATATTGAAATTCACATAAATCAAATAATGAATGTTGAATTTGAGACACTTGCCAAACAAAGTGTAGAGTAGTCTCAAAATCAAGATGACTCTTTTACTTTATCTGAAGATGAGCATCAATTTAAGGACCCTGGCTCCATTTGGGAAATGGAAGAGAATTAGCAGGTTTTAGGTATTTTTACTGCACTTCATGAATCAGTTTCCATTGTTCCAAAGTCCAAACTGTAGTTGATGATATTTTATATTGTATTCAATGAACATTGAAATTGTGAATCATTGCACTTCATGATATCTTATTTTATATTGCACTCAATCACTGCATGAATCATATTCCAAACTGTAGTTGATGATTTTTCATATTGTATTCAAATAAATTGTGAATCATTGCACTTCAACTTTAGGATATTTTATTTTATATTACACTCCAAGTCTCCATGATATTTTATATTATATTGCACTTCATTAATCATATGCCAAAGTCAAACTGTAGTTGATGATATTTTATAAATTTTATAAAATTCAATACCATCGGCCTAACAATGCTTCATTGGTGGAACCCCCATCACAGTCTTGTTGATGGCTCAATGAAAATAGCTCACAACCTAGTATCGGTGTAACAATACTCTATCGGGTTGACACCTAAGGTGCTCTCCCGATATATCGGTAGAGTCAAGTTGTCAAAAAAGTATCCATTAATTATAATCTATGACCATGGGCATGAATTATCTTATTTTATCAATAATCACAAAATAATACCACTTTGATTTTATGAACAATGTAAATTGTAGAATTTTTTGTGAAAAGATCCATATTATAGCCTATAATCACATTGCATCCATAAATATTAAACAAATTTCAAATTCTATAGTGACGTAGTCCTTCCCCCATTCCTAAAAAAAATCAATACCATCAACCTAACAATGCTTCAGCAACGGAACCCCCATCACAATCCCACTGATGGCCTGATGAAAATAGCTCACAACCTAGTATCGATGTAACAATACTCTATCAGGCTGACCCCTAACTCCTAAGGTGCTCTCCTAATATATTGATAGAGTCAGGTTGTGAACAAAAGTAACCATAAATTATAACCATGGGAATGAATTATTGAATTCATAAAGTATATCAGGGGAACTATGGTGCATCGGGGAAGCATTATTTAGTGTCCCACCAATAGAACGAAGGATAGGTGTCCATTGGTAGAGAGGGTGGCTATTGGTGAAAGACTGATGTGACATCCTGGGGCATCGTGCAGTTGTGCTGTGGTGCATTTATGAACCATAATTGAAGTTAATTATATCACAAGTTGATCGCATAGTTGTTACAAAATCCTAGAAGATTTCGCTTAGGGAAGAAGCAGAAAGGAAAAAACTTGGAGTTTTGACACAACAAATACCGGTGGACTGTGGAGATGACTCGACAAGAATCACAAAATTATTTCAATTTTAGACCCAGTTGAGAAGATATTTTCATCAAAATCTTAAGATTTAAATAATGGAAGAGAGTACAGACAAACCCAAAGCTAAAAAAAATAAAAATGAAAAGCCTAAGAGACTCCTAAATGAAGACCTGATAGATCAATGTCCTAGGTCGGGGCCGAGACCCAGGAGGAGTGCTCAAATGAATCCTTCCATGGATCGACTATGGGAAAAACAAAAGGGCTTAGGGGATATTTGGACGCCGCAACGAGGGTACGACCTCTTCATGTACCATTATAGAAAAAAATTTAGGTTTCAACCAACCTACAATACATGGAGGTTGAATCTAGGAAGACTTGTGGTGCCCAATGTTTTGTGAATGCAGAGCTAATTAAAGCTCTTTATATCAAATAGGACCCCAAGAAAATAACTATTCAGTCACATGGCAGGAGTGACATGCTTGTTATTTCTAGGGATCTCATTTCTAATGTATTTCAGTTAAAGTGTTCACTAAATTTATCATTCACGATCAAAGATCTCTTGACAGAGTATCACCACATGGCTACTAGCTAGAAGAGATGGAAATTACCTTTGCATAGGCCCAAGGATGAAGGAGGCCAACTCAGGAGGTTCTCTAGCAATGAAAACCCTCATTTCCATGAAGATTTGCTCGGAGAGTATTTCTGATACACCTATTATTCAACTGGTCAGGTTTTGGGAGTAGAGGTCTCACCTCTCATGTTGATTGTCCCAATGCTCTTAGCTACAGACATACAAAGCAAGGATTCCATGCCATTTGATTATGCTAGATACTTGGCCAACACCCTACATTGAGGGCTTGAAAAGATAAAAAATAATAGTGATAATATTAATTTTGAACACTATTCTTTTCTTATCCATTTGCTATTGTACAAGAGACAAGTCAGAGGTGTTTGGAGTGCAAAATTAAGGATAAAAGATACAAACAAAAATGCAGATTTTAAACCTGTACAAATGTGGACTTCTTTGTGGGACAACTAATTTGGTAGGTCTCATTACCTTTATTTTTAAGATTTTTTTGTAAAACCATTGATGAAGTTGTTGGGATATCCATGCAATTATAACCTATCCCTAGAAGTACAAAGATTTCTAAGACCAAAGGAAAATGACCAAAGAAATAAATTGAATCATAATTGGGGAGACTGGTATGCTTTCCCTGATTGTATAGTGATAAGGGTTTATGGGTTCGAAGGGGCTCCACACTTGATGCCACGAGTAGTTCCTGACCGAATTGCTTATTTAGAAATTTTGAGGCAATTGGAAAAATCTGATTCCAAACACCTCAAAGGACATAGAAAACAATCAATTATGCCCAACACCTTATGTTTTGGAGACTTTATAGTGGTTTCCAACAAAGGATATGGATAAATTGATGGTAAATTAGCATAATAAAACCTACCTCTAGGTGATGTAAGGAAACAATTTGATGCAGAAGGGTTTATTCACAAGGCGAGATTATCGCAAGGGCTATCAGGGTATGAACATTTTTTTCTCAATTGAAGATGTCATAAGAATCCATGATGAGGATTCCACCAAGGAAAGAATGGCCACCTATAACAAGATTATTCTTATAGAGGAATGGAAGAGGAAAAATGTCCCATCTTATTCAAAGGCATTTGGTGAGATACAAGATCCTTTAACAAGAATTGAGCAACTCATCACTGATGTCAATGAACTAGTAAAGGATGTTCCCTCAGTTGTTTTTGATGCACCTCATGCAACCTATTCAGGAGTACAAGCTAAAGACATAGAGCCCTTGGATTACATACCTTCACAACCTACTCCTAAGGTATGTTGTTTTGTAGATGCTGATATAAGTGAAGAAGAGCAGGGTGATGAAGAGGGTGAGTAGGTAAAAAAAATCAATGCTCCTGTCATTGCATAGTACAAGCCCCCTCAAGATCAAAATATTGTAATATTTGAGGCATCAAATGAACTATCTGATGATGTGAGGGTTAGGGATGGAGAACAATTTATTTTTTATTTTGATTTTGTTAAATCTTCTGAATTTAAATCATTTGTTTATGAATATAAAGGTAGAAAAATGCGACAACAAATACATGATATCACTCCTGAACATGAGGCAACTACTCTGGAGGAATTGAAAAGGGAGGTAGAAAAGGAAATGGAGTCCATCACTCCTAAAAGAGGTAGGGAATTGCTTCAAGAAGCTGGAGTGTTGCTCCTACCAAGGTGGGATATTAGCTCTTTAATTGTATTTGATAGCTTCAAAAAAAAGAGGGGATACGACAATAAACTTAATAGAAGAAGCAAGTGAAAAAATGTATTCAGGATTTGGCTACAATCCAGACGAAGCCACCTTGCTTAT
Source organism: Sequoiadendron giganteum (assembly GCA_007115665.2). Lineage (NCBI taxonomy): Eukaryota > Viridiplantae > Streptophyta > Pinopsida > Cupressales > Cupressaceae > Sequoiadendron > Sequoiadendron giganteum. Next base: position 563,040,322 of record CM021103.1, read on the forward strand.
TTGGTCACTGTATCCCCATGATAAAAGACCTGGTATAATTAGTAATCCAAACCAAGTGTTTGACCATCTCTTGGTTCAATGAGTAGTGAATACCAACCATGTGGAGATAACAGAATTGAACATAAATGTGGCAAAATTCAAAAAAGCACAGATCAAAAAACTAATTAAGGAAAATGACAAACTGAAGATGGAGCTAGAAATTCAGAGAGAAAAAAATATTCCTCCTCCACATTAGAGTTGTACTCCCCATGGCTTGAAAAAGATAAGAGAGTGCTTGATGCATTGGCTGATGTAGCCTACTGGAAGAATTGTCATCTGAAATCCTAGGGGAAATGCAAAGAACTGGAGAAAGAAGAGAAAACCATCAAATATAACACTGTATTTGAAATGATAAAAGAAAGATTCAACAAAATGATGAAATTTTCTATTGAATATTGGAAAGTATTCAAATAGAAACACATTGCATTGGTGGAGAATGAATGATTGAAGCCTAGAATGATGGAGGAAAAAAAGGAGCTCGTAGATAAGAATGTCATGAAAGGATAAATATTGCTAACATATAACAGATTGGTAGAATCACATAATGGATATCATAACAGGATTAGGGAAGATTTCAACTTCTTTTATTTAGTCCCACTCTTGACAATTCTTTTGGCATTGGAAATCCACGAGAATATGATGATTGGAAGGAAGATTTTGTTGGGCTTATAACTATTGTGTTGCAAGAAATAAATGATGAGGTTATGGTTTTACAAAACACTCATAAGCAACTCAAAAAAGTAATTTCTATGGAATATGATATGATAGAGGTGATCTCTAATGTGGACACCTATGTTGAACGTGAGTACATCCATCACCTCTCTGTAGTCAATCTGTTTATTAGCCAAAATGTAGATGTGTCAGAATCAGATCCAATAGGACAACTATTAGATTCGGAGGAAGAACGCCAACTAACAACATGACGAGTTCCCTATCATGGAGTAGAAGCCTTGAATAGATCTTAAATTGTCAATGGTCATGAGCTTCTTCTTGGAGATTAATGGATCAGTGCATTCACTTGCGAAATTGTTTTATTTATAATTTGAGTTATGTTTAGTTGTCAAATGTCATGAATTTTTTCAAGGGGTTTGTAGCTTGATGCCTCTCATATATAAGAGAGATCAAGAACCCAATAGGAGATCAATGGATCGTCACATCATTTTTAATTAGACTTTAGAGTAGAAAATAGTAAGAAGATAGATAATAGATTGCACCAATTCGCCTATCCATCTCATATCATAAACTATTTTTATAATGCATATCATTTGAACTTTGAAGATCAATACAATGGAGAAGGTTACACATATTTATTGATTTTCTTTCGAGTGTTCAACTGTTGTGGATTCATATGCTTATAATTTATTATCTTATTTGGTAGTCTCCAAAGTGGTTGTTTATGTTATTCAAATTGAGTGTGTGGAAGTACATTTAATTTGTTAGTACATTGAATTTGAATTCTTCAAGAATAGGGGTTGTGACCATGGGGTTTTATATTTATTTATGGACATGATCATTGATCAAGTAGTAATTTGGGCCACAAAATGGATCTTGTCACACAAATCTCTGTAATTTGTGCTAATCATAAAATCAAATGTACTGTATTTTTGTAGTATGTGGGATGTGGGTGAGGTGTAAGTTGGTGGATACTGATAAGGATTTTTAGTCAAAACATAACAAAAGCTAAGATTTCAACATCCATAACTTAGAAGCTCTACAAAGAAGTAAATACAATGAGCTAACAATTCAACATCCATAACTTGTAAGCTCTACCAAGAAGTAAATATAATGAGCTAACAATTCATCACTAGTTCAAATGATAAAATAAATAATATAGAATCTAGATAATTGAACATCATCACATTACTGAAGTCTTAATTTGATCTTTTTAATTGAATTTCACATGAAGGAGTACATATTGGCATTGGAAATACAAAATATTTCTAATGCCCAAAGACAAGTCTACATAGAGCTGAGTTGGAACTTGGAAACTCATATTATCAAAGATTGAAAATAATAAATCAAGTCACTGTATCACCTTTTCTAGCAACTTCCACTCTTTAGGTGGTGGAATTTCCATTTGTTCTAATTGATGTTGTTTGAATTGAAGTTTTGTTAAAATTTCATGATTGTAATTGGAAGTGGAGCCTGTCTTGAATTCTTCAGTCAATTTTGCATTCAAGGTTATCAATGTTCTAATGGAATCCAAATGGTTCACATCCGGGTTTTGAGGAAATTGGTCCAAATCAATCTTCCTTTCACCTTCCATATTCTTTTTGAAACCATCCTTTACAATGAATCTCTCTTTTGTGTCAAAATCCTTTGGAAAACCAAGCTCTGTGAAGTTCCTTACCTTTTCATCCACCACCTTCATCTTGTCTGCAACCAAATGCAAATATTCCTTTGTTTCACACATTCTTGAACACTTTCCAATGATAGATGACAAATTCATTGAGGTTTCAATCCAATTAGTAATCCCTTTTGATATTAGATCATTTTCACTGGCTTTGTAGACTATTTGTAGAACTTGATTTGCGGATTTCTCTAATTCCAACCTGTTTTTGTTGTCCACTAAATATTTGTTGAGCTTCTTATAAAGTTGTCTGATAGCATCAATCAATTGAAACATGTCACACAAATGATCAAACCTCTTCATTATTTCATCCCAAATATTTTGTTTCATATGCCTCACTGTATCTCTACAAAATGCAGATAACTTATTTTGAGAAGACTTAATTTCTTCTTTTGCTTTTGCCAGCTCTATCTCCAATCTTTCATTTTTTTTTCTCTGTTTCTCCAATTTTTGTTCCCACTGTGCATTTCCATTCGCAATGCTTATTCTTAATTTTTTTGAAGTGGATTTTTCCTCATCATATTTCTTGTTGCTCTCATCAAGACTTTGCTTTAGGCCATTCACTTCTCTCTCATTTTGATTTATCCTCTTTGCTTGTTGATGTAGAGGCAAATTTTATTATTCTTTTTTATAATTCATTGCTCTTGTTATCTACTGCTTTCCTCTTTTCTTTCTCACTTGCTAGGTCTGTTTGTAACTTTTCTATTTGGGTTTGCAACCTTTTCTTTTTTGTCTCTTGCTTTAGCAATGATGTGTACACCACTTCATTGTTCTTCTTTCATACATTAATTTTGTCAATAATTTTTAGGCCAAAAAAATCCAATTGAAAATTGGTTACCTTGTATTCAAATCGATCCATCTGATTAGTTGGTTTTTTTTGAACTATGGGAACAACAATTGTGTACTCCATGATTTCTTTATTTGTGTAAAATGTGGGTAATACCATGGTTGTTGTAGGCTTTGAAGTTACAACAAAAACACTCTCCATCAATTGCTTCTTTTCTTTTTTATTCAAGTTTGATTTATTTTTAAACTCTTCAATGAAATCATACCCTAGGGAGGCAGGAACAATGGAATTCTTGAATGATGAAGGAATAGGAGTACTTGCAGTTGCTAATGATTTAACACCCAACCTAACTAGAATTGGGGGAGTGCCTGGAAATAAATCCTTTGTGGTGGATCCACTGATAGTGTCACTTGGACCTATCAAAATCCTTTGCCTCTTTTGATTGCCTTGATCACCCGATGTTTCTATAGTATATTTTATTGTTTTCCTCTTAGTATTGTGTGTAATTTGTCATTGTAGCACATGTACTACTACCCATACCATCTCCACCAATGGCACTCCTAGTTGCACTAAGTTTTCCACCAAGGGCATGTCCTAGTTGTGATTGTATCTGACCATGAGGATGAGGATTAGAAGCTTTAACAAATTGAGTTTGACTTGTATGCTCTTAGTCTTCTTTTTCACCTCCAAGACCAAGGCCAAATTTATCAACTATTTTTCCATGCTCAACATCTATTATTGTCCAAGGGCCTTGTCCTTTGGACCCCAAAGGACCACTTTTATAACCAATTTTTACAAGTATGGCTGCTCCTAAAGTATATGTTGAAGCATATGCTTCTTTTGCGGCCTCATTTATACTAGGTTTTTAATTGGCATGGATTTGTTCTTCTTTTTCACTATCAATATCATCATTAGATTCATCATCAGATTCATCACTTCCTTTGCTTCCACATTGATTAGGATGTTCTATATTCCACAATTTTCTAAACTCTTTATCTTCTTCATTAGCTCCATACTCTGCAAGAGCTCTTGAATCACCTAGGTCCTTCCTCATAGACCAAAAGTTAGTAATTTTTTATCGTGACCAATTTTTATCTATAACTTACTTCTCTAGAGAACCTGGAATTTTTACTCTACTAGATGTTTTATCACTTTTTTCATAAATTTTTTTGTATGTCCTGATTGTCTTTTCATGCAATGCCATAATTTTTGTTGAAAATTGTTCAAAAGCAATACCATTCTTAGCAACACTTTTCTCCATTGCTAATTTGACCTCATCCCAAGAATCTTTGTTTCTCAAGTTTTCAAGCAAGGGTTTACTCTAATGTTGAATTCTATTTGTAGCATTCCTATTGGCCACAATATTTGATTTAGTGATGTCACATGAATCATACTTCCAATGACAGATAGCATCAAAGTAAAAAAAAATCGAAAGATTATGTGCCACACTAAATTCTTTTCTCTCGAATGTGAACCCTCCACATGGAAAAGGCAAAGAAGGAAATAAGGTCTTCTTTTGCTGACTGAGAAAGTGTAGTTCATCAGCACTCTACACCTACCTTACATATTCCAATGCAAAAACCCTTTCCATCACATGTATTGTAAGTTTGTATGGTTTTACTCTCGATCCATAAAATCTTAGCATAGTATATTCTTCCATTAAGTACCAATTAGCCAATTCTATTTCTTTTCCTAGTTGCATGCAATTTCTACATGAAATAGACAATCTAGGCATTGGAGTATTTGTAATTACTTGATGTAATGCAGCCAAAAAGTAGTCTACAAAATGATTGTAGTTCCTTCAAGAATTATGCATCCTTATCTCATTGGTCCATTCATATACTAGAGACATTTTATTTTCCTCTACATTACTATAGGGTTGAATTTGAAGCTTGTTGATCTGAAAAATTCCTCTAAATTTGAATAAAAAAATATAGCACAAGTAGGTTGTGAACCTAAATGTCTTGGTGGAACCTACTTTAATCATTAAAAATTGTTTATGCATGGATTCTACAATGTGTTGAGTATAATTATATTTGACATGTTCATTAGCATAATGGATATTGTATACCATTTCAAGGAGGCTTGCACCCACTTCCAAATTGCTATCCAGACTGAAGAAAAATGCTAGCATGGAAATAGTATCCTGAACCCATGGTTTAAAAATATCCAAATTATAAGGAGGCTTATGATCACCTTTCAATTTTTTTCTAGCCTTAACTTTTTAATTTAAGAAAATTATTTTCAGCCTTTCTTCCACTGCTTCATAATCACTAGCAACCTTTTCTAGGTCAATGTGGTGGTTTCAAAATTCTTCAGTTGTAAACCCCAACACTTTTCCAAGTTCTTCTGCATTAATGGATAACAATTCTTCTTGGTTATCTTTATTTAATATTGCTCTTTTCTTATCATCATAATTTTTGGCACAGACCATGATAAATTCTAGTCAAGGGAAAACTTCACGTAACATCATGCACCCTAATCCAGTTACCCATGGTGCACTAATACTATCAACTTGTGTTTTATTTGCAGCCTTATTCTGAGACGAAAATCCAATTTATGAGGTATGCCTACCATATATTTTAGGATCATAAATATCATGGTACCCATCGGTAAAACCTGGGGTTTTAAGAAATTCTGCATAATGTATTTTTTTATCAGATATTGCTCTAGTGGTACTAGTGGTAGACATGCTTATACAAATGTGAAGTTGTGAAATTTGAATTCCATAATAAGTAATACCTATTAGTCCTCCTTAATTTTAATGAATACTTGAGTCTCTAAAGTCTAAACCCAAACTTCAAACTTTGACAAAATAATATTTTAAGAAATGGACCAAACGATGAAATGTAGCCGCGGGAATTCTTTCACTTACCTAGATTTTGAGTCTCGACTCTTGAAAACTAGAATGGAATTGTTGGAAGTGGAACTATGGAATCCAAAATAGGGTGGTGCACTATAATGAGGAATCTAAAGAGTGAAGACTTTAAAAATCATTGTACAATTTCAAAGTGCAAAGTGTTTTAAATGCTTTTTTTCTCATAATTGGAACATTAAATTGAATGAAACGTCTTAGGAGTTAGGTCTACAAGACTACAACTTGCAAATTATTAACCGTTGATCTTTCTAAATCTAAAAGTTATAGGGTGATTCTAGAGGTTTCAGTCGGGAAGCCCATTGCTCTATGCATTTCATTACATAATGCAACTACAACCATACATCAAATGTTCATCCAACGGTTGAAACTTGAGTAGTTTATGATATTAGCTTAAAAAAATAAACATGACACATGTGTTTTAAATTCGTTTTAAAATTTTGTGCGCTAGGATTGGCATCAAGGCCAAGGGGCTAGAAACTTAACGTTGCAAAGGACTTGAAAATATCTCCCTGTGTGTTGACCCTCTCACTTAAAAAAAATCACTTGACTTGACAGTTGACACTTAGCAGTACAAAGTGCTTTAAATTCTTTTTTTCTCATAATTGGAACATTAAAGTGAATGAAACATCTTAGGTCTACAATTTACAAATTCTTAATTTTAACAATTGATATTTCTAAATCTAACGGTTATAGGGTGATTTTGGAGGTTTAAGTTGGCAAGCCCCTCGCTCTGTACATTTCATTACGAAATGCAACTACAACCATACATCAAATGTTCATCCAATGGTTGAAACTTGAGTAATTTATGATATTAACTTTTTAAAAAAATATTAATCACTTGGCAGTTGACACTTAGCATTACAAAGTGCTTTAAATTCTTTATTTCTCGAAATTGGAACATTAAAGTGAATGACACGTCCTAGGTCTACAAGTTGAAAATTATTAATATTAACCATTGATCTTTCTAAATCTAATGATTATAGGGTGATTCTAGAGGTTTAATTTGGCAAGCCCATCGCTCTATGCATTTCATTATGGAATGCAACTACAACCATACATCAAATGTTCATCCAACAGTTGAAAGTTGAGTAATTTATGATATTAAATTAAAAAAATAAACATGACACATGTGTTTTAAAGTTGTTTTAACTTTTGTGCACTAGGATTGACATCAAGGTGAATGGGCCAGTAACTTAACATTGCAAAGGACTTATTATTGTTAGAAACCCTAGATCAGACATGCAAACCTAAACACCTTCCACAGAAGAAAAACATAAAAAAACAGAGCTTTGCATGCGATGTGCAAATTGATATATTCAGGAATTTAATATTACAATGAGATGATTTGCTTTATAAAAGCAAAGTATGCAACCCTAATGTTGACCTAAAATTAGCTCAACCTAAGTAAAGTTATGCAAGTGTAATTAAATATTAATTACACTAACATCCCCCCAAAAGTGCAACATAGGGAGACTAAATAAGCATGCACCTAAAGCTAAGATGAATGCAAGAAATCATGAATGGGTCCCGGCAACTAGGCCTGATCAGGTACCCATGTATAAATGCAATAATTAGGTAGAGAAGGAAAACCCAGATCACCTGCATGCAATCACCTGTCACATGCAAAACACATGCAAAACCAACAAGATGTTCTGTAAACCTCAAAGTGTAAAATGCATTATCAGAATCTCCTTTTGCAGTCATTGGGGATTGTAATAAACGAACTGATATAAAGTTCCATTGGGGGGGTTTCTTGCATAATAATCTTCATCATGTTTTGATGGCAACTCGCATGGGTTGTAATCTGGTTTCTTAGTTTCTTATTGGCCATATTTTGTCTTAGTTTGACACATACCAGATTCATTTTGGTTCACACTTTAGATTGAGAGCCTATGGTTAGTGATCTGCATCGGATCCATCTCAGTTTGAGGGCCACTAAATTTGTGGTTATTGTTTCTAAGTCTGTATGGTACTTTTTCCCATGGAAGAGTTTCAGTCTTAGTTTGGCATCGGTATCGAGATTCATGGCTTCCAAATTCTGTCATCATCATATCATCTACTGTTGCTCTATGGATTCCAAGGTTGTTCCAGTTTGGTGTTTCCGAGTGTTCCATGGCATCGGGTCTGCTATCACATTATGATGATTCCGATATGGTTTCTTGTAGATAGAAGTATCTTTCCTTGCTTGCCAGAATGTAGTTCCAGTGTTATTCCATAGTGTTCTTCCAGTGCTTCTTTGCAGCAGTCATCTCATTGTAGGGGGGGTTTTCCCACTGGGTTTTCCTTCTCTACCTCATTATTGCATTTGTACATGGGTACCTGATCACGCCTAGTTGTCGGGACCCATTCATGATTTCTTGCATTCATCTTAGCTTTAGGTGCATGCTTATTTAGTCTCCCTAAGTTGCACTTATGGGGGGGTGTTAGTGTAATTAATATTTAATTACACTTGCATAACTTTACTTAGGTTGAGCTAGTTTTAGGTCAACACTAGGGTTGCATACTTTTCTTTTATAAAGCAAATCATCTCATTGTAATATTAAATTCCTGAATATATCAATTTGCACATCACATGCAAAGCTCTGCTTTTTTATGTTTTCTCTTCTATGGAAGGTGTTTAGGTTTGCATGTCTGATCTAGAGTTTCTAACAATTATAGCCTACATATTACATAATGAAAATCATAGAAATTTGTGTAACAAGATTCATATTATAGCCTACATAATTACATTGCATCCATAAACAATTTTGAAACCCCGTACGTGTAGTCCTTCCCCCATTCCTAACAAAAATCAATACCATAGGCATCGGCCTAACAATGCTTTATCAGTGGAACCCCCATCACAACCTCACCGATGTCTCTAAGGCTAAGACTCATAACTCATAATGTGTGCTCCCCAATATACCAATAGAGTCAACGAAAGTAAGCACATCTCTGTAACACATAAACATCGGTGGAATGAATGATTGCATTCCCCCGATGGCCCGATATAACCATGAATTATCAAGTTCATATTGCATAAAGTATATTACTTAATTTCTCAAGAGAAAAAAATTGATTTGAATATATTAAATTATTAATAAACATTGAAGTTTTGAACTCAAAAAATGACTCTTTAATCTTAAGCATAAATGAATAATGAAGATTCAAGAATAACACAACACAACCATTTATTTTATTGCAACTAAATTTCAATGTCACATTATTACATATCTTTTTATAGATGATTAGCACTGTAGCTCTTGTTTTGTATAAATAACATATGTCAGTGTGTCACTTTAGTACTTTACATAGACAAAATTTAATAATTTATTGCAAGTTATTGCTCCTTACAATGGATTACAAATTGATTCCAATTTCCAAGCTTCTACTACTCAAAAATTACTAGAAATGTAACTCTAAAAATAAATGCATGATTCAAAGCTTCTGATGGTGACAACGCAATACATGTGTGGCTTTGAAAATAAATTCATGATTCCAAGCTTATGCTAGTGGATTTTCCAACCATGCTGGGGAAAGGGGGTTCTAATAAATCCTAGGGAAATGGGAGCCGTGAAGATACAAAATGTACTTATCCCCTTTGAGAACCAAAGTCATATAGAAGATGTAATACAAATGTCTCTTTGAAAATAAATGCATGGGGCTTGCCTGGCTAGCCATGTTGGGGAAACGAGAGCTGTTAGAATACAAGAGGAGAAGAAAATCTTCTCCCATCTTTTGCACGTAGCTTCCATACACTGGTATAGAACTTACCTCCATTAGAGCTCCTAATCCTGGTTCAAAACCTGTCTGAGAATTTAGGTTAACCAAATAAACTTCTTTCCAATTCCACCCATTCTGAACTTGAACGAAAATCATCTTTTACTAATTACTCTATAACTACATAACTGTAGGTAGGAGAATTTATAGTAACCTCAATACTGCATCATCTTCTTCGTGAATCCTTATTAACCCTAGAAAATAAAAACCCTTATGGCACAATCCACTATTCATTGAATCACTATCCCTATTTATGGGCCACCAATGCCACTACTAGCCTATATAATTAAAATGTTTAATTTTATTGATGTATGGCTACATGCCAACTATACCTCAAGATGACAAGCTATCAAAATCACTGATTCACCAATACCACTCAAAGTTCAAACAATATGGAATCATTACAAATCTTGTTTCATTAAAGCTATGAGTTTTCAAATAAATTGCTCTGGATGTTCATATCATGATAATACGGCATTAATCGCCACCACTTCCTACACTAGTAGTACGACAACCACACTTTCTTCAAAAATATTGAGAATTTCAATTAAATGAAATGTACAATGTCGAGGCATTGAAAAGATAAAATGAGTGATGAGTGATGAGCCTTGATCTCGCCACATGTCCGCATCTAATAGTTATAGTGTTATTCCAGAGGTTTCAATTTGCAAGTCTAATGCTTCAGAGATTTACTTCTGGAATTCAACTCTTTTTGGTGATTGAAAGCATTTGAGAAGAAATCCCTTAATGGAACCTTACAATACATTAAATGAGATGACACTTTGAAAGTTGTCCATCCCGTCAAGGTTGCCCAATCACTGAGAAACAAAACTTTATAACCATTTGTACGGTAATAAAATCTCAACCATTGATTTCTAAAAATCTAACGGTTCTAGTGTTATTCTGGAGGTTTCAAATCGCAAGTCTAATGCTTTAGAGATTTACTTCCAGAACGCAACTACAATCTTCCATCGAACATTCATCAAATGAACCCTATGATTTTTCGTTGGCATATAAGTTTATTTCGCTACTAGATTTTTTTATTATTTTGAGATTATTTTTAATTCATCAATGAAAATATATTTTTTTCTTTGAAAAAAGGTTTTAATCGCCAATGGAAAAAAATTCTGGTTTGAAAAACGATTTTAATCGCCAATGAAAAATATTTTATTCAATTAAAAAAATTTGCAATTTGCCAAGATTTTCCACGAACTGTTGGGCATTATAAAAGATTCGCCAATTGGGATTATTATTTTTCCTGAAAAATGAAAAAATCGCTAATAAATAATATTTTTCATCGAGAAGTATATAGGATTTGCCAAGATTTTACACCCGTGTCGAGGGGGGGGGTTTCTTAATTTTTTCCCTGGGAATCACATTACTAACTTGTTGCATTTTTGTTGTGACTTGATGAGGGGTGTAGGTAGGGATTGAGACTATTGTTGTGGGAGGAGGAATTTGAGTTCCTCCTTGGCTTGGAACATTATTTGTGGTTAAAGGACAACTAGAGGTTGAGGGAAGATTCTTGCCAAAGATTTGTATTATGTTCTTCACAAGGTCAAGGCCATCTTCACTTTCAAGCATACAATGAATGTTTTCTATTGTAGGAATTGTAGTAGTTGAAATTTTTTCAAGGATTATTTGATGTTGTAAGTTTACTAGGTCCTCATGAATGTGGATTATGTTCTTCTTGCAAGATTATAGCATTCTTTGGTTCAACTTGCATGCTACTTGAAGGAAAAGAGTTACTAAGGGTGTTATCCATGCCTAGTGTACTAGTCTCAATACTAGGAGTGGAAGCTCTAGATAACCCAAGATCCACAATGATTGTGCTATCATGGGATGACATAAGTCTCGAACATCTTCTCACTATGGTATTAGCAATAGGACACCAAACACTCCTGCAAAGACTACTAAATGCAAGGTGAGTGCAAATGCAATGTAAAATAATGAGAATGAAATTCTTATAACTAAAATTATGGAAACTGAAACAAAAAAGAAACAACAACAAACAAAAAATCCAAAAATGAGCTATCAATGCCATAAAATACAGTGCAAAATATGTAATGGGATTGATTTTCCCAAGGTGGTGAATGAGTCCAGGTACTACTTTTTTTGAAAATTTTCAAATTTTCAAATTTTTTGAATTGAATTTTATGTATGTTATGTTTTTTGATGTAAATATAACATGCAAATGTAGAAATTGATTCATTTTCAATAAAATTAAATGCAATAATGTAAGCTAAATGAGCTTTTCACTAATGCAAGAATTGAAACCTTACAATGCAAATTAACTAATGCAAGATCTAATGCAATGTTAATGCAAGCTAGATCTAGGATGTAAATAAAATCCAAATTATAATTATGATGCTCTAAATGCAAGTTCACCAAAATGAAAAGGTGAAAATAAGGGGGGGTGTTTCTTTTGCTTCTATGGTTTTGGAGCTAAAAGGAAAGAAGCCAATTTTCAAACTCTTTTCACTCAAGAACAAGCCCTTGAGATTTCAATGCAAAGGAGATTGAATGATGTCAAATAAAGGTTTCACCACCAAGTGTAAACTTGGAAAAGAAGATGTTGGAGAACACAGTGTGATATACAAAATGGCCTAGAAAGATGAATACAATGCAATAAAAAGTTGAGACTGAAAGTGTACATCTGGAAGATTGACAAAGCTAGAATGGAGATCTAGATCATTGAAAAATATGTTTTTTTATGTTGATTGGGACTCATTTAGCAAGATAGGCGAATCAATCCAGTTTCCAAAAAAATGTGCAAAAAAAAGTTTCAACCAAAAGGGTATCCAAATCTACAAAAACCCCTGTTAGGCCTATATAGGGGGACTCATTCTCCAATAGTGGTGAATTAGTCCACTTCTAATTTTTTGGAAGTTCAGAATTGGATTATGTGTCTCTTGGTCTACTCTTCTCTTTTTGATTGGTTTATAGATCTGAAACTGAAAAATTCCACCTATAGGTCTTCTCCAAGCTTCTCCAAGGTTGAATGCCAACTTTAGCAACTTTGATCACTTGACAACTTTTCTAGTTGAAAAGTCTACAACCTAGATTTCCAAATCACACAAAAGAAGAGGGAAAATTTTTGTGGGGTTAGAGAATAGGGGTTTGCCTTGGTCAAACCCCTTGTTGGTAATTAAACCTTGAAATGAAAGAAAATGTAAAGGGATAATGATGAATGAACAAAAGATAATGTTGTTGTGAACCCCAATCCTAGACCTACACAAACATGAGAAAAAAACACATAATTATATTCATATGCCAATGAGAACAAGGATTCCCCATGAAATTCATTCGCAATACTTAAAAATAGGAAAAGTAAGAACAAAACATGAAAATAAAAATCAATCCTAATTAAGCATACAAATCCTCAATCAAATGGGATAATTTGTGTCAATTATGTGTATAAATTGGCCCTTTCCCACATCCTTTGTAAGCTTGATAAAGATTGATCCACTTGATGGTGAAGAACAAGATGATTTCTTGATAGAATCTGCAATAACCTAGCTATGGTGATGACAAATGCTCAAGAAAATGGATGAAATTGCTAGAGTATGTGAAGATAATAACTTTGCATTCAAATTGTGGATGATGAATAAGAAGGAAAGCCTCTTATTTATAGATGTGATTAAGAGAAGAAGAGGAAAAATGGATGAATGTGGGATCATTCAACATCCAATGGCCAAGTGCCACTTGTCAAGATGTGAATGGAGGAAGATTGTGCACATTTTGATGAATGAGCCAATAAATGTTATTAGGTGGAATTTAAAATTTATGAAATGACATGTAAGAGGGACAAAAGAATGAAATAAATGCCATTTGGCTCAATGCACAAAGACATGTAAGAGGAATGAATGTCTTGTTGGCTGTACAAATCCACTTGGAGAGATTTTAAATTTGGAGGAATATTCCCTAAATATGCCATGTTGAGAGAAAATGTTGAATTAATAAATTAATTAAATGAATTTTCATGTGCAAGTGGAAAAATCTAGAGAATTTAAGGGAGTGGGATTAAATTAACCAAGATTTAGTTAATTTAATAGGAGATTAGTTGATGTGACCATTTGATTTAGATTTTGTGGTTTATTTAAATCAAAGTTGAGAAGAAAATATTTAGATTTAATTAAATAAAGGATTTATTTTATTTAATTAAAGAGAGATGATGATATTAAATTACACAAAGTTTAATTTATTTAATTTAATAAGGTAACCTTAGGGATTTAATCAAATAAAATAAATTATTTAATTAAATAGAGATGTAGGGTTAATTAAATTAAATTGATTAATTTAATCAACAAGGAAGAATGACTTAATCAAACAAATAATGATTTATTCAATTAAGAGATGAAAGGTGATGATAAGATGAGAAGGTGATTCAGGCTGAAATGATGTTAGTAATTAGGATCAAGTGTGTCGGTATATTTTCATATCTACATTTTCCCCCTTTTTGAAGCAATGCACCTGTTGCATTGGTTCAAAGAATAAACCGTTGTGATCAAAGTTCAAAAATTTCTCAATTTTTTAGATGCCCCATTGCTACCCCAGCGAGAAGAATTATGCTGGTATATTGTCCCCTTGAGAGATCAGACGCAAATTTGGATTTTTGGGTGATCTCATGAAAAAAGAGGACAAGGTGCCCGATGGGTCTAGAAAAGCTCTGGGATGCCAAAGAATGCATTAAAATGCCAAAAAAAATGCAAAATGGCTGTCGATCAGGAAAAAATGGGGTCGGGGGACCAAAACCCTAACTAGATGGTCAAATTAGGTCAAAAATCCCTAATTTTTAGGCTTAAATAGACCCTAAGGGGTCACTTTCAAATCACTTTTGCATTTATCCTTTGAAAATTATTGCAATTTGAGCCTTGAGTCATGATCGAGATGGTGCAATGACAACTTCCCTGACATGTGTTAGAGAGAGTATGAGTGGACTAGTAGCCAGCTAGCGTAGGACCCATGGTACATACCCCTTTCTCGACTTTTAATTTCATCATTTTGCGTGCATGTATTAGGGTCAAAACTAGATTAGGTTCAAGTGGTGCTATATAGCACCTTCGCAAGTGTCAAACCGGCATCGCATGGACTCTAAGTATGCCACATACGTGAAGAGGACTGTTGTGACCGAGTTTAAGAATTAGGGTTTTTGGGAAAAGACAGTCGCATGTGCAAATAGCGTCGCGATGAGCTTGTTTACAATTTAGGGTCACATGGCATGGTCAAACTGCATTTTCATGGCACCATTTGGAGTTTGCATATTGCACTGCAATTGCAAATAGGACCGCAATTGTAGTTTGGCCAACGAAAACTCAGTTCAAGGGTCCAATTTTTTTAAAATTTGACGCAATGACCTTTCTCATGCAGGAGAACCTAGAGATACTACATTTTTGGGAGCATAGATTTCCAGTGCTACAGAGACTTGAGGGCATGCATGTGTTTCTTTAGGAGCAGCTTGGTGCTCTCAATCTTTGGTTTGTTACCTCTGATCATCTTGTTCAGACCCACTTGGGGATGATGACAACCCTGGCAGAGCAATGGCACAATGAGACATCATCCTTTCACCTTCCCACCGGCGAGGCCACCATTACACTTGAGGATGTCTGATGCATCCTATGATTACCTATCCATGGCAAGAGAGTGATCTATGATGTAGATGTTGGGAGGGATGCATGATTTACAGTCATAAGATTAGACCAGATCTTTCTTCTGAGGGGCAGGTTGATTTGAAGAGATACTAGGTGTAGTGCCCACATACAGTATTATTGTGGTCGCAATTATATCAAGTCTTGTGGCACTAGATCGGTGGGGCTGATACTTTAGGCCAAGATGGGGACTAGCATGGGAGCGGATGGTCGTCTGAGGGGAGTGCTTTGCATGGGGTCTAGTGATGTTGGCCTCATTATAGAGAGACCTTCATGATTTTTCTTATCTTGACAATAGGATCATCGGGGTGGGGGTCAAACTACTTCACATCTGGGCATGGGAGAAAATTGCAGTGCTCCATCTGTAGGTTACACCGGTTGTATTAGATATAGATGATCCAATTGTCTAGTGATATGGCAGATCCCAAATCACTTTCACTCACATAGGGACAGGTGGCATCGCCCACTGGCGATGAGTCATCGATGAGATGGCAATGTTCATTTGGAGGCCATGGCTTGGCATAGGCCCATGGTACGATGATGTTTAATAGTAATTCTTCACTTGCTAGGATAGATTGATGTAGGGTAGGGAGCACATGATGATTGAGAGATATCTCATGGAAATAGTAGCCCAACAGTTCAACGATGTTCAAGATAGGCCCGATGACTAGTACATGGTGATCTTTTCCCATACTACTAGGGAGACCGCATGGGGTCGGCCTATACCAGAAGATGAGGCTGTGACATCTTTTAGATAGCTAGTGGCCAAGTCATGGCCATATGATCAGGATCTAGTAGTTGTGGGGGTTACATAGGCATACTGGGATTGGTTCAGGCCTCCATTGAGATTGATAGTTCTAGGTGTGGTACTCCCATGAAAAATACTGAGAGACAGGTCAGCTAGTTGATGGCAAGGACAAGGAGTCAGGGGTGATGGTGATAGGTATGGGGATGGAGACAGGGGAGTAGGTGGGCCACCTCCACATCAAACACCACCACGAGACCAGGCACAACACACACCACCTCTGGTGTAGACACCACCACAGGCATCAACACCTCCACGAGTAGATGCCCACCAAACCCCTCCCTGAGATCAGCCCAAACATGGCGACAAAGAGGTCCTGAATCAAAAACTA
Source organism: Sequoiadendron giganteum (assembly GCA_007115665.2). Taxonomy (NCBI): domain Eukaryota; kingdom Viridiplantae; phylum Streptophyta; class Pinopsida; order Cupressales; family Cupressaceae; genus Sequoiadendron; species Sequoiadendron giganteum. The sequence continues at coordinate 563,056,919 of CM021103.1, forward strand.
CTAGTGTAGCTAGATCATAGGGATGCCCTGATTCAGCATCTTCAGGGTCAAATTTAGGTTTTGACTATAGAGAGAGATCAGGCTCAACATCAGGTTATAGCAGTTACTGTTGAGAGAGACCAAGCCTACTTTGAGAGGGATCGGGAGATTGGTTAGAAAAGACAATTAGAGGGCATTGCCTCATCATCCTAGGGCCAGATAATTTCTATGCATGCATACAGGGAGGTTGTGAGAGAGGAAGAGTAATACAAGGTTCATTACAGATAGATAGTTACACTAGTAGGCCGAGTGCAAAAATTCTCTCAACAGACAAGGATGAGGCCTCCCAAGGATCATGGTGAGAGGCAAGCAGGAGAGGGTAGCAACCAATAGGGATAGCTCCGATCACAGATAGTTATTCATTTTTGACTCATGGGCTCTGATTTTTATTGCCCCTATTGTATCTTGTATTTTGATTTATACACACTTGATCCAATTTTGTACCATGACAATTGTATATTTTTGATGATATATATGAGATGGTTTGATTTATGAGATGTGCTATTTTATTTTTAATGTATGGATGTATTTTAATTTCCTATATGCGATGATATTTTATGAGATGCATCTATTTTATTTTATTCCATGTGATGTATGAATGTATATGATGCGATGATGTGATTATGGATGCATTTCTTTTTGTATTTTTCTATGCACTCTATTTTGAAGATGTATGACATTCAGATGATTTATATTATGTGCCTAATGGTTCATGTAATGCATTGTGAGTGATGATGATATTTTTGTTTCTTTTCTTTATGAAAATATTATGATGATGTATGATATGTGATGGATGTAATGACATGAATGCAATATTTTCTTAAGATGCTTAGAATAAAAAATCTATTTTATTCTTCCTAACTCAAGATGATGATAATGATACATGAAATGCAATGATGTGATGTGATCTATATGATATGATATGGATTGTGTGTTATGCTTATAATTTATGGATGTAGGGTGGATGCCTTAGCAATGATCTAATTAAATGTCATGGTACCATGCTAGTGTGGAAAGAAGATAGAAGAAAATAAATCCAACAAGCCATTATTATTAATGCTGATGATGATGCTTTTCTTACTAGTAGTCAGGGTTTTAAAAGGGCCAATTACTTTATGTTTGATAGCACATGTAGGTATGATGCATCAAGGTATAAAGAACTAGGATGGTGTTGTATCTAGTGTGATGGACCTTGACTCGACAATCAAATAGGATTATTCTTGTTCACACTTGACATACAAAACCTTATTCATAATGTAGTTCAAATATTCTAAACATCTCAGACCAAATAGAGAAAATAGATCCTTCCTATGTGGTCAAAAAGACATCTAGAACACCATCCCTACAAACCAAACAAAGCACGCATGATGAAGTTATTTTATAAGAATATCCAAAAAGCACAATAGATAAAAATATAGTGATCATTGCCCCATTATTTTCTCTCTAAATCCCTGTGTTTTGAACATCATCAAGAGGTCATCGGAATGGGCGCAATAAGATAAGTCAAAAAGACCAAGATAAAGTAAACAAACAAGCTAATGCTCTTCATACTACTAGCCAAGACTAAACTATAGTGATGCCTGATGTTGATTTCCATCATAGGAAGGATGCATCCTAGGACATGTTGTGATCAGGTGATGATGATAAGCTATTGATACTCTGAGTTGACCAACTTGTTGGTTTACTGACCTAGACTTGATACTTTTGATGATTAGGCATTCACTTTTAAACTTGCTAGACTTGCTTTTGACTAACTTACCAAAGGATGGAGATGATGATTGATTTATTATGAGTGGTGATTATTTCAAGTGAAAGAGAGATGAGATGGATGCACCATTTTGGGGTTTTGAATTATTTTGATGTTTTTCGAATTTTTGAAATTATTTGAGGCTATTTTATGGATTTTAAACTTTTTCAATGTTTTTGGTTTTTGATGGATTTATGACCAAGAGACTAACTTAAAGACCTATCCTAGGGGTCTCGAGAGTTGATAAAAAAATTAGCCTTGCCTATGTTATACATGGACATACCATGTAGTTTGATTGACAATAGATTTGATTAGTGATGAGATAGATGGGCAAACAAATTGCCATTTTTATTGCGGTGGATGCCTAAAGGATTGACCCAAAGTGTCTCAAGGGATGATCAAAGATCAACCTTGCCTAAGTTCAAGCTCAGAGATGACGTATTTTGGAAAGATGACTATTATTTTATTTGTTTTAGATTTTTGACATGTTTTGGATTTTGATGGATATTTTGAGTGTTTTTGGATTTTGATGGATTTTGAATGTTTTTGGATTTTTGATGTTTAAAGAATATCACAAGAATATAAACAAATCTGATCCGATGTAGGTATAGGAGCACACCCCCAGTGTAATGTGGTAGACTACTTCAATATAGGTAGGACAAACTAACCTTAGGAATATGCCAAGTAGTACTAGAGTGGATCATGACATGAACACATGATCAAGCTATGATACAGACGTGAACAAATGATGCAAGGATGGAGTATAATGGATAAGTGAGTGTATAGAATAATTCATGAAGGTCCTCATAGATGGAGAATGTTGTATTTAATCTTGGTGCCTATTTTCCAGGTTTTCACCAAGGTACTTATCCAAAGTGCCAGCGGAATAGTTTTCACTAGAAGATGATTTTTTTTTTACTGTTTTCAATTTTCCTTTTTTTTTTTGTATTTTTTGTGTTTTTTTGTTGTCACCAAGACACTTGTTTACTAGGTTTTCATCAAGGTGACCATTTTTTCCAGACATTTTTTGAATTTTTTGTATTTTTTGGTTCCATACCTTGCAATATTTTAGGCATAATTTTTTTTGAGATGGGAGTTGTTTATGGGTTCCTATAGAGGTTCCCCTTCCGGTGTTGACAACTGATATGCTCATGATTTATAGCTTGTCATGATGATGAAATTCCCCAACTAGTTGAGCTCAAATTTTCCTTTTCTTTTTGGATCTGGCACATTCTTCTAGTTCACCTTTACTACTAGTTTGCCAACTTGGAAGGTATGACTCCTAATTTTATTGTTCTAGCTATATTTTAGGCATTTTTTATAGACTTGTAAGTGATTTAGAGAATTCATGCATCGTTCATCCAACAGTTCTAGCTCATTCAGTCGAGAGACCTGGTATTCCTCATCTATGATGATATTTTGCAGTTATATCCTTAGGGACGGGAGCTTGATCTCAATGGGGAGGATGGATTTTGATCCATAGACTAGGGAGAAGGGGGTGGCACCTATTGGCATGCATATGCTAGTGTGGTAGGCCCATAAGGTAGGATTTAGCTACAAATTCTAGTCATGACCAGTGTCATTAACTATTTTCTTAAGGATTTTCAAAATAGTTTTCTTGGTGGCTTCTGCTTAGCCATTGTCTTGAGGGTAATATGGACTGGAAAAGTGATTTTGGATATTGAATATTTGGCAAAGGTCACAAACATCGTAATTTTTGAATGGTGTCTCATTATCTAAGATAATAGCTTGGGAGACACCGTATCGAAAAATGAGGTAGTTCAGGATGAACTTAGATATTTGCTTTCTAGTTATGTAGGTCATAGGAATTGATTGAACCCACTTGGTAAAGTACTCCATGGCAGTGATGATGAATCTATGGCCATTGGATGAAGTGGGGGTGATTTTACCAATGAGATCATGCCCCCACTGTGAAAATGGCAAAGGTGTAACAATAGGGTGGAGCTCTTAAGTTGGTGCATGGATGAGGTCCCCATACTATTGGAACTACAAACATCTTCTAGAAAATTCGTGTGCTTCACTTTCCATCATGGTCCAATAATATATAGTCCTCAATAGTTTGTTAGCCAAGGTCATACCATTCAAGTGCAAACCACAAATATTGTTGTAAATATCGATTAGAGCAGTCAGGGATTCCTCAGTATTTAGGCAACATAATAAGGTCCCTTCAATACTCCTATGATAGAGGGTTTCTCCTAGGATGAAAAATTGGGTTGATCTATTGACAAAGGCTCGTTTAACATTTGGGGTTATGTCAGTAGTGAGGACTCCTATTCTTAAGTAGGTGTAAATGTCATGGTACCAGGGATCACCGGGACCAATGATTTCGCACATGAATTCAAACTCTGGTACCTCGAATGCTGGTATGAGAAGTTTCTCTACAAGGAATTCCTATTTTGGGACATTGTGTGGGATTTCCAAGAGTGATCCGATTGTAGCCATTATGTCTATTTCTCTATTGTTTTCTCTAAGTAGTTATTCAAATATAATATCAATGAATGAATCCTTGAGGCTCTCCACTAGTTTCTTGTATAGAGTTAGTTTATTATACTTTGTCTAGTACTAAATGTTGACTTGATTTATTATGAGTTGAGAGTCTACATATACCTTAAGATCCATAATCTTCCATTGTACTACAATCCTTAGCCCTATAACAAGAGCTTCATATTCTGCTATGTTATTCGTGCATGAGAATGACAACATGTAAGATTTGGGTATGCAATCTCCTTGGGGAGTGATGAAGAAAATTCCTACTCCTAACCCATGTTGCATGTAGGATCCATCAAAAAACTTCTTCTAGTGGTCTGCTACATTTATGTTGAAGATGGATTCATCCGGGAACGCTCATACCAATAGATTATCGGTGCACATTGGTGCTTCTACCAGTTGGTCTGTAATTGCTTACCCCTTGATGGCCTTACACTCCACATATTCAATGCCATTTTTTGTCAATTTCATGACCTACTTAGTTGTTTGTCCTATGAGAGTGGATTTAGAGAGTAGGTATTTGAGTGGATCTATCTTTGTGATAGGCTTGATCTGATAAGCCAACATGTAGTGTCTAATTTTTTGAGCTACGAACACTACTACTAGACAAGATTTTTCAATAGGTGTATAATTTAGCTCACATCCTACCATGGTCTTGTTGGTATAGTAGATGGCTCTTTCCCTTCCATTTTTATCATGTTGGGCTAAGAGAACACCTAGATCTACCACTGTTTCTGATATGTATAGGATCAATGGTTTTTGTGGGATTAGTGACATTAGAACTCACTAAAGTTAAGGTGATCCCGACCTTCTTTGTGTTGAGTCTAACCTTGTATTTTTCCAATCTGTCAAAAATGGAACTTAGAGCTCTTATGTGGCCTTGTCTTTTCCTTGATTTAGCCAGTATGTCATCCACGTAATCTTCCATTGTTTTATGAATCATGTAGTGAAAGATCAATGTCATGGCTCTCTGATTCTACATTCTTTAGCCCAAATGGCATCATGTTCCAGCAGTAGGTTCCCCACAAACATGTGAATGTTCTCTTATGTTTGTTGGTATGTGGCGACTGATCATTCTATACTGTACACTCTTCATGTATCCTCGCCGGCGTCCGGGGCCGGGCCGGGCCCCGGGCAGGGGTAAATGAAAAAAAACCCCGATTTTGTATAACCCTAATTTATAAAGGGTTTGGGATAGAGTTACAGTATCATTAGAAACAGGCGATTATTCGTGATATTGTAATAAGGTTTTACATTGGTTAATAATATCATTGGATGGCTGCGGTTTGGTGGATGTAGCCCACATTGGGTGAACCACGTTAAATTCTCTGTGTTATTTTTCTGTGTGTTTTACTTCTGGTTTATTTGATAAAATCTGCATTTAGCTTTTAGATATCTGCCATTGAAAACCTAACAAGTGGTATCAGAGCGGCTTGTTTTTGATTCTCGTTTGCAAGAAAGTCTCACGGTTGAGTGGGAGTCTCATGGTTAAGTGGGAGCAATGGCAGACGAGGGTAAGATGAAGGTTGATAAGTTCAATGGGCAGAACTATCAGTTATGGAAGATGCAAATGGAGGACTATCTCTATCAGAAGGATTTATGGTGGCCATTGGAAGGGAAAACCAAGAAACCTACAGCAATGTCAGATGAGGACTGGGATATTTTTGATAGAAAGGCACTTGGTAGTATTTGCTTATGCCTGGCACAATCGGTGGTGTTCAATATTACAACAGCAAAGACAACTCTAGAGTTGATGGAAACCCTAGCAAAGTTATATGAAAAGCCTTCTACTTCGAATAAGGTATTTCTTATGAAGCGTTTATTTAATATGAAAATGGTAGAAGGTGGATTAGTTACTGATCATTTAAATAAATTTAATATGGTTACCAGTCAATTAACTTCTGTAAAAGTTAACTTTGATGAAGAAGTTAGGGCTCTTTTGATTTTGTGTTCTTTGCCTGAAAGCTGGAATAGCTTGGTAATGGCAGTTAGCAATTCTGTTTCTGGTTCAAATACATTGAAATTTGATGATGTTGTTGGTGTTATTTTGAGCAAGGAAATTCGTAGGAAAAGCTCAGGTGGAACATCCACATCAGGCAGTGTTTTGAATGCAGAAAGCAGGGGCAGAACAAATGAGAGACGAAACAATTTTGGGAGTCGTGGGAAGTCACGAGGAAAATCAAGGGACAGAAGGTCCCAATCTAGAGACAAGAGGGATTGCTGGTACTGTGGTAAGCCAGGGCATGTAAAGAAAGATTGTTGGTCTCAAAAAAATAAAGAAGGAGACAAATAGGAAGGAAATAAAGAGGCAAATGTGGTAAGTAATAAATCTGATGAGGATGCTTTGATTCTTTCTCTTGATAATGCTGATGATTCTTGGGTGTTAGATTCAGGGGCTTCATTTCATGCTACGCCCCATAGAAATTATTTTCTTGATTATGTCCAAGGGGATTTTGGGCTAGTTTATTTGGGAGATAATGAACCTTGTCAGATTGTTGGAAAGGGAAGAATCAAGATCAAGTTGCAGAATGGGAATCATTGGCTACTACATGAGGTAAGGCACGTTCCAAAGCTAAAAAGAAATTTAATTTTTGCAGGGCAACTAGATGATGAAGGTTGTGTTGTTACATTTAGTGATAAAAATTGGAAGGTTACAAAAGGTGCCTTAGTAGTAGCAAAAGGTGCGAAACTAGGCACCTTATATCTTTGTATAGGTCATACTGTTCCTTCTACTTTAGCTATTGTAGATAAAAATCAATGTTCAGAAACAGTTACTACAGTTCAGCAGGAAGAAAATCAGATAGTTGCTGTGAATTTTGAATCAGCACTATGGCATAATAGACTTGGGCATATGAGTGCAAAAGGTATGAAAGTACTTCATTCAAAGAATGTTTTACCAGGTCTAAAATGTGTTAATATGGATTTCTGTGAAAGTTGTGTTTATGGAAAACAAAAGAGAGTTAGTTTTCTCAAGGATGGGAAACAAAAGAAAGATGAGAAATTAGAGCTTGTGCATACGGATGTATGGGGACCAGCTCAGGTATCTTCTCTCGGTGGCTCTCATTATTATGTCACATTCATCGATGATGCAACTAGGAAGGTATGGATTTATTTCATTAGGCAGAAATTTGATGTATTTGAAACTTTTAAAAAATGGAGAAGCTTGGTTGAGAATGAGACAGGTAAAAAGTTGAAATGTCTCAGATCTAATAATGGTGGTGAGTATTGCAGCAAAGAGTTTGAAGATTATTGTTCCTCTAATGGTATTTGTAGGCAGAAAACGGTTCCAAGGACTCCACAGGAAAATGGAGTGGCTGAGCGCATGAATAGAACAATAATGGAGCGTGCACGGACTATGAGATTGCATGCTGGGTTGCCTTTAAACATGTGGGCAGAGGCTGTAAACACTGCTGTTTATTTAATTAATAGAGGTCCATCTAATCCTTTGGGTTGTGGTATTCCAGAGGAAGCATGGAAAGGTAAGAAGGTGAGTTATTCTTTTCTGAAAACCTTTGGTTGTGAAGCATTTGCACATGTAGATTCTAAAAATAGAACCAAGCTTGATGCAAAATTAAAGAAATGTATATTTGTTGGATATGGCATAGATGAATTTGGTTATAGGCTTTGGGATTTTGAAAATAAGAAAATTGTGAGAAGCAGGGATGTCATATTCAATGAGAAAATGTTGTACAAAGATCTACTGCAGCAGCATGAGAAGAAAGAACAGGATTATGCAGTGCTGGATGACATTACAAACACCAATGTTCCAGTGGTTCCTCATGCTCCGCAACAACAACAACAAGAAATACCACAAACACTAGTTAATGTTAGGCGATCTTCAAGGTTAAGTAGACCTCCAGAAAGATTTTCTCCCTCTTTGTACTCTATTCTATTAACTGATGCTGGTGAACTAGAATGTTATCATGAAGCTATGCAGGTGGATACCAAGGTTCAGTGGGAGCATGGAATGGAAGAATAAATGGACTCCTTGCTGAAAAATCAAACTTGGGAATTATGCAAGTTGCCTGTAGGTAAAAAGGCTTTAGCAAACAAATGGGTTTATAGGATGAAAGAGGAGGATGGAGGTAAGAAAAGATTTAAATCCAGATTAGTTGTAAAGGGATTTGCACAGAAACAAGGTATTGATTTTGATGAAATATTTTCTCCAGTTGTTAAAATGACCTCTATTCGTACTGTGTTAAGTATTGTGGCTGTTGAAGATTTGCATTTAGAACAGCTTGATGTTAAAACTGCCTTTCTCCATGGTGATTTGGAAGAGGAAATTTATATGGAACAACCACAAGGATTTGAGGTCAAAGGTAAGGAGAAACTGGTGTGCAGATTGAAGAAAAGCTTATATGGCTTGAAGCAAGCACCTCGACAATGGTATCTTAAATTTGATAGTTTTATGGCTGAGCAAGGTTACAATAGGTGTAATTCAGACCATTGTGTTTATTTTAAGATGCTAGGTGAAGATAACTACATTATTTTATGTTTATATGTTGATGATATGCTTGTAGCGGGGTCTAACATGGATCACATAAAGGAGTTAAAACAACAGTTAGCAAATTCATTTGCTATGAAGGATTTGGGGGCAGCAAAACAAATCCTTGGTATGAAGATTACAAGAGATAGGAAAAATAGGAAATTGTTTTTATCTCAGGTTGATTATGTTAAAAAGGTGTTGCAGAGATTTCATATGGAGAATGCAAAAGCTGTCAGCACACCTTTGCCCAGTCATGTAAAATTGACTAAGGATATGTGTCCAAAGACACAAGAGGAGGAAGAAAAAATGTCCAAAGTACCATATGCTTCAGCTGTAGGTAGTTTAATGTATGCCATGGTATGCACGAGACCAGATATTGCACATGCTATAGGAGTTGTTAGCCGGTATATGAGTAATCCAGGAATTGAGCATTGGAATGCAGTGAAATGGATTCTCAGGTATTTGAGAGATACACCAGATAAACATTTATGTTTTGAGGGATCTAATACAGATTTAAAAGGCTATGTTGACTCAGATCTGGCAGGGGATACTGATACCAGGTGGAGTACCACAGGTTATGTATTTACTGTTGGTGGGACAGTAGTAAGTTGGATATCTCAATTGCAAAAGGTGGTTGCTTTATCCACCATAGAGGTAGAGTATGTGGCTGCAACAGAGGCAGCAAAGGAAATGATATGGATGCAATTTTTCATGGAAGATTTGGGAAAACAACAGGCTGAAAATTACTTGTTCACAGACAGCCAGAGTGCTATACATCTTGCAAAGAATTCTGCCTTGCACTCTAAAACCAAACACATACAGTTGAGGTATCATTTCATTCGGTCAGTGTTGGAGGGTGGACAGGTAAAGCTGGAAAAGATACATACAGATGTAAATCCAGTGGATATGTTTACTAAGGCAGTGATAAGGGAGAAGCTGAGCTCCTCTTCAGCTCGGTTGAATTAAAGTATAAGAAAGCAGCAGGGTCCAAGGTGATTATTTCCAGTGGGAGCTGTAGGTGCAGCAGTGTCATCCAGGTTCAGTCTCCAAGTGGGAGATTGTTTAGGTGTGGAGCCTGATCAGTCTCCAAGTGGGAGATTGTTGGTATGTGGTGACTGATCATTCTATACTGTACACTCTTCATGTATCCTCGTCGGGTTTGGGATAGAGTTACAGTATCATTAGAAACAGGCGATTATTCGCGATATTGTAATAGGGTTTTACACTGGTTAATAATATCATTGGATGGCTGCGGTTTGGTGGATGTAGCCCACATTGGGTGAACCACGTTAAATTCTCTGTGTTATTTTTTTGTGTGTTTTACTTCTAGTTTATTTGATAAAATCTGCATTTAGCTTTTAGATATCTGCCATTGAAAACCTAACAATGTTTGTCCTCATTTGCTATCATGATCTGATTATATCTATAAAACTCATCCATTGGTGATATCATCTCATGTTTGGCCATCATATCCACTATCATGTCAATGTTTGGTAATGGAAAATCATCCTTGGGACAAGATTTATTTAAGTCTTTGAAATCGGTGCAGATGCAGATGCCCCCATTTGTCTTTGAAATAGGTACAAAATTTGACACCCATTCTAGGTAATCAATTGGCCTTATGAATCCTACATCCAAGAGCTTCTACAATTCCATTTTGACTAGAAAGGATATTTGGGGATGCATCTTTCTGAGATTTTATCTCACAGGTTTTTCTCCTAGATATACAGCCAAGTGATGAACTACCACCTTTGGGTCAAGACTCAGCATGTTAGCATAATTCCATGAAAAATTAACCTCTCTTTCCCTTAGGAATGCAGTGAAGAGTTCCCATTCTTCTGATAGAAGTGATTCAACATAGAAAGTTATGTGTGGTAGCTCCTTTGTTCTGAGGTTGACGAGATTGCATTTCTTTGCTAGGACTGTTGATTTTTCTTGATGAATTGTAGTGAGGGGAAGATTGAATCCTTCATCCTCTGGCACCTTAGAGAAGTTTTCACCATTGGATGTGTCCTTTATTTTTACTATTTTATGGTTAGAGAGTGCCATAGTGTGGTTTTCAATCAAAGACCTTGAGCTTGTTTTGAATCTTTTAATTTTGTGACTGAAGGATTCAATCATCTCCTCATAATAGGCTTGAGTGTCTAGTGTAATGTCAAATCCAGCCTTATGATCTGCATATGGTAATATATCCCTTAGTTCCATGAATTCTGAGAGCGCCTCATCATTTTTAAACATGTCTAGAATCAGTGGTCCTCGTTGGTCATAATCGATGAGTTGGGGGTAGTCCAAGTTTATCTTGTGTGTTTGGTGGTCCGACTCAAAAGATAATGCACTAATCATGAGGAGGGAGGAATCCTTGAAAAGTATGGGTAGGCTAACCATGGTATCCTCATCATCACTGCTACTACACACATCAGTGATATCAAAGGTGAAGTTATCTAAGGGAAGACCTGTAGATACGAGTAGTTAAAGGGTGGCTAATGTTAACTGAGGGGGAGTCATGACTACTCTAATTGGGGGACTTCAACCATGTATGGTTATACTTGGAGGGGTACACCCAAGGCCAAGATTTTTCATTTGTCTCTCAACAATGATGGGTTCCACTCAGCCATTTATGTTCCTTCCAAGGCTTTCATTTCTATTGTAGCCCATACCAAGCATCATTTTTAGCCCCTTTCTTCTCTCATCCATGGGAAGATTAGGCACGGGCCTTTCCTCTTGGTATAGTGAGATTGAGATATCCCTTTCATCCATGGTTTCCTGACTTAGATCCCCCCAACATTGGAATCTAGAAGGATTTTCCATGAAATTTTGCGAGGGTGTTTCAATTGGTTGAGTTTTTCCATGTGTCCTAGGAGATTGAAGTAACTCTCCAATGACAAGAATTTTTCTTTATTTTGTACTCTCCACACCCATTATCTTGGATCATGAGCTTGATGTAAGATATGTTGGGGATGGACAGTGTCTTTATCCTAGAAGTGGAGGTGATGTTGGATGGGTCTGTATATGAATTTGAGGGGCCTCCATCATTCTTCAGGACTTGGGGGACCTTATAGAACTTGGCTTCCAAATTCTTGCAATAGGCGAAAGGTTCAAGATCACCATGAATTGTGACCTCTTTATTTTGGTATGACAACTTGATGCATTGGTGGAATGTTGAGGCGACTGCCTTCATCCCATGGATCCATGGGCATCCTAGGAGGATATTTTAAGGAAGTTCAAGTTCAAGCACTTGATAGGTAGTCTCCATAATATTTGGCCCTACTTGAATAGGGAGTTGAATAGTTCCTTGACACACTCTTTCTTGATCATCGTAAACCCTGATTGTGATACTTTTAAATTTTTCAATGGAATCTTCAAAGATTACTAGATTATTTATGAGCTTTAGTGAACAAATGTTAAGGCCTACACCTCCATCCACCAAGACTCTTTTGACCTTACTTTTGTGAGCCAAAACTTCAAGGTGTAATGCATGATTTTGAGATGGTTGGGTGGGAAATTCTTAATTAGAAAAGTTGAGGAGATTCAGAATGGTAATGTTACCAACCATAGCTTGGAATTGCTCTATATCAAGGTTAGTGGAGATAGTGGATGAAGCCAGGGATTTCTCAAGTATTTCCCTATGGGCGAATGAAATATTCAGTAACTCCATGATGGATATCTGAGCAGGGGTTGTTTTTAACTGGTCAAGGACGTTGTAACCATTAAAGATAAAATTTTGATTTGAGGTGGGAGCCTTAGATAGTTGTGATGCCCCAAAAATAGTGATTGTGCCACTGTGTGTGGTGATTCCATAGTCGATGTTGGCTCCCTTGATATTGAAAATAGTGACCATTTTTTCAAGGCATGCAACAACTCCTTCATATACATGGTTAAATTTTCCAAAAAAATTCTTACCTTCATTGTTTCCTTGATTGTGGTTAGGCATTAGATTTGTGTATATTTTCAGATCTTGGTTACCAACCGGTTGCTCAACATATATGATTTTGTCATCAATGAGATCCTAGATGACATTCTTTAGTTTCATGTAGTTAGCAGTTGTATGCCCCTTGAGCTTATGACAATCGTAAAGGAGATTTTCATTATACCAGGGTGGATTCACTTGGGGTTCTTGGTAATTATCATGAGTGGGGACCTTGATGAGGTTCTCATTAACCAAATTTTTCATGATGGATTCAACTGACTCCCCAAGGGCTATGAATTTCCACTTGGGGGGATACTTATTTCATGGAGGTGGTCCTCCTTGATTATTAAGATTATTTATTTGATTATGGGGTGGTTGTTGGTTCACCACATTTTCTTGTGTGTTATTGTGATTATTGTTCTATGGTTGATGATGATGAATTTGATTGTTTTGCTTTGGAGCAGTGATGACAACTTTAGCATCAACCAATCCATCATTGGTGGCATTCTTGTTCTTTTCCCACATGTGAGGTTTATCATTGTAGTTGTTGGACAGGTGACTGTCTTGATGTTCAAGATAGGTAGGTTTGCCCCATTGTGTTAGAAGGGCCCTTTCGATGTTGATCGCCTTGGGGATCAATTGGTTGTATGTGGTGATGCATTGCATCTTTAGATAAAATTCGAAGGTCTTATCCAAATTAGAAATGATGATGCAAACCTATTGTTCTTCTAACATGGCCCATTTTCTCCGGTTGACCTTGGATTACCATCATTGTAGGAAGGAGGTGAATAATTCCCCCTTTCCTTGTTTGAGGGCTGATAATTCCTTTAAACTAACATTTGCACAAATGTTGAAAGCGTAATTCTGGAGGAATGCATCTTTGATTTCTTGGAATTTTCTAATGCTAATAGGCAGGTGAGAGAACTACTCCATGGTGGCACCAGCTAGGCTCCAAGGAAATAACCCCATTAGATATGTTTCATTGTATACAACTTCCATACAATGTACCTAGAACTCCCTGATGTGATCTTCAGGGTTTCCTATCCCATGATATTTTTTAAATTTAGGGATTTTGAATCCCTTCAGAAATAGTAACATTGCTAAGATCCTGTCAAATGGATAGGGACACAAATTTCTAGGTGTCCTTGTTTTTCCTGATTGAAGATCAAGCACTTGTTGTGAGAGTAGTTTGATTTGTGTTGTTTCATCATCTTGTGGATCAGGAGGTGGGGTGAACATGTTTTGAGGTGTCTGGTGTTGTTGTCTGAAACATGCATGCATAACAAACCCATAGCCTCATCCATCTTGTTCCTATGTTGCATAATCTCAAAAGGACGCTGTAATTGAGGCTGAACCTCATCTAAACAAGACCATAACCTTCATGACCTAAGTAGCTTCATCATACAAGACTTCCAAGTGTGATAGTTATGTGATGTGAGTAGCTCAACTGAAGAGTCTGCCATGAAACCCTGCACCTGTACCTGCTTGTGTTTTTTATTATTATGTGATCTTTTAGAATAGACAAAAGATGCAAAAGGGTTTGTATTTTTGAGAGTTTTGGTGTTCTGGTTTTTTGATATAAATGACACAAAGCAAGAGAAAAAACACCCCCCACAAAAGATAAACCCAAATCCTAGTACAAACTAAGAAGAAGGAAGCAATGCATAAGCAAAAATACTTCAAAACAAATTCGCATGTACCTAGTGAAAATTCTGATAAAATAGATCACATCACTGAATAGAGCATGTTGAGAGCTTTCCAATGCCTATTCAAGTTTGAAAAACGGAGTCCGTTTGCATCTTCTATGACCCCGGAAGTGAAGAAAGAAGACCACACTTTGACTAGTAAAAAATATCCAAACTGGTAAATTTTTTATAAAATTATCTACACCATCAGATCAGTGCCAAAACCAACTTTCCAACACTTCTTCTTGTTTGAAAAAGGGAGCTAAAACGCCCGAGTTATGATCGATTTCATGAGAGAGCAAAAAAAATGCCCTATTAGACCCCTTTAGCACTTGGGGGCTAAAAAAAATGGCCCTCAATCCCATGGGCGGACCAAGGGGTGGAAGTTGGGCCAAAGCCCTTGGTCACCATATGACCTGACAGCAGGTTGTTTGAAGCCTGTAGGGGTTGAGGAACTGACTCAGGTCGGCGAGCCCGCAGGCGAGCTCGGTGATAGCGGGGAGGTCGGCGGAGCCCGGCAGAGCTCAGAGCGGGTTCGGTGGAGCTCGGGTGGCGGTCGAAGCGGGGTTGGTGGAGCTTGGGTGGCGGCCAGTCGATGTGGGTGGAGCGAACGATGTAGGGGGCATGGTTGCGGTGTGGTGGCCACCGGGCAGCTGAGCGGTGGCATGTTCGGTCTATGCACGCAGCACAAAAAAATAATAAAAAACCTTTGTTTTTACAAATTTTTTTGTTGTGGGGGCTGTACGGCCAAACCCTAAAAAAAAATTTGCAACCCTGGATGACTGTGGCCAAAATCGACGATTTGATAGTCGTTTTAGGGGTTTTTGGGTGCTAAAAATCCAATGGCACTTTCCATTTGAGCCCAAAGTGAACCTAAAATTTAGAGTAGGCTAAATCCACCCAAAAAAAACCTTAAAACCTTAGATTTGCTTCCAATGCAAAATCTCAAAACAAGAACAAGCAGCTGCAAATCTGAAGCTCTGATACCATGTTGGAGTTGAGAAGATACAACACCATAGAAGCCCAAAAGATCTTTGCAAGCAAATAACTTGTTACAAGGAGAAGCAAAGAGAAGCAACAAAGGAAATGCTCAAAAATGTGGAGCAATGTATTCACCTGAAAATGTAAAATGAATAATGATACAAAATATAGTTTTCAACTACATATAGATGAAAACCCTAAAAAGGAAAACCCTAGGCTTGCACAATAATAATTAATAAAGTAATTAATTATTATGTACCTAATGTTAGCTTAAGTGAAAAAGAGGTAAAAGGGAACTTTACGTAATTAAACAAATATTGTTTAATTAATAAAGTAAATGTCCAATTACTCTAACATTTGGTTGATGAGTGGGATGTTGGTGGGAGTTTGCTACAATCTTTCCTAAATGAGTAATGCACACGTTTGGTGTTGAGCCAACAACGCTTGTTTTTGGTCATGTTGTTATTGTGCCAACAACGCTTGTTGTTGGGCTTGTTATTGGGCTTCTTCCTATTGTATTTCATAATCTTGCAAGGCTTTTTGATATGCTTCTTGTTGGGTTGCTTGTAATTTTGTTTCATATTGTGATTGTGCTTTCACTTGTTGTGCTTGATATTGGGCTCGGGCTTGAGCATGCACTTGTTGGATTTCTTGTTTGATTTGAGTAGCTTGTGCGGCTTGTGTAGCTTGGGAAGCTTGTGCAACTTGGGCATCTTGTGCAGCTTGGGTGGCTGGTGCAGCTTGGGTGGCTTGAGTTGCTTGAGCTGCTTATACAGCTTGGGCAGCTTGAGCTACTTGAGTTTTTTGCATAGTTTGGGTGGTTTGTTTTTTTGTAGTAAGGCTTGGGTGGCTCGAGAAACCTGTTGTGCCTATTGTGCTTTGTGAGCAACTAGTTGTGCAACCTATTGGTTTTGGAGCACCTTTTGATGTGTAGCTTGTCGAACAGATTGTAATGTGAGGTTGAATGAATTTTTTGTGTTGTGTTTTGGTGGTGGTGGTTGTGGACTAGGAGTGGTATGGACCATTATGATGAGCAGAATGCTCATATTGATGATCAGGGTTTGAGTTGTGGATGGTGTGATTGAGATGCTTGGTCCTTGGGAAACCATTCCTTGAGACTCTAGAGGAATGGTGGATTTTTTGACCGTTGGGGTTGCTTGGATGGTTGCCATCTGTTGTTGCGATATCAATGGAAAAATGGGAGGAATTTTGATGATGCTTTGGTTTGGTTGATTGATGGCAGGTAAGGGGGAAGACCTAACCCAAGTGATGATGTATATGTAAGTGTTAGAAGTGGAAATGGTAGAAATATGGTTGATGCATTCCCTCTAAATGATGATGAGGGGTCAAAGATTCCCCCAGCTTGAAACAAGTCACCTTCTCCTTGTGAGATAGGAAGAGAATTTTGTGTGTCTAGAGGATAAATTGGTGTTACATGATAAGAGGTTGGATTGACGGAATCATGGAATGTAAGCAAAATGTATGGGTGTAATGAATTTACTAGAAGTGATTGATCTAGTGTGGTATTTTCATTCAACTCGCAGTTGCTCACAAGGCGATGTTTTTGGAGTTCGTAAAGCATGGTGCTTCCCTTGTTAATAACCGGTGGGGTTGAATCGATAGATAATATGATTTTGGGGATTTCTTGAGTGATTCTTTGAAGTGGAAGTGTGGATGAGGTTGAGAGCATGATGCCAAAGTTGGAAGGGAGTTTATCCCCTTCTTTTTCTAACTCAAGCATGTATTCGGAGGGATATAATCTCATCATAACATTGAAAATTCAATGATTTTTGGGATTTTGCACCATCGCTAGGATTTCTTCTTGTGTCATCCTATTATCGGTGATGTCCTCTACTTAACCCTCCTCTTGAGGGGTTTGTGATGGTAGAGGGAAATTTTTTGGAGGATTCCTTGATTTCGGGAGCAATTTGACTTAGATCACTTGAAGTTGATGTTTCCTTGGTGATTTCCATATTCTTCTTATGTTGAGATCTTGTTTGCACCATAAAATAGGGATCAATTGATCTAACTTCAGGTACAAAAAGAGAAGAACTAGGATAGATTAAGGATCAAAGTGATGATGAAAATGAAAGATGGATGATACAAATGATGAAAACTCTTGAAGAGCCTTGAGGGAGATGCTAAACTTTAGGGCTGGATTTGATTTGATTTTGATTGATTTTGATAATGAAATTGTAGACTCTAGGAATTGGTGTTATCCTAGGGTAAACTCGTACACAAGAGGATAATTTGAATAAGTGTGTTAAGTCAAACAAAGTGATTCTAGATAATGAAATCCTAGACCCCAAGAAGTTGGTTTTTATCAAGAGGTAAATTTGTTCACAAGGATAATTTGACTAAGTGTGTTAAGTCAAACAAGAAGATTTTGATTTTTCCTAGAAGTTTAGCATAAATGATGCTTTCAAAGTTTCCAAGAGTTTGTTGGTGAGATGATTTTTTACTTTTTGAGAGATGGGTGAGAGTGATTATTTTGATCCTAGACTTGTCCTAGGTAAAACTCCTTCTTACAAGACCTCGGTTTTGAAGAACATGCCATACTTCCTATGTGAGAAAAGCAAACCTTTGAAAGAGATTAGGAGTTTTTTTATAATAAAAATCATACAAGCTAGGGTTGTTTCTTGAAGCTTTCTTGTAGAAGTTGTAAACCAACCTTTCTCTTACCTCATGAAGCCTTGAAAGATGCTCTTCATGGGCTTTTGGACTAAGACTTTTGAATTTGGGCTTGTGGATTTTGATTTTGCACAAAATCATTTGAAAGAAGACATGTGTGGGTCCAATTGTCCTTATCTTTTATTTAATGAGTTCTTTTTACCACAAATAATTTCTTGATTAAAATTTCAAACTAATTTTTTTATATCTCAATTCCTTTTCATTCCACAAGGTCCCTTATGGGAAAATCGAGGTTTCAAGAGCATAGCTTCCTAGGTTGACTTTAGAGAGAGTAAATTGTGATAAAGTCCAAATAATTAGAAGCCTCTAAGGATGAAATCCCTAAGGCAAGCAAGAGCACTTGAATTCATCAAAGGTATTTGATTCTTCCAAAGGGTTTTAAATTTTGAAGATCTTGTGAATATTTTGTTTTCAAATGTTTTAAGACCCAAGCAAAGTGTTTTTCATTCCAAGAACATGTACAATCCTAGGATGAAGAGAAATTATTTTTTTGGGTTCCCACTTGGATAAATCTAGTTGTGCATATTCAGTGTGGATGATTAGATGCTTGACCACACAGGCTCCCTCTTACAGTGCACTCACTTCTCAAGTTAGCCAAACATTAGTACCCATGAGTCTCCCATGGAATACTTCTCATCTCTACAACAAAACCGCATGTTATGTGGGGTGGCTTCAAAGGAAATGAAATTTTGCACCAACAAATATTTAAGGATTTTGGGCTTTGCTAAACAAGGGTTTTAATGTGGGAATTACATTCATGGGGGAATATCCATACGGCGAGAGACCATTTATGCCCTTCTCATTGGAATAATCCTCGTGATTCTCAAAATTTCCTTGAGAATCCACACTTATATACCAGTTGGAAGTCCCTTGTCCTTAGCATATTCTTAGTTGGTTCATTCCCTGGGGTGATTAATTTTTCCCACTAGGTAGGCCCTCTAAGATAAACAAAAGTGAGCAAGCATATCATGTAGTTCGATCAACCTTCATTGAAAAACAAAGGGAGAACACTCACAATATGCCACACTCATACTCGCAAAATTGGTTCAATTTATTTAATCCCAAATGAAATGTGAAGGCAATCACTTACACAATTTAAGATCACCAAAAAGAATTTTGATTCTCAAGATCACTATAAAATGTGAGAAGTGCATACGCCCTTTTAACGATATTGCTTTAGGTAAGTAATTACAAAACAAAGAAGAACTTGTTCATTTTAAGTTCACAAATCAATGACTTGATTCTTTCTAGTACACCAAAATGAAATATGGAATTTTCCTTGTTCAGTTGTTAATCCTCACACCAGATCTAGTGAGTTTGTTCTAAAGTTCATTTTAACCCTTTGTTGTGAAATTGAAAGCTTTTGTAATGTTCTTTTTAGAGCCCAAAAGGAAATTTAGTCAACCTAAAATAATAAAGGCAATCAAATCCTTAAGAAGGGATTAAAATTTCTCCCAAAGCGTTTAAAAACACTTAATACAACAAGATAATAAATGTCATAGTGAAAGATTCTTCTTTGTTCCCTCCTTGAGTCAACCTACAAAACTGATTTGAACCAAGAAATACAGAGACAACAAAATAGGTAAGAAGTCAAAAAGTTAGAAACAAAAGAATATGTCACAAAAAAAATCAAATGTTACCCTTTTAATCCACCCCAGCGGCGCAGTTCGCTGGTGTGGTTGAGTTTAAAAACTCCAATGGCACAATATGGAACTGCTAATTATTGAGAGCAATGCTCTGTAGTGAAACAAAGACCATGATTGTGGCTTTGTTTTTCCAGTGGCACTCTTTGGAGTTTGGAAAGCTAGTGACCGAGTTTGAAATTTGAATTTTTAGGCAAGAAGAGATGCAATAGCAGAGTTTGAAAATTTAAGCGGTGCAATATGACACCGCTTGACCGTCAGTGGCTGATTTTCCTAGAACCTAAAAATAAAAACATGAAAAGCACATAATTTTCTAGAAAAACATGATTAGAACTTGAGATTTTCCCTCCTCCTAGTGCCAAAATGTGAACCCCGATCCTAGACTTGCACAAACATGAGAAAAAAACACATGATTAGATTCATATGCAAGTGAGAAGAAGGATTCCCCATAAAATCCAGTAGCAATACTCAAAAATAGGAAAAGTAAGAACAAAACATGAAAAGCAAAAGAAATCCTAATTAAGCATGAAAATCCTCAATCCCATGGGGGAATTGGTTCCAATTATGTGTAGAAATTGGCCCTTTCCAAACTCCTCTGTAAGCTTGATGAAGATTGATCCACTTGATGCTAAAGAACAAGAGGATTTTCTTGATAAAATTCATAATAACCTAGCTATGGTGATGGAAAATGCTCAAGAAAATGGATGAAATTTCTCTAAATGTGAAGATAATAACTTTGCATTAAAATTGTGGATGATGAATGAGAAGGAAAGCCTCTTATTTATAGATGTGATTGAGAGAAGAAGAGGCAAAACAGATGAATGTGAGATCATTCAACATCCAATGGCCAAGTGCCACTTGTCAAGATGTGAATGGAGGAAGGTCATGCACATTTTGATGAATGAGCCAATACATGTTATTAGGTGGGATTTCAAATTTATGAAATGACATGTAAGAGGGAAAAAATAATGAAATAAATGCCACTTGGCTCAATGCACAAGGAAATGAAAGACGAATGAATGTCTTGTTGGATGTACAAATCCACTTACAGAGATTTCAAATTTGGAGGAATATTCCCTAAATATGCCATGTTGAGAGAAAATGTTGATTTAATAAATTAACTAAATGCATTTTCATGTGCAAGTGGCAAAATCTAGAGAAGTTAAGAGAGTGGGATTAAATTAACCAAGATTTAGTTAATTTAATAGGAGATTAGTTGATGTGACCATTTGATTTAGATTTCTTGATTTATTTAAATAAAAGTTGAGAAGACAATGTTAAGATTTAATTAAATAAAGGATTTTCTTTATTTAATTAAAGAGATATGATGATATTAAATTAAACAAAGTTTAATTTATTTAATTTAATAAGGTGACCTTAGGGATTTAATCAAATAAAATGAATTATTTAATTAAATAGAGATGTAGGGTTAATTAAATTAAATTGATTAATTTAATCAACAAGGAAGAATGATTTAATTAGATAAACAATGATTTATTCAATTAAGATATGAAAGGTGATGATAAGCTAAGAAGGTAATTCAGGATGAAATGATGTTAGTAATCAGGATCAAGTGTGTCGGTATATTTTCATGTCTACAGTTGCAACTCACCAAACCCTAGCAATTAGGTGTTGCAATTATGCTTGAAATGGTTGCAATGGATGCAATCTTTGATTCTTGCTTGATGTTGATAGATCTTCAATGTAATAATTGCTTGAATCATGAAGTCTACATCATAATTTTTAGCACAATAACAAACATGAAGAATGCAATCCTTGACATGATGATTGATGCTCTTGAATGCTCTTGAATGCTTGATAATATTCCTTGAATGCCTTGAATTCTCTTGCTCAAAAGCTCTTATGAACTCAATTTTCTATAAGAATGAGTACTTGAATGCTTGGTGGTAAAAATGAGAGAAATAACCTTGTATTTATACTCAATTATTTAAAAATTCTTGAAATTACAATACTGCAAGCTGACATCAGATTTAAGAGAATAAAATCCTACCAAAAAAATGATTTAAATTTGAATTTTTGCCACACGGGACTCATTCACTCAAGGTGGCGAATGAGTCCCATCACACATAATGTATGGGACCAAAAATAAAAAGTGTCTAGAAATGTGTGTAACTTGCATTGGGGCCAAAAAGACCTAGGTATGACTCATTCACTCAAGGTGAAAAATGATTCATAGAGATTAAATCCGGGCCACACAAGCTAGGAACACCTGAATTATGATTGGTCAATGATTGGTGTCAGGATTATCCTTGAAAATATACAATAAATGAGGCTTTTGGATTAAAAATAGGGCCAATTAAAGCATAAGAAATCCCAATTATCAATGAAAATCCTAGAGGAATTTCAAGGTGTGTTAAAAAACTTAACAACACTCTAAATAAGGAAATATTAAGATAAATTATGATTGAAAGTATGTTTATTATGCTCAATTAATTGATAAAATCCTAGAAAAGTGTGAGAGTGTGTTACAACAATTTACAACAACTTTTCAAGGTACCATTAAAATACATTAGTTCACAAGGGCCCAAGACCTAATGTGAATGTATTATCCACATTACAAGACTAAATCAAGGCAACATTAAGCCAAAATCTGCAAGGAGGACCCAAACGAGTGTGAAAATGTCAAAGGACCCATTTTTCAATACTACAATAGGAAGAAAGATAAAAATTTATGAAGTCTCTAAACTCCTTTTGTGTGTCTCCATGTTGATCTAAAACTTTTTCACTACCAAGTTAGATGTTCCAAGCCACACTGATGAACATGAAAATCCATAATCTACTAGAGATGAATCTAGAATAGAATTGAAGGCCAAAATGGATTGCCCAAATTTTGTTCAAGAGTATCCAAGATAATGAAAAATTATGAAAAATAAACATGTGGAGAAATAATAAGATCGTTTAAAACATAAAAAGAAGAGGAACTTAATGTTTTTCAAATACTCATCCCAAGTAGCTATACCTAGAAGATGTGAATGCCATGTTACACTAAATTATTAAGAGCTATAGATGTATCAGTAATAGTCTCATCAAAAGAAACAATAGACAAAGGAAATGGAATACAAGGTTCAAAAACTAGATCACATGTGAGAATACCCAAGTCCAAGTAGCCAAAATTATCTTTAAATTTCACACTAGAAGTGTTATTATCATCAAAAGAATCAAATCCATTATCAAGAACATAGTCTCAAAAGGTGTATATCTCAAATTCATTATCAACCATCCTAGTAGAAATAATATATTTTCTCTCCAAAAATCTAATGATAGGTGAATCAAGATTAAATTCTATAGTCTTTCATTCTCCAATGTGGGTGATTTGATAGATGGAAAGGATATTGTTTTAAAAGTGATGTACACATAAAATATCATTGAAGGTGTCATCATCGATACCAATATATCCCCTCCCAATTACATTCATGTAAGTATTATTTAACATCAAAATAGGTGGCATAATACAAGTCTCAAAAGAAGAGAACTTAAATAATGATGAAGTCATATGATGATAATCTATAAAATATAGAATCCATCTCCCTAATCCATGACATGTAAAAACAAAAATATCATATCTTTTATTTTTATATTTTCCAAAATTATGGGCTTTATCAAATTATAATTGTTTTAAGTCGGAAGAGTAATTTTGAATAGACAATTCATCAATATTCTTGTTATAAGAGTAATTTTCTTCATTTCCAACCTTCTTCAAATATGCACAAGTAGGATTCTCATTTTTCATTTGATTCCTTATTTGAAGAATATTTATTGTCTACTTTATAAGAAAATTAAGATTCATCTAAATATTTTTTTTCTTTCTTTGTTTTCTTTTTTTCTTGTCATTTCCTTCTTGATCTTTAGTTCCGAAATGTGTAGCCAAGGAATGAAACTTAGAAGGTTTGATATTTCCTATTTGAACCAAATTTTCTTGCAAATTTTTTGTGAGTTCACTTGAAAATGCATCAAGAGGGGAACTAGGTAGGAAGTTGTTAAGACACCTTTAGTAGTATAAAACTTACCAAAAAAACTAAATATTTTAGACCAAGTTTATATGAAATAATTAAGATCAATTATTTGTCTTCTTTCTAAATTTTACAATATTTCAATTGTAATATATTATGACTTTTAGTTTAGTAAATAAACATTGTATAGTATCAAAACTTATAGAGATTAACTCAATAATCACATTCTCCAATCAATGACCTCTAATTCATCTTTCTTAGTAAATAATTTTTATATTTTGATCCATATATCATTTTGTGTAGAAACATATTCAATATGAAAGAGTAAATATAGAGATACAAACATACACAAGGTTTTAATTGATTCATCACACTTATTATTGTAATTACATAAATTTGAACCTAGTAAAAATTCCCATTATATTACCCTCATTTTAGCCTTACAAGTTTGATAATGCAAAAACCTACCACATTTTCCTTGATTTGCACACATGACCTTATTGTTCTGCATTGGTGAGGGAATTTCTTTTGGGATGCCCACATGCTGCTTGGACATCTAAGCGTTGCGCTTCCATCTTGAAAAGATTCCTATGCTAGGGAACATTGGAGACATTATGTTTTTGGCCACCTAGCAAATGTAATTCCCTTCTTACAACTTTGACCACTCAAAAATTCTTGTTTACCTCCAAAATTATCTCTTAAACTTCATTCCTTCATGCTATCATCTCTCTCTCACATTCTCACTTTATACTTCACTTCTATTCACTCGCTTGCTCTCTTCACTTCACTTCTACACCATATTGCTTCTCCATTTCCATTTTTATTGCAATTTATTAAAGTTATACTCCACTGGTGTGGAATTTTTGTTCTTCTCCTTCCTCCCTCAACTTCACAAGATCATAAAAATGCAAGGTAATATTGGTTCATTTGATTATTTGCATTATCTTACTTGTATATTTGAATCTAGATTATCCTTGCACTCTACTATATTGTGTCTATTCTCTCTATTCATTTTTTATTTTTACATCTTGTGTTCTATTAGTTTTCCATTAAGGTGGGAACACCAAAATGGGGGTTTAACTAAGGAAAACTACAAAACATAGCCACAACATTTTTTTTACTATGTATGTAGGTATAATTAAATTGTGAAGATCTTGCTAGAGAGCTAGACCTTTAGTGAGTTGGAATTATTATTCTTTCTTCCTCATAATTTTCATCATTAAGATAGTTTATATTTGTAAGTTAAAGTATTCTTCTTGAGTTGTTTTTTTTAATTTTTGTGTGTTCCTTTTAAACTATAAAACTTGAACTCTTAGGTTATCAGCGACCCTGACATGTTTTGCTCTAAAAAATTGACCCTATGTATATATGATAAATTGGTGTGAATATAGGACTCTAGTGATGTACACTAAAGTTTGACTCATGCATTATCATCCTTTGGTAGAGAGCTAGTCAATCTGCAGTCTGATACCTCTATGGTTTTCTCACCCATGTTCAAAAAACCTCTATCATAAAGGATATGGAAAACATAATACGGTTTTCCCTTCCTTTTTAGGTTATTAGGTAATATGAGGTAGTTAAGGGAAATTTGATCCCTTTAGGCTCTTTGGTGTCCTAGAGACTTGAAAGTAGTGAATCCCCCTTCTCTATATTTTGGTGAACCCGACATGAAATTTATCCTTTTCATTTCTTTGCACTAAAAACCTTTTCCCTTGGATCTTAGGTGTGTTATATATTTGTGACTCATGAAGATTTATGAGCTTTACAACCCAATCTACTACCTTCAGATTTTATTTTAGGAGAATTATTCGACATGTAAGAATGTAATCTAGGAAGGTCAACTTTGGTGAAAGTGGTCCCTCTTTTGAGGAATTGGTTTTGGGGATGTCTTTTGGATTTTCTAGCCCCTTTAGGGAAGCTACTACTCATATTCCTACACCCCTTCTTCTCCATCCACTTCCTCTATGGAGGAAGATGTTTCTCTTGAGGCCCCTACATAGAAAATTATTTCCCTAGATAGAAAGCTTGGAGAATCTAAGCGTATAGTGTAGAAAATGTACCCCTTTTATATTTTCACATCTAATTAGGAATTAATATTAAAATAAACTAAATTATACCTTAATATTTAGTGTTGTAATATGTATTTTACATATTCACATTAAGTTTAGGGCCCTATTAATTAAAATGGACTTAATTGTTCCTTATTTTAGTTTTGTAGAGTGTACCTCTTTACACTTTCACACTTATCTAGGGATTTCTTAATTAATTGAGGTTATTTTTGCTTAATTGGACCCTTTGATTAAAATCCAAGCGTAATTAATCATATTTTTCAAAGAGGAAACCTGGAATTCATTAATGCCTAAACATAACACTTCTCATTGAGCAAAGTGTGTCCTAGGTGAGTGACCTAGGACCCATTCACCTATAGGCGAATGGGTCCTCATTTAGACCTAGGACCTAAATTTAAATTATGTTTTTGATAATATTTTAATTTTTTTAAATTTATATTTCAATGTCGGCTTGTGTTATTTGAATTTCTAGAAATTAAGGATAAATTACTATAAATACAAGATTATTTTATCAAATCAACATTATAATTTTAGAGATCAATTACAAGAGCCAATATTATTGTCAAGAACATTCAAGAGAGGATTTCTTCATAATTTTTTGCAACATTCAAGATCCATTCATCATGTCAAAGTCTTTTGCAATCATGCATGTTTTGGAGCTCACATTGTGATGTAGGTTTCAAGAATTCAAGTCAAAGATCCAAAGCAACATTAAAGCATCAAGATCCACATTCATTGAAGCCATTTAATGCAATATCAACATCAATATATCAGCCTATCAAAGGTTCATTCAATGGTTTGGTGATTTTTGGCATTGAGTTATTCATTCATCACCACTTTCATGCTATTTTATTTCATTAAAAGGTTTAATTACCAAATTGGGGTTTGACCAAGGCAAACCCCCATTCACCAAAAAAAAACATTTTTCCCTTCTCTTTGTGTGTTGTAGATTTGTAGGTTGAAGAAAAAAAGAAGATCTCAAAGTTGCAAAATTGCAAAGTTACATTTGTTGTCACCTTTGTTGTCATCTCAAGGAAACTTAGATCCTAGATTTATTTTCAACTATCTGGCTATGAAAACTAGTAACTTGGAAGAATAGACATAGGAGAAGAGGACCCAAAAATTGATTTTGAAAAGCCCTACTCCCGACCCATTCACCATAGGGTGAATGAGTCCTCAGACTACTTATAAAAACACCATTTTGTGAGAGGTACACAACATTTATCTCTTCCATATCTTCCAAAAAAAATTATAGGCTCCTTTAGTTTTATGCTTAATCTTCTAAATCCAATTGATAGATTGCATTTTGGATTTGATTTTCTATATTTTATCTTTCTCCCTAAAGTGTTGTTTGACCTAGACCCTTGTCCTAACACAAAAAGGGAAATTCCAAGATTCATCAAAGAATTCACTCACCTAAGGGTTAAAAGTGGATTTTGAATTGAGAAATATCATTTCTTGAATGAAATAGAAGAATAGGTAGGTTCATTCACCCTATTTTCCCTTTCTATTTATAGTAAATTTGGTGAAATATCCCAAATTTAGTGTAAAACCTTATGTGTTTGAACTCCTACCCCATTTTTCTATGTTTCATTTTAGTGAAACTAAGTTTTGAATATTCTAATTTCTGGTTTAGAGTGCATTCAAGCCCTAGATCTAGGATTTGAATAAATTCATTGCATTTAGGGTTTCTAAATCTAACTTAAAGTTGCATTACTTTTTAGGAGTAAACTTGCATTTTGCATTCATATTAAATTTGAAAAATTCAAAACAAATTACCTAATATCACATTTATTTTGCATAGTGTTTGCATATTAGTATACTTTTCATAATTAATATTCAAAAATTGAGACAAAATCTCATTTCAAAAAGTTTCATATAGTTCATCATTTTTCATTCATTTTACTTGCATTAGGTCATCAAATTTTGGAAAATTTTGTCACAAAAGTTATAGTCTGGGACCTAGAACAGAGAAGACATACAATCACTCAAAAACTATATATTTTAATTTTACAAAACCCTTTACTAGGACCCATTCACAACTAGACTAATGAGTCCTTTAAGGCATCTTAAAACCAACTTTTCTAGGATTTTTTATGGCTTTTTGCACTACCCAGATCTCCTAGTAACTCCCTATTTCAGTCTAGAAATTTTTAGGGATTTTCATTTTATGCATCTAGGTCTAATCATCCATTTAGTGTAGCAATTTTTAAATCATTCCAAAACTTATTTTAGTAGTGAAAATCATTAAATCTATTAGACAATTGTTTACATTTTGAAGCATTGCATAAGGCTAGTAGATTATGTTTTAGGAACACACTCAAAATTCACAATGTTAGTATCTTTCCTTTCCAAGTATGCCAACAAAAAATTCACGAAAAATCATGTTACTCATTCCTCCAATATATTTCCAAGTTATTAGGGTCTCTTAGCTCAAGATAGTGAAAATTTTCACACATTCCTTAATTCCACACCCCCTCATATCTCTCCTATTCTTTGGGAATGATGTGATAGAATAAGATGAAATCATAGAAAATCATGATAATCATATTTTCTCTTCTCCCAATAACTCTCATACTTGTGACAAAGGTATTTTGGTGTTAGAAGATACACCCATTGAGAATCATGAAAATATTGAAAGCTCCTCTTCTTTAAAATCTCATAATATGGAAGATATTATGGCACAAGAGGATGAGATCATTGGAACATTTATTAACATCACTTTAAATAGTACCCATTCATCCCTCACTTGTGATAATTCTTTAGATAAAGAGGATGAAATCATGGACAAACATGGCAATCACATTTGTTCTTCTCCTAATATTTATTCGATTTTTCAAGAAGATTATTTGGTGTTAGAAGATACACTCATTAAGAGCCATGAGAATCTTATTTTTCCCTCCCCTAATGCTTCTCCCACTTGGAAACATCTAATTGAACAAAAGGATTCAATCAATTATAGTTGTTCTTCTCTTGATGCCTCCCCTATTTGTGATGAAGTTGCTTTACAAAATATAACCATGGAATGTGATGAGCATCATGTTTTCTCCTCTCCTAAAATCTCTCCTACTAGGGTAGGTATAATGGTGCAATAAAATGATATAATTGATGCATTTATTTCAAAAAATAATAGTGTGGTTTCATTAGATTAAAATTATGAGCTAACCTTAGGCTCTCCTTTGCTAAAAGATAATCAAAGTAAGGATAAGCATTTTGAGGTTATAATATTAGATATCCCTTGTAGTGATCTCCTGAGCCAATTCTTATCCTTTATCCACCCTCTTATCAACCTAAATTTTAAACCAAACCCATGCTTATCTTAGAGCCACCTAAAAAAGAAACCATTACCTCCATGAGATATCTTGAACTTTACAAGGCAACTTGATAGTAACAATTTTTCACAACAACCAAGTTGCAATACTATTTCTCATGCATACAATACAAGGAACAATAGGTAACTACAAACCATTCCTACTTCATTATCATTAACTCAACCCATCTTTCCTAATGATCCTCATTTTCCTTTACATAGTGGAAAGGAGTATGATCTTGTTGAACAACTTAAGAATACTTCTGCTAAGATACCCTTATGGTACAATCATGGTAAGAGGGTCCTACAAGAGAATAGTTTGGACTGTGCATCAAGAGTCACACAATAGAAGTAACATAGAATATGGAGGAAAATGCAAATTAAAACATTATCATTAATATATATCTTGATTACAATCATTCAAAAATATTCGGGCTTACAGATTCGGCTGATAGGCCTATTACAAAATACAATATTCCAACATGCTCCTTAATGCAAGAGCGTATAGACCAAAACCAATGTTCTTTCTAATTTTTTTAATTCTTGATTTTTTTTCATCCTAATGATATATTACAAGCTTTATATCATTTCCATAGATCTAGAAACATTTGTGTCAGCCAAAGACCATTACAATCTCCAATGAAGGAAACGTAACGTGTGCATGAAAAGGTCAGCCTCAAATTTGAATTTCTCCATGATAGGTGCATATGATGAAGTGTGGACCTAAAATTAAGGTCAGGGAAACTCCATGGAATAATTTGAAACACACCATAAATATCTACAAGCTAAGGAGAAGATCCACGAGTGATAAAACTAATTGTTAGGTTTGAAATTATTCCAGGGCTAGTTCCAAACAAATGCCACTTAATCTGAAAGTGATAACTTGCTGGAAAAAGATTCAATCATGCTGAAATCTTGGAATAAGGAAAATGAACATGTCCACAATGAAAATGTAGATCCACAGGATTTGGTGAAAAATATGAAGAAATACTAAATCTACCAACTTGAACTAAAAATAATTGAACAAGAACAAAACTGAATGAAAATATTTTTTGGTTGATGCAAGATTGCCACGAACTAGAGATTCTCTTGCATCAGATATCCGAGGTTATTTGAAAAGTGAGTCCCTCACTTTTTTAGGGATAAAGGAAAACCAATATGATCCACCTCAACCTAATAAATCTAAGAAGAGTCCTCCACTGGTCTGCCTTTCCACTTCACAAGATATTCTTTGTATTGTTTTCCATACATTTTCCTCCCATCTCTGATATCCAAATTCTCTTCTATCTCATCTAATTTTAGTTTAGGAAAATATTTTTCCAATTGTTCTTTACTATCTTCACTAAATTATGGTTCATGGTATTGATGTAGATCTTTAACATTGAATATAGGTAATATACCCATGCCATCAGGTAACTCTATTTCATATGCATTTCCCAAATCAAATTTTTTCAAAATCTTACAAGGTCCAAACTTCCTCATTTTGAGTTTATTGTATGTACCAACTAGGAATCTTTCCTTCTTCAAATACACCACCACTTCATCTCCCACTTTGAATTCCTTATGTCTCCTCTTTTCATTTTCTTTCTCCTTATAGTTTTAGTTCACATCTTCCAATTGCTTATTTACTTGAGTATTCACTTTCTTCATATGTTCTACAAATTCCTCTGATTTTGCACTCCTTTTATCTTCCTTATTGATGTCTCACAACTCTAATATTCCTCTAGGATGAACTCTAGTAACAATCTCAAAAGGTGTCTTTTCGATAATCCTATTCACTGAATTATTGTAAGAAAAATCTTCTTGTGCAAGGACTAAATCCAAACTTCGTGTCTTCTCTCCATCCAAACATCTTAGTAAATTCCCCAAAACACTGTTCACTACCTCGATCTATCCATTAGTTTTTGGTTAAAAAATAGAATTGAACTTTAAATCTATCTTTAACATCTTCCAAAGTTTCCTCCAAAAGTAACCAACAAACTTTGTATTGTTGTCTGAAACAATACTCCTAAGTAATCCATGCAATCTGACCACTTCCTTGAAAAAATTATCTGTTACATGTACTGCATCTGTTGTCTTCTTACAAGGTATGAAATGTGCCATTTTAGATAATATATCCACCACCACAAATATAGAATCATTACCTCTTTATAGCTTTGGAAAACCTATGAAATCCATGTTGATATCCTCCCAAGGTCTCTCTAGAACTGTCATGGGCTTATACAATCCAACATTTTGACTACTCCCTTTTGTAACTTGACAGATTATGCAACTCTACACAAATTTCCTAACATCCTTATGAATCTATGGCCAAAAGTAGTTCTCACTTACCAATTCTATTATCTTATCAATTCCAAAGTGTCCTTCCATTCCTCCATTATGTTCTTCTTTCACCAAACTATCCCTCATTGAACTTCAGGGTATACACAACTAATTTCCTTTGAACAACATATCCTCCTAAATGAAATAATCCAACCACTGACTCCTATCCTCCAAGACTAGTTCTTTAGAAGCTCTCCAAGGTTTTGCAAATTTTGAGTCTTCCTCATATGAGTTCTTCCATTCATCAAGGCCTAAAGTCTCCACTCTTATTTCTGCTAGTAAATTCCTTCTACTCAAAGCATCAAAAAATCTATTTGAATTTCCACTCCTATGTTTCAAAACAAAAGTATAATTATACAAGAACTCCACCCATCCCATGTGTCCTTGATTCAACTTACCTTGACTACTAAAATATTGCAAAGCCTGATGATCTTTATACAACACAAACTCCTTAGGAAACAAGTGATGTCTCCACTTATTCAAGGCTTGGACTATGGCATATAATTCCTAGTCATATACTAAATACCTTTTCCTATCATCATTCAATTTTTCACCAAAATAAGCTATCGGTATTCCTTCTTGACTTAATACTGCTCCAATTGCATTTCCACTTGCAACATAGTCTACCTGAAATACCTTATTAAATTATGGTAAAGACAACATAGGTTGCTCAGTCACCTTCTACTTCAACAACTCAAAACGTTAGTCTGCTCCAAATGTCCATCTAAAATCCTTCTTATATCCTCTCATTGTTTATGTCATATGACTGCAAATCAAACTGAAATTCCTAATGAAAATTTTGATAAAAAATAGCCAATCCATGAAATGATCTTACTTCTCCAATGCTTCCCAGTGTAGGTCATTCAAAAATTTCTCTTACCTTCTCAGGATACATCTGTAGATATCATAAATTGCAGATATACCAACTCTTCCTTCATGGAACTACACTTCTTAATGTTTACCAACAACTACTCTTCTCTTAACCTCTACAAAACTTGTCTTATATGCAACAAATGTTCTTCTCTAGTCTTACTAAAAATCAAGATGTCATCCAAATAGAAAATCACAAACTTACCCAAGAATTTCTTCAATACCTCATTCATCAACCTCATGAAAGTACTCCGTGCATTTTTTAGTCCAAAGGGCATTACCAACCACTCATACAATCCTTCATTTGTCTTGAATGTTGTCTTCCACTCATCCCCTTCTCTAATTCTGATCTGGTAGAATCCACTCTTCAAATCTATCTTTTTAAATTATTTAGATCCACTCAAACAATCCATGATGTCATCCATATAAGGTAAATGAAATCTATACTTGACTATGATTTTTTTTATGGCTCTATATTCTATACACATCCTACATTCTACATCCCTCTTAGGTGCTAGCATAGTAGGTACTACACAAGGACTTAAGTTGTCTTTGATAAAACCTTTCCTCAACAATTCTTTCACTTGTCTATTCAATTCTTCATTATTTTCTAGTGTCATCTGGTGTGCTACTTTACTAGGAAAACTAGGTCTGGTAATCAAATCCATGCAATGACTAATACTCCTCATAAGTGGCAATCCATCAGGTACATTGTCTGAAATGATAGCTTCATATTCTGCCAACAACTCTTTTATCTCCTCTAGTTTTTATTCTATATGCTTCAAGTCTTCAACCTTCTTAGGAACTATGGCATATAAGATGTTCTCATGTCTCATTGCATCAAGAAATATCCTTCCATCAAACAAAAAAATTCTAGCATTCATACAAATCTCAACTTTAGAAACATCCTCCAATGGTAACAAGATCTGCTTCATCCCATTTGCAATAATGGTATATATGTTCTTATTTCCATCATGAATAGCCTGTCTATCATACTACCAAGGCCTTCCCAAAAAAAATGGCATACATCCATAGGCATGATATCACACAAAACCTTATCATGATAATTTCCTATCTTCAATTTCACCAAACATTGTTCACTTACCAATATCTTATGCTCATCTTGAATCCATGCTATCTAATAGGGTTTTGGGTGTTTTGATATTTCTAGCTTCAATTTGGTCACCATTTCTATAGAAACTAGGTTCTCAAAGCTTCGACTATCAATAATCACTCTACAACATTTACCTACTACCTTGCATCTGGTTCAAAACAAATTATTTCTCTACAACGGTTCCTACTCCATCTCACTTTGACACAATACTCTTTTGTTCACCAACACTTCTCCCTCTTCCAATTTATTAGATGATCCGACATGATCCTCCTCAACAAAGGCTACTCTTATACTATTCTCTATCTTTTTTCTTGTCTCTCCCTGATCACACTCAAATGCTCTATGTCCTCCACCACACTTAAAACAAGTTCCTCTGAATACTCTTTTCTCTCATCTTCTATCATATTTTTTGTAATCCTTATTCTGGTAACCACCAAATCCTCCTCTCTAGTAAGAGTTTCCATCATCTCTATGGTATGAATTATCATTCTTACTGACTTCCTTATCTTTATTATGATATTAAAAAGATCCTCTTCCTCTTCCAATAAATATTCTTCCTCTTTGTCTCTGCTCATGTCTTTTATTCAAATTATCTTCTTCTTTAAGGGCACATTGGTAGGCCTCCTCCACACTCCATAAATTGATCAAAATAATTTCATCCTATACAGATGAACTCAAACCATTCAAATATCTGGCTACTTACTTGATCTCATCCTCCAAATGTCTAGGTCTGATATTCAACTTGTAGAACTCCTCAGTATACTATGTCACACTTGACTCCTGCTTCAAATTATACAACTTTCGAAACAAACCGATCTAATAATCTATAGGCATGAACTTTATATTTAACTTATTCACTATATGTTCCCCATGAATTTATCTTCTCCTTTCCTTTTCTCTTCATATCTATCTGCAATTGTTCCCACCAAAGGGATGCATGTCCTTTCAAATTTGTACAACCAAATTTCACCTTCTTGTCTTCTATGGTTCCTTCA
Organism: Sequoiadendron giganteum; assembly: GCA_007115665.2. Lineage (NCBI taxonomy): Eukaryota > Viridiplantae > Streptophyta > Pinopsida > Cupressales > Cupressaceae > Sequoiadendron > Sequoiadendron giganteum. Next base: position 563,091,257 of record CM021103.1, read on the forward strand.
AAATCAAAGTACTTCTCCATCTTCGTTATCCAGTCAAGCAATTCATTTGAATCCATCTTGCCATTATAATTTGGTGGATTGAAATGTGGTTTAGTATTTATTCTAGTTAGAGCTCTTATGAACCTCTATTCTCCTTGATCAAGGCTAGGTTGATTTCCTCTCCTCTTCTTCTTGTTCTTATACCTAATCATCACTCACATCATCAACTGGTTGACCTCTCCTTTGGGCCATTTTGACTGCTTCCAATCTAGCAATAATTACTCTCAACATCTCCATTATAGTTTGGTCTACAATGCTATTGATGCAGGATTTTGCAGGTAGCAGCAGTCTTACTAGAAACTTAGCTATTGGGGGACATAGTGCGCTAGCTAAGTGACCTTCGAGGTTTTATCGAAGCCGACTCTTCATTTATTGGGGGAGGTAAAGGGTTAGAAAGAAAACAAAAAATGAAATCTTAAAATACAGGCGATGTGCCAAAATCATAGAAAATTTTACCAGAGCACAATGCAGGATGCAAAGGCCTGAACCACCAAAATGTTGTTTATTAAGTAAATTTTCTCAAAAACACTTTAAAACATAACAAACACCCTCAAATTGCATAGCATAATCTGACATAAATTTAGCCAACATAGAGGAGTCGAGAAACATGATTTGTATTTATTTAGCTATGAAAGATCACAAAAGATGAAGAACAAGCATTCATACATTATAGGAAAATAACAACATAGACTAACAGTCTTACTAACTACATGAAAAACAGAAAGGCCGAATTGATTGGCACAGTCTGCAATCTTCAAATTTAATAAAAATATTACAAAGGACTTTCCTAGTGCTCAGGAGCTTTTAGAAACTTAACAACAACCTAATAAAAGAGAAAAATGGCCGCATAAATAGGCCAGTCCACCACTTGAATGACCATAGAGAAAGAATGCTGCGAGAAAATATCAATGCCTCAGATCACCTTGAGCCGCCATTGAAAACAATGATCTCCCAATAGTGTGCCAACAATGTCATTGCAGGGAATAGAAAACCATACAGTAGTAGAAACGAACACATGGCACCAAAGAAGAAAATGTAGAGGCAAGCGAGCACAAATAGCGCAACAACAATTTCTAGATAAGTGATGCACAAGAAACTTCCATGCGTTGAGAGGAAGGGGCCTGGAAAAAATAAAAAGGGATGCCCAATGAAAATATCTGAGAGCGAGCCACGTGGTATACGCCGAATGATAGAAACTGCATGGTGGGCCCAGTTTGAAAAGTAGACAGAGGAAGCCATGCGTCGCATAGACGAAGACCAAAAAAAATGAAGTGATATAGAAAAGCAAAAATATTTGAGAGGAAGCCACGTGGCAAACACCGAAGGATGTGAGCGATTAAAGATAAGGCACAACTGTGAAGATAAAATAAAAACCATGAAGGCTAGCAATTTTTTGTGAAATAATTTCCATGCACTCCATTTCTTCTACCATTTATTCTTCCCGCCATCTTTGAACAAGTCATTTGTAGTTGCAGGTTTGATCCTTAGTCTGCCACCCCACAAAAAATATCTAATAGGACTTCACAAACTCTCATGATCTTGTAAGGAAGGAACCTCGCTCTGATACCAATTTGGTGCAGTCATGAAAAGAGGGTCCTCAAAGAGAACAATCTGGATCATGCAACAAGAGTTACACAATAGAAGCAATACAAAATATGGAGGCAAATGCAGATTAAAACATTCTCATTAATAGAGATCTTGAGTACAATCAATCAACAAAATCTAGGCTTATAGATTCGGCTAACAAACCTGTTACAAAATATAATATTTCAACATGCTCCTTAATGCAAACGAAAGTCCTACAAAATGAAACCAATATTCTTTCCAATTTTTTCTTATTCTTGACTTTTTTCATCCTAATGATCTATTAGAAGCTTTATATCCTATCCATAGATCTAGAAAAATCCACGTCAGTCAAAGATCATTACAATCTCTGATGAAGGAAATGTAACGTGTGCATGAATAGGTCAGCCTCAAATTTGAATTTCTCCACGAAAAGTGCATATGATGAACTATGGACCTAAAATTAAGGTCAGGGACACTTCACAAAAAAAATCAAAACACACTGTAAAGATCCACAAGCTGAGAAGATCCACGAGCAGTCAAACTAGTCATTAGGTTTGAAATTATTTTGGGGCCAATTCCAAATAATTGTCACTTAATTCGAAAGCAATAAATTTCCAGAAAAAAATCCAATCTTGTTGAAATCTTGGAATAAGGAAAATTAACATTTCTATAATGAAAATATAGATCCACAAGGTCTAGGAGAAAATATGAAGAAATACCAAATCTACCAACTTGAACTAAAAAGAACTGAACAAGAATGAAACTGATTGAAAATAGTTGTTGGTTGATTCAAGATTGCCACAAACCAAGGATGATCCTACATCACATTATGAGATCTTATTCAAGCCTCACCTAGTTATCATAGTATTCCTCAAATAGCTTTTCAATGAGTTGTGATTCCTCCTAATACAAACCCAAATGATATAGCATCCCTAATTCATGGAATGAACATTGACATTATTTTCCACTAAAGTGAGTTGCCTCCTTTGGAAGTGCAAAAAAAAAAATGAAGCTTTCATGATAATGTCTATTATTAATAAGAAGGAGATAAAGATAACCCTTGTTGTTAATGGATCAGACCTTAATGTGTGTAGTTTAAGCCTCTTGGATAGGCTTGGAGTGGATAAGACTAAGATTCAACCTAAATCTTTTTCTACTCCTGGATTTTATAACATAGGAAAGCAACCACTTGACATGATCACATTACCTATTATAGCTGGAGAGGCCACATTGCAAACTACTATCCATTATATGCCTCATGATTTTTCATATAATATTTTTTTAGGTAGGCCATGGATTCATTAAATGAATGGGGTGCCTTCTACTCTTCATTGTATAATGAAGTATGTCTATAGAAACAAGGTTTATACAATCAAGGCTTACCCTAAACTAGATAGTTTTCTCATTGAGAAAGACAGGGAAAATCCTTTGAAAATATTAACATCAGCTACACAAGTGGAACCCATGCAAGAGAAAGAAAAAGAAAATAATATTGAAGAAGTTACAAAGTTACTAGATGATTATTGGGGTTCCTTAGATTTCACACCTACATTTATGGGTGAATATAAGATTGCAACATAAGAGTTTGAAAAGGGAAAAGGAAACGAAGTAATTTCAACACAAAATTAAGAAGAACCTTTGAAAGCATCCACTTCAACCAATTTATAAGAACAAAAAAATTACACAATTTTTTTTTATGAAGTTTATCATGAGCTACCACCAAATCCAAAAGAAATGGAAAATATTTATGGAAGAGGTTGTGATATTTTGAAACAACTTGGTTATAGTGGAAAAGGATGTGGCACTAGAGAACAAGGTATCCATATCCCTATAGAGACTAACATACAAGAAACAAATAGTGGTCTTGGTTATTTTCCTTAGAAAGAAACAAAAGATTCAAAAAATCCTTCACTCAATACCAACACTATTAAAAAATATTCTTCTAAGCCAAATTTAACCTTGGTGCATCTTGAACTGATAGAAACTAGTGATCTTGGTTATTATCCTTTGAAAGAAATGAATGAATCAAATAAATCTTCACTTAATATCAATCATCACACAAAAAATTCTTAGGACTTGTCTTAGTAATGATGGGATTTTGTTAGATTTTATACCCTCCCTTAAAGTAGAGTACAAAATCTCACATTATAAAGATTCTTGTATAAGTACGACACCTTGTACTAAGAAAGAGATATATTTGTCACAAAAGAATGGAAAATATTCTACTATTGATCAAGAAATTATATTATTGAGACTCCTCCATGATCACTTGAAATCTCTCCCTCCAAGAACAAAAAATAAATTTTACAACAAGAATTAATTTTATGCATATCATAGAGTTCATGGTCATGAAACTAATGAATGCAAGGCTTTGGGTAATAAAATTCAACATCTTAAAAAATTTGGTGCTCTTCCTTGTGTTGAGGCATCTAGTTCCTCTAATTGACACTAATTTTCATTCTATCATGTTTATCATCAATCATCTCGGCTCATCCTTGTCCTACACTTAGTGGGGGAAAGGGATTAGGTAGCCTTGTCCTTGTATGACACTTGCCATTGTCTCTTTTGGTTAGTTGACCACTTTCCATGTATATATAGGAGAAATATTGGGATGTGGATGACATGCCTTAAGTTGGATTGTGTGTGACATACTTTCTTCCTATGTTATTTTTAGCATTGCATTTTGTAGGTAACCCCTCCCTCTCTCGTTTTCATAATGTAGCTTCATTCGAGAACATATGACTTGGCATAGGGCTTTCTGAATAAGATCTCATGTACTCTTTATCGATTACCATTGATTATTGGTTACATTAAAGAAAATTTCTCACAATAATGGTGCTAGAAATTTGTTTGAAGTGGGGGCATACATTGGCATTATCATTCCTCATGTTTCATTGTGCGCTTTTATTTCTTCTTATGATGCATCTTTTTCTTGGTGGTTTCATCGGGTTTGATGCTCTCCGAGAATGTTATATTTCTTTTATCCTTGAATTTTCTTCTCTTGGATACATTGGGCATGATGTTTCCTAAACAGATACCTTACATCCAAGTCCCTTTGAACAAACCTTTACTTTTATTTTTATTCATAAGTGTTTAGCATAATACAACTTGCTAACTCTATGAAGCTTGCAGTTCTAGTTTTTCATTTTGTGGCACCCTATCATTGTTATTAGAGGGGTAACTTTGGTATGGTTAGTACAGTGAGAGCCTGTAGACCTAGCATGAATTTATCACTAAGCCACTTTCTTGGGGGCTCACCTAGTGGACATCCTGAGGTTAAATTAGCTCAGAGTTAGAGCACATGTTGTTTACATAGTGGACATCGAGTTCTACTTGTGAATGTCCTTGGAAAAATAGTTGAGATTTGTTACACATTATGTTGGATAGTTAAGGCTTAATCCACTCCATTTTGTTTCTATTTTTTTCTTTCTTTTATTCTTTGACATTGTATGTTTGTGTATCTTGTCTTGCTATTTCATCTCATGCACCTTGAGTGTGTCCCTTTGTGCTCATGTTCATTTGATGTGGGATCTTGGATCCTGGGGGCTTGATCACCCTCCTCGATCTTTGTCATCCTATACCATCCAAATTGGTACACTTGGACCCCTCTTGACTACTTTAGTGTGAGTTTTACGCAAGTTCCTCCTCTCACTAAAGTGGGGGCTAAATATAGTGTAGAAAATGTATTCCTTTTACATTTTCACACCTAATTAGGAATTAATATTAAAATGAACTTAATTATGCCTTAATTTATTATTTTAATGTGTATTTACATATTCACATTAATTTTAGGGCCCTATTAATTAAAATGGATTTAATTGTGCCTTATTTTAGTGTTGTAGAGTGTACCTCTTTACACTTTCACAGTTCTCTAGGGATTCCTTAATTAATTGATTTTAATTTTCCTTAATTGGCTCCTTTAATTCAAATCTGAGAAAACCAAACATTCATTAATGCCTAAATATAACACTTCTCATTGAGTAATGTGTGTCCTAGGTGAGTGACCTAGGACCCATTCGCCCATGGGTGGGTCCTCACTTAGATTTAGGACCTAAATTTAAATTATTTTTTTGGTGATATTTTAATATTTTCAAATCTATATTTCAATGTCAGCTTGAGTTATTTAAATTTTGGGAAGTTAAGGATATATTACTATAAATACAAGGTTATTTTATCAAATCAAAATTATTTTATTAGAGATCAATTACAAGAGCCAATATTATTGTCAAGGGAATTAAAGAGAGGATTTCTTCATCATTTGTTGCAGCATTCAAAATCCATTCATCACATCAAAGTCTTTTGCAATCATGCATGTTTTTTGAGCTCACATTATGATGTAGGTTTCAATAATTCAAGTCAAATATTCAAAGAAATATTCAAGCATCAAGATCCACATCCATTGAATCCATTTCATGCAAGATCAACATAAATATTTTAGTACTTCAAAATTTCATTCAAGGTTTTAGTGATTTATGACATTGATTGTTCATTCATCACCCCTTTCATGCTATTTTATTTCATTTCAAGGTTTAATTACCAAAATGGGGTTTAACCAAGGAAAACCCCTATTCATAAAAATTAAAAAAAAATTCCCCTCTCTTTGTGTGTTGTAGATTTTTATGTTGAAGAAAAGTTGAAGATCTCATAGTTGCAAAATTTTAAAGTTGCATTTTTTTTCACCTTTGTTGTCATCTAATAGAAACTCAGATCTCGAAATTATTTCTAACTATCTGGCTATGAAAATATGGAATCTATAAGTGTAGACATAGGAGCAGAGGACCCAAAAACAAATTTTGAAAAGCCATGCTAATGACCCATTAGCCATAGGGTGAATGAATCCTAAGACACCTTTTGAAAACACCATTTTGTGAGAGGTACACAACATTTATCTCTTCTAGATCTAACAACAACTTTGTAGGTTCCTTCAGTTTTATGCTTAATCTTCTAAATCCAATTGATAGATTGCATTTCGGAGTTGATTTTCTATTTTTAATCTTTCTCCCCAAAGTTTTATTTTACCTAGACCCTTGTCCTAACACAAAAAAGAAAATTACAAGATTCCTCAAAAAATTCACTCACTTAAGGGTTGAAAATGGATTTTGACTTGAGGGATCTCATTTCCTAAATGAAATAGAAGAATAGATAGGTTCATTCACCCAAACTTTCCCTTTCTATTTATAGTAAGTTTGGTGAAATATCCCAAATTTAGTGTAAAACCCTATGTGTTTGAACTCATGTCCCATTTTTCTATGTTTGAGAGCAATATTTGAAAATTATAAAAGTTTTACTCAAGCAACTATTGTTGTTAATAGATTAAGAGCCATGATGTATAAGAATCAATGAGGTGTAGAAATTCTTTGAGGTCTTGCGAACATTGTGGATACTCTCTTCCCAACCTATAATCCTAACTTGGGTGTTACATGAGATGTCAATCCTGAGACCATTGCACCATAGCTAGAAGTCTGGATTCCTGAGGTGTCCATATACATGGCTAAGATGTTAGAAACCCTAGATCAGACATGCAAACCTAAACACCTTCCACAAAAGAGAAAACATAAAAAAGCAGAGCTTTGCATGCGAATGTGCAAAATGATATATTCAGGAATTCAGTATTACAATGAGATGATTTGCTTTATAAAAGCAAAGTATGCAACCCTAATGTTGACCTAAAATTAGCTCAACCTAAGTAAATTTATGCAAGTGTAATTAAATATTAATTACACTAACACCCCCCCATAAGTGCAACTTAGGGAGACTAGATAAGCATGCACCTAAAACTAAGATGAATGCAAGAAAGCATGAATGGGTCCTAGCAACAAGGCCTGATCAGGTACCCATGTACAAATGCAATAATGAGGTAGAGAAGGACAACCCAGTGGGACAACCCCCCTACAATGAGATGACTGCTACAAAGAAGCACTGGAAGAACACTGTGGAGTAACACTGGAACCACAATCTGATAAGCAAGGAAAGATACTTCTATCTATAAGAAACCATATCAGAATCATAATAATGTGACAGCAGACTCGATGCCTTGGAACACTCGAAAACACCAAACTGGAACCCTGGAATCCATAAAGCAACAGTAGATGAAATGATGACATAATTTGGAAACCGTCAATCTCGATGCCGATGTCAAAATAAGACTGAAACTCTTCCATGGGAAAAAGTACCATACAGACTTGGGAACAATAACCACAAATTTAGTGGCCCTCATACTGAGATGGATCCGATGCGGATCACTAACCATAGGCTCTTAATCTAAAGTGTGAACCAAAATGAATCTGATATGTGTCAAGCTTAGATAAAATGTGGCCAAAAGAAACTAAGAAACTAGATTACAACCCATGTGAGTTGTCATCAAAACACAATGAAGATTATTATGTAAGAAACCCCCCTGATGGAACTTTATATCAGTTCGTTTATTACAATCCCCAATGACTGCAAAAAGAGATAATTCATAACATTCATAAATAGAAAATGAAAAATAGACCTCAAATCTGTGTAGAGGACTGAATCAGCTTTCCAATGCCGCAAGAATGGCGAAAAAAGGATCACCGAGTCAAAAGATATGCCCTCTAGAGTGAAAACAACAACATCTGAGTTCAAGGACCTGCAAAATAAATCTAGAGAAAAATATAGAAAAAATAAAATGTTGAATAGATCGGTGCCAAAATCAGCTTTCCAACGGTATCTCGTTTGCAAAAAATGGACACCTTACGCAAAAGTTATACCCGATTTCGTGAAAGTGCTCCAAAAAGGCCAATAAGGCCTACAGGCAACCCAGGGGGCTAAAAAATTTCAGCCCCTGGTCCTGCATGCGACCAAGGGCTAGTGGACAGGGGGCTGGGCCAGAGCCCCTAGTCGCCCATATGACCGGTGGCTGAAGTAGAAGGGGTCGGGGGCTGGGCACATAGCGCCCAGTCCCCCATGTGACCGCGGCCAGTGCAGATAAAGCTCGCGGGGGCTGGCGATGGGACCGGCAGTGGAAAGGGGGGGGAGCCACTGGCGGCGGTGGCGGGCCAGTGGCCACCTGGTGGCCGCCTAGTGGCTGCCCGGTGGCCGCTTGGTGGAGAATTTTCTCATAACTGCACGCATGAAAACCCAAGCAGATTCTATTTTTTTTCTCGATTTTCATGCAAAAACCTGCATCGAAATGTATGCTGGGGAGGCCATACGGCCTCCCTGGCAAAAAAATTTTGCCTTCCAGATCAACTTCGCCAAAATTGATGAAATGAAAGGAGATCTTAGGGTTTTTGGCCATTGCGAATGCAATGGTGACCTCCGTTTTTGCTCAAAATGCTTCAAAAAAACGGCGACCTCTAGAGCTTGCAAAAAAATACCAAACTTGAAACCCTCACAGATCTGGAAAATCATGGCCAAAATCTGCAAAATAAAAGCCAAACCTAACTTTTTTCAATGCTCTGAATCTAATGGTGAGGCCCGATCTGATCCAAGACACTGCATAAATGAACTCAAGGCATGAAATCCTCAAGGAACCCCGAACAAATTCTACAATGAATTTCTCCAGAATTTGAGAAGGGGCTGAATGTCAAGGCTCTCATACCATGTTAGAAACCCTAGATCAAACATGCAAGCCTAAACACCTTCCATAGAAGAGAAAACATAAAAAAATAGAGCTTTGCATGCAAATGTGCAAAATGATATATTCAGGAATTCGATATTACAATGAGATGATTTTCTTTATAAAAGCAAAGTATGCAACCCTAATGTTGACCTAAAATTAGCTCAACCTAAGTAAAATTATGGAAGTGTAATTAAATATTAACTACACTAACAATAATGAGATACACTCTTTTGGGTTTGGACTGATCTAGAAAGTGGTTAGCATGCCCCAAAACATTATTTGCATTGTAACATGTATATCCTATTCCTTAGTTTTGGATATCATGGTTAATATGTAGCATGTTGATTTGAGTGAAGAGATTATCTATGGCCCACATTTCATTCCTTTCCATCACGGGAAATTTTTTTGGTGACCTAATTCAAATTGTGTTTGGCAGACCTAAGAGTTTATGGAAGTATGGAATTGAATTGTGTTTGGCCGACTTAGGAGATTATGAAGGCATGGATTGGTATAAGTAAAATTTAATTCTATTCGATGAAATAAAGTGTGGTGAATGTGAATCTAAAATCCATACATTGTGCAAAATTTTATAATTGGAGGAAACAAACTTTAATATTCTATTCGATGTCATTGTTGGTGACAGTTATTTCAGCGGTGGATTCCCTTTCATCATTCTTCTAGCAATTAGTCATTTTATGTTGGTAGTGAGCCTTTCTCTTTTGGCAGTGAGCCTTTTTATCTTTGGTTGTAATAGCCAGGTAGTGAACCTTACCTGTAGTGAGCATTATGGTAGTGAGCCCTTGTAAAAATCACCTTAATCGATGTTTTATAATTGAGAATTAGCATTCTCCGTGGTTTTTCCTTTCTTGGGTTTCCACGTAAACTCTGGTGTTCTTTGTGCATGGAGTTATTATGTGATTTCGTGTTCATATCTATTAGATCATTATTTGATTGACTCAAGTTTTCTCTAGATTAATTAAGGTCAACAAAATTGTCTTACAATAACTGATTCACCCCCCTCTCAGTTATCCAAACTATTCAATAGTATTGGTGTAAATTTGCAACAGGGTGAATCAAACTCTATTCAATGATGGTGATTTCACACTAATATATAAAGTTTCCTTTTTCACCATCATTCTTGTATGAAAATATATGCACTAAATTAAAGTGTCAAACAAAGGGGGAAATCAAAAATATTAAAAGGGGGGTGTCAAGGAGTTGTGATTAAAAATCCACTCCAAATTTCTTCACTTTTCTAAAAAAATGAAAATTAGAACTAAGCATGGAGCTGAATCGACAAAAGGAGCCAAAAGTAGTTAAGGATAAAGAAATACAAGGAGCAGACAAATCACAAATAGAGGAAAAATATGAAAAGATCTCTTTTTGGAGGATAGTTGTTTCCCATTGGGTTTTCTATCTTTCTCCATAATTTTTAAGAGATTGCAATGTAAATGAGCACCTTATCAAGCCTTTTTTTTAGGACTCATATGTTCAGTGTTTAGCTTACTCCCTAAGTATCACATAAGGGGGGGTGTTAATGTGAAGAGATACATTGTCAAACTATATAGCTATTAGCCTACTTAGTACAATCCTATTCACACTACTCTTAAGCTCACTTAGAGGACATCTAGAGGTTTGTCTCATCTAATGTGGTTGAGATAAGTTTTCTCACTTTGGGAGACACCTCTACACCTCTTGCATGATCACTTTCCACTCACTACAACACATGTCATGTGAGTTAACAAGTGTTCAATCTATGAGCGGTTAGTTAGTTATTTTGTTTCACATGACCACCTTCATCTCCTTTCCTATATAGGAAATATTTTTACTCATTATCTCTTGGGTCGTCTAATACAATATTACATACTGTTCATGTGTTTATTTTTTATCTCCTAGATCCTCCTAGTTTCTAATATTTTTGAAGTATTTTAAGTATTTTTTTTTTGTGTGTAAGGGCTACTCACAAGTTGAAAGAATAGATTTTCAAGAGACATTTTCTTTGGTAGCAAGAATGGAAGCTATTAGGATGTTTTCGACTTTTGCAGCATACAAGGATTTCAAATTTTATTAAATGGTTGTGAAGTCTACTTTCTTGAACTGAGAAATGGAAGAAGTATGCATGGAACAAGCATAAGGATTGTAGCTATCAGATAAACCTAATATGGTTTGCATATTGAAGAATGAATTATATGGATTGAAGAAAGATCCCAAACCTTGGTATGCAAGGTTGGATAAGTATTTGATACAAAAAGGATTCAATAAAGTTACCACAGATAGTAATCTTTACTTTAAGGTTGAAAAGATCAAATCTTGATTGTGGTTATGTATGTTGATGACATAATTTTTGGAGGCAATGAAACTATGTGTAAGAGGTTTGAAGAAGATATGAAAAAAGAGTTTGAGATGTTTATGTTTAGGGAGATTAATTTCTTCCTTGGGCTACAAATCAATCAAAAAAATAAACGTATATTCATTTTACAATCAAAGTATGTCAAAGAAATGTTGAAGAAGTTTGGAATGGAAGACTCTAAATTGGTATGTACTCCTATGGTTACTAGTTGAAAACTAAGCAAGAATGATGAATCACCTAAGGCTGATCAAAGCAGGTATAGATCAATGATTAGTTGAATTCTATACCTAACTAACACTAGACCCTATATCATACATGGAGCTTATCTTATGGTAGGATTTGAAGAAGATCTTGGAGAGTCACACGTTACAAAAATAAAGAGTATATTCAGATACTTAAAGGGAACTCTAGATCATGGCTTGTGGTATCCAAAAGATACTAATGTCACTTTGAGTGCTTACATATATGCAGATTGGGTTGGTTGTGTTGATGATAGGAAAAGTACAAGTGGTGGTGCATTCTTTCTTGGATGTACAAATTGGTATCATTGCTAAGTAAGAAACAAGATTCAATTTATCTATCTACTAAAGAGGCTTAGTACCTTACAACAACATATTGTTGCACACAAGTGTTGTGGGTGAGGAAAAAATTGAAGGATATCAAAGTGGTGTATGATATTTCTATCTTTTGTGATAATACAATTAAAATTAAAATTTCAAAGAATCCAGTGATGCATTTAAGGACAAAACATATTTCAATTTGATATCATTTTCTAAGAGAATATTGTGGAAAATGAAGTGAATCTTGAATATTTGCCTAAAAAGGACCAAATTGCTGATATATTCAGTAAAGCTCTTCCTAAGGATACTTTTGAGCATCTTTGGGAGAAGTTGGGGGTTATTGCCCCTCCTTATTTTAAATAGATGCATAAGGAGATGCATTAGTCCAATGGATCTCAAGATCCATTTTTTGTTTACTAATGTTGGTGGCTACCTCTCAGGGGGAGTAGGTAGTGGCATTGTTGATTGTTACAGTCAAAATAGTGTGTGTTTTCATTGAATACACTTGGTAGCTATTTTGATATAGTTTGGTGTGTGATTCTAAGGAGGATTATTTAGAGAAGTAAAGGAAAAGTAGTGCAGAGCTCAATAGAAAGCAGGTTGTTTGATGTAAAAGGAAGAAAATAAATGTACAAACATTTTAGTCCTTTTCCATTGATGTCAAAGGGGGAGATATAAACATGTGAAAAGGAATAAGTAATAAGGGGAGAGAAAATTCATAATCCATTGAGGGAGAGAGAAACAAGCTACAAAGAGAGAGAATAATGTGTAAAAGATAAGTTATCCAAGTGGAGAAGTAATATGATGAGTTGTAGTGTGTTGATATTCAGAGCTAGTGTGTCTTTGAAGGTTTTTAACATCATGTGTTTCCATTAATGACAAAGGGTGATATTGTTGCAAGTATGAGTAGTTGGTGTTGTCATTGATGTTAAAAAATCATTGTTGTCATTGATTTCAATTGAGATTGTTGCAAGAGTGTAAGAAGTTGATGCTTTGGGGTGATCCCACAATACTGGTTTACAATTTTTGGCCAAACTGGACACTTAATTGATTTTTTCTAACTAAATCTTCACTTTCAGACACCTATAGAAGCTAAACCATGAGGAATTTGAAGATGATGCAAACTAGTGATTTCTGACATTTTTTCTATAGATTCTAAATATATTTTTTTCAAAAAAATTAGAATTAGATTGCACTTCTTTTTCCATCTCCTTCAAAAACTAGTTTTTTTCAGTAAACACCATTTTTAAGGAGTGATGCTCACCATATAAAACATAAAAAAATTTTCCATCAAAGATAAAATTCTATTTTTTCAAATTTATATTTCTAACTACCATATCTAGTGCTTTCAATTGGTTTCATAATGTTTTATTGAATATTTTTTCCTTAATCAAGTTTCGAAGTCAAACCAACTACAATTCATATAGAGGCACTAGTCGAAATTCAATTTTTTTTTTGGATCAAGTACTTCAATATCTGGTGCACTCATATTTAAAAAAAAAAAATTATAATCCTCTATTTTTCCGCATGTGTAGAATAGAGAGCTTGATTTTTGGTGAAAAACCTATGTTTAATAAAACTAAAAAAAAATATACATAATAAAACCAAAACATATTAAAATTATATCTATTGGATAGCTTGTTTTGAGGACTACCATAATCATTTTAAATAAATTTTAAATGAATTCATTTGATCCCCCAAAAGGTAAATCAAAAGTGAATTTTTATCAGCATTTTGATAGGTGTAAAGGAGACTTTGTTATAGGTATGGTTTAAAATTAGCAGGGTTCTATCCAAGGGGGTTTGATCTAAGGTGGTTTCATCAAACCATCTTCAATTGGAATCCTTAAAATGAAAATTTTTAAGGCTTAAATCATTATATTTTCTAAAATTATGTGATTTCAGCAAAAATCAGAATCTCCCAGAAATTGTAAACCATCTTTGTGGGATCACCCTTTTATTAGCTGCATTATGTTGTCATTAGTAAATTTATTGGTGTCAACCTCTAGTTTTTCTTTAATAATATTTTATCTATGGATTAGGATGTGTCTCTGGTGCTTGGTCTCCAAGTTCTTTTGATAAAATCTAATAAAAAGAGGAAACACTGTGTTGTAGTGGTGTTCTGGGTGATACAGCTATGTTCTAGTTTTTCTCTGCATTTCTTCTAGGTTGATGATATTCCTATGTGATTTGGATATGTTGATCAAAAGTGTTTAGATGTATTGTATTCAAGATTTGGTGTTATGGATCATTGTATAGAAGAATTTGTCTTCACCAGTGTGTAATTGTGTATTGTAGAGGTGTTTGGGAGAAATGTTTCTACTCTGCATTTCTCTGTAGTTGTTTTTCAAGTCTTACGATTCTGAAAGTGTGTTGACGGTGTTTTTATTTTACCTCAATCAAGAGGGTTTGAGGTTTTTTGTTTTGGAAGATGGTTTTTTGAGTTACAATGTATGGAAGTGTAGTCTAGATGTACTAGGTCTATACATTCTTCAGGTGAAAGATGTTATGAAGGATTTTGTTGGATTTTGGAGTTTTTGTGGAATATTATATATGATGTTCAAGCATGATGTGTGGTTTGCAAGTCATCCTTGGATTTGAGGAAGTGTGTACTTAAAATTTTAAGTGTTCTTGAACAAGTAATGGTTGACCTAGTGTTTACACTACATGTGATGGATAATTATTGTTTATGGAAGTGTGTGGTTGAGTGGTGTTATAGATTTGGGTCCTAGTTAATGTTTTATGTGGTCCTCTTTCACTTCTACCCACCACAAAAGTTTTCTAATGCTGACCTAATTTTGAATTTGCACATTTGAGGTGCATAGCCAATCTTGGAGGAAGTTTCAAGCTTGAAGATGGTATAAGTATGAGTTGAGTTGTTGAAGGATGTCAAGATAGATCTAAGATATGCAAATGATACGAAGTGAAATTTTTTAGTGTACAAAATTGAGAAGTGCAATGAGAGATTTTATGTGTTACTTTACCAAATGTAGTGAGCAGAAGGTGGCTACACTTCTTCAATCAAACTACAAAGGTGTTGAGGGAATTGTGGTAGATTCTTTGTTGCATTGGGACACTTTTCTCTATGTTACATTTCTTCTCTATATTCTTTTCTATCCTTGCAGTGAGAATTTCTTCTTTGGGTAGTGATCCCTATAGTTAGTGAGCGCTATTGTATTCAGTGTTGATATTAGATATATTGTGAACTAATCCTCACTATGGTTTTTCCCTTCTTGGGTTTTCCACATAAATTTGGTGTTCTCTTGTGTATGGTGTTAAGTTTTTTCAGTTTTTTTTATTTACTTTTCATGCTAATTCATCATTTAAAAATTAAGGGTTTAATGAATGAATGTGGATCTAAATGCTAATGAGGGTTTTTTAAGTTCTAAGGAACAACTAATTCACTCCTCTTTCAGTTGTCTTGTGCATTCAATAGAATCACTAGATATTGAGGATCAAATAAGTGTGTTGTAAATATATATGGACCATTAAGAATTTGATTAAACTTATAATTTGATTGTTCATATTCATAATCTCCTTGTCTTAAGTGTGTTTTCATAATTTAGAATTCTTTTGACAATTTTTAATATTTTGGTAATTGTCTTAGCATATATTTGAAAATAAATCTTCTAGGACTAGTTCTTTTGATGCATGTTTTGACACACCAAAATAGTATAATATGCATTTATTCACTTGAATTAAAAATTCCAAGAATAATAATCAGCTAGAAAATTATATCTACTAATCTACACAAGTAAAATACAATTTAAAACTCCTTACTCATATGATACCTATTATAGAGTCAAGAAACAACTGAGTGAATACTTTCTATTATCAAAATATTACCACTTATGTCAATAAAATATTTAACTTATAATGCATACTACTATAAGTAACATTGAATATCAATAATTGTCTTCATAATCACACCTACTCACATCTATGATATGTAATCACCTAACATAGTGTAATCCACTTAATATACATAATAATATTACAAAAAAATTGGGCCTCTTGGTCATTGCATTTGTATGTAGATAAAGAATGGAACTCATCTGACTATCAAAAGAATTCACAACAACCATTAGATTGGATTAATCAAGAATGTGAACATCTTCATGGTGTAGCAACATCCATCACTCATATGTACTATCCAACATGAAAGAACATAGAATATAGCATATAAATCATCAAAAAATAACATGATCAATAAGGCCACAAGGGACAGGGTCTTACATTCTCCTCCTTAGGATTGGGCTTCCTCTTGGAAGTCCCTAAAAGTGAAGGTAAACACAAGGATCACACACTTGTCAATAATATCTATGTGCAATGAAAATCCCCTAGTCTAGAATGCAAAATGAAATGAATGCAAGACAAAGGAAACACAACAACACCTCAAAACTTGGCCTAGTTAAACTTGAACAAAATGAAAGATAAAAAAATTGGTATACCTTTCCCAAGTTGATCAGTTGGTTGGCCTTGTTTATCATTTGTTTTGTGTGCTCCTACATCAATTTTGGCAGCATAACAAATTTTTGTAGCTTGATTTGATCACAAAAATGGATGAAAGATGGCTATGGTTGCAAGGATCTTATTGTGTAGATAGTGTGAGAGCTTGAGTATGTATGTGATGGTTATGGTTACAAAATGGCTAAGCATTAGTCATTTAGAAAGAGATATTGAAATGAATGGCCAAGATTCATTCTTGAAACATGATCAAGGGTTGAGATCAAGAGTTGACCAAAGGAATTAAAAATTCATTTTTAATGTGCATCAGAGTGATAAAAGGAATTAAATACTCCTTGGGAAGGAAAAAGGGAACTTAATATTCCTTGGGGGATGAGAGAGGAATTAAAAATTCCTCAAAAGGACATTGGGAAGACAAAAAGGAGTTGAAAATTCCTTGGGGGATGGGAAGAGTTGACTAAAGGGTTGATTAGACTAGTTGATGAAGGATTAAAGTAATGTTAGGTGGCTAATGAGGATTATGAGCCAACTTGGAAAAGTTGGAGGATGTGACACACCCTAATCATGGATTAGGAATGTGCACACCCCTAATGATGTGATTAGGATGGGGATTAGAATTAAGTGTAAATTATGGGGGATGGGAGATAAAGGGGATTAAATAAATGGATTATTTATTTAATTTTTTGGAGGAAAGGAATAAAGGATAAGGAATTTAATTATTTAACTAAATACCTTAGGGATTTAGAGGAATTTAAGAGTATTAATTAAATAATAGTAATATTACTTAATTAATGTGAGTAAGAGGATATTTAGATGAAAAGGGATAAATTTGACCAAACATAAGTGGTCAAATTTAGGTGTGTACATTTTGCCCCTCTTTGAGATGGTGTTACAAAGTATCATAATTTCAAAAAAGATTGGAACATAGCACTTGGAAGAATATGGAATGATTTTGAAAGATGCCCCAGTCTTTCAAAGGAGTGGCTAGGAGGAAGATGATGGGAGTGAAGATGAAGATTAGGGATTGAGGATGCCCCCTCAAAATGACATGCAGGTTGAAGAGGAAATGAGTTTTCTCTTGAAATGGATGATGATGTAAAGTGGTGGATAGGGAAGATCATGCAAACTGATGGATATAATAGGGGATGATAAGAAATAAGAGATTAGGAAGAGAAGACAAGAATAAATAAAGCAAAAATGGATTCAAGGACAAATATGATGTTTCCATGGTCAAGCTACAATCCAAGGTGGATTGATTATGGATGGAGTGGTCTTGATGAGGGAACGATATATCCCGAAACAACACAAGGATTGAGAAGTATACATCTCAATGATGATGTAAAGAGTTTTGTTGATGAGGGAAGGATACATCTCAAAACAACACAAAAGGATAGAGAAGGATACATCTTAATGATGATGATGATGAGAGTGTTTTTGATGAGGGAAGGATACATCTCGACGATGACGACAATGATGATGGTGATGATGATTGGATCAAGGCTTGTAGCAAGGCTAGGAAAAAGACCAAGGATGTGATTAAATGCCTAGTTCTAGATTGGATGGATAAGAATTAGATTGAGATGTGAGAGTGTTGAAATGAATGAAAAGGAGGGAGGAAAAGATACTTAGAATAACAAATCTATATGATCCTAAGCAAATTGACGAGATGATGATATGATGAGGATGGATGAAAGGATGCTTAGAATAACAAATCTATATTATCCTAAGTAGATCAAAGAGACGATGATATGATGAGGATGAAGAAAGTGAAGGGATGAAAATGGATAGGATAAATAGATGATGAGGAGTGAGAAAAGATGAATAGATAGCAACCAAATCAAGCAAGTTCACTTTTATACGTTATGTTGCCATGTAATGAGCACTTAATTTGATATAGCATGAGATATTATGAACCAAGGTATGAGGAATCAAGGCGACATTGTATCACATGCAGAAGAGTGACAAAACAAACAAAAGGTTAGTCCAACATTCCAAAGTCATGCGAGCTTTGGTAGGGCCAATTTTGGAAAACCACAAACACAAAAGATGTCCTAACATAACACAAGAGCACAGGGATCTTGGTGGGTACTACACAGGACAACCAAACAAACAAAAAAAGATAAAAGATCAAGATATGCCCCTATGTTTACCAGTCACAACACACCATGATATGGTGAATCAAGGTGACCACAACGGGGTATAATAGGGAGCTCAAACGATAAGAAATCCAAAAGCATCAAAAAATCACAATCAATGTCAAATATCCTTTTCCATAGGATCAAAAGGGTGGATGGGATTTGATGTGGTCTGATTAGGAAGGATGCATCTTGTTAAGACCAAAGATGGAGACTAAAATAGGTGATCGATATGACTCAGGATACTCAAAACTGATTGGACCTCATGACACCAACGGATTTTTTTTGTTAGGACTAGATGGGTAGGGACATACTTGATGACATGACAAGACAACAAGACACAAGACCGACACACCCTAAATACCTAGGGGCTTAGGGGTTGATCAACGATCAACCTTTTCTACATGAAAGCACAAAGCCCTTGTAGTTCGATAAATGACCATGGATAAAAGTGGAAAGAGGACAATGATGACCATGATAGATGATAGACTGGATAGACAAATGTTCCAAGGGTGGATTGAATGATCGAGAAATAATGGATAAAGGATGATGAGATGACCATGATAAGGAGATAAAATGATGGAGTCGATATGATGACACAAGATAGACTATGAGGATAGGATGGTTGATATGCATAAGATGTGGATTATATGAAGCTGAGGGATGGGATAGTTATCTAGATCATAAAAAGATGATGTGGGATGATAGTGAGATAGATAGCATTGGAGGGTATGGGGTAGCCTATAGCTAGATACCAATGATAAGGGATTATGAGATGGGATGAGGATAGAGGTGAATAGATAGGGAGATAAGGATGGGAGGGGGGTGGAAGGAACTGTTTGGATGGATAGTGAGATAAGGATGGGAAGATAAAAATGATTGTCGGAATGGATAGATGGGACTACAAGGTTGTGGAAGATGGGAAGGATTAGTGGATAGATGGATGTGGAGATAAGGATGGAGGGGACATGGTAATCATGGTATGGAAATAATGACAGGATCAACGAATGATGTCTCCAAGGACTATGTCACTAAGAAGGATATATTGCCTCACTCTAGATATGTCATATATGATGAGGCAAGAGGGATGGGAGATAGAAGGATGGGAAAATAAGGGAGTGAGATGGGTGGTAGGATGACAGGTGGACAAGGAAGGTAGATGGATGTGGATAATTATACATGGATAAGGGATATGGTGGCATATGGATGAGGGGAATGTATGCCTAGAGGTGTCCAAAGCATGTATATATGTGCCCGTTTCATGATAAAAATCACAAGGAAGATGGAGGGACTGGATACAAATGAGATATGATGGGTAGGATGTGGAAGATAAGTGGATGTAGGAGATGGAGGAAGGGGATGCATAGATGGAAGTTTGCCCCAATTGTGGAAGTAAACTGGATGGGGGATTTACACATGACATCTATTTTTCAGGTTTTCATCATGGTACTTATCCAAGGCACTTGTTTTCCAAGTTTTCACCATTGGATGAATTTTTTCTCTTTACTAATTTATTTTATTTTTTGACTTTTTGGATTTTTAGGATTTTTAGATAGTATGGGGATGGAGATGGATAAGGCTAGGGATGTGGATAAATGGATGGATAGACATGTGATCAGGATATGGATGGACTCAAGCATCAAGCTCCATATGAAGTAATAATAGCCCATGTGTGAAATGACTATCAGATGTTGGTACAACCTTATTAGAATGGATGGATTATGCAAGAGGATGGATTAAAGGGATTTGAGGGGGTAGATAGGTGGGATAATGGATGGGATGTCAGAAAGTGTATGGATGGAATGATGGACTATATGTGTGATGGGGGAATGTTTTTAGGAGCAACATTGGCACACATGGTGGTGGATGTGAAATGATATGAGGATGAATGGATAGAGAGTGTGGGGACAATGGAGGAGTTGGGATAGTGAATTTTGGGACATAGGGACCCAAAATAGATTTAGGAGATGGGGGATGTGAATGATTTTTTGGTGGATTAGTAACTTTGGATGTCATCATGGATTTTTCATTTGAATTCACTATATCTCTTTTCTTTGGGATCCACATGGTTTTTATTTTTTCTTTAGTGGGTCTTGGTGGCCTATGGGTTTGATTTGGATTTTAGATTGGGTTTTTATTTTCTTCAGCATGTCTTTTTAAGGGGACATGAGGAGCTTTAGATTCATGTGGATGTTTGGATTTAGGAATTTTTACTTTCACATCTAAATTTATTTTAATAGAAATGGGATGGGTATGAGGTGATGGAAGATGTGGAGGAGACATGGATGGAGTGATAGAGGTATGATTTTCGGAGAGAGTTTGTGGATGGAGGATATGAGATAGCATGCATGGAGGGGTGCCTTTTTTGATCCTGATTAGGGATTATGAGATTAGAATATTTATGAGGGTGATCCCATAATAGTGGTTTACAATTTTTGGCCAAACTAGACACTAAAATTATTATTTTTAACAAAATGCTCACATTCAGGCACCTATAGCGGCTAAACTATGAGGAATTTGAAGATGATGCAAACTAGAGTCTCATCACATTTTTTCTATAGATTCTAAAAATATTTTTTTTCAAAATTTTTGGAATCAAATTGCACTTCTTTTTCCATCTCCCACAAAACTAGTTTTTTTCAAATAATAGCATTTTTAAAAAGTGACACACACTGTATAATGCATAACTTTCTTTCCATGAAGGATAAAATTCTAATTCATTCAAATTTAGATTTGTGACTTTGAAATCTATTGTTTCCACTTGGTCAGATAGTTTTTAATAAAATATTTTTTCTTTAATCAAGTTTTGAAGTCAAACCAATTACAATTCAGACATAGCACAACCGTATAACACATAATGTCTTTTGTATATATCAAAATTAATTTTAATCTTTTTTGTTGGATCAAGGACTTCAATATCTAGTACACTCATAGTTTTCAAAAAAAAAATTGATAATCTGCTATTTCTTCACATGTGCAAAACAAAGACCTTCATTTTTAGGGAAAAACCTATATTTAATAAAACTAGAAAAACAAATACATAATAAAACCAAAACATATCAAAATTATATTCGTTGGATAGCTCATTCCTAGCACTACCTAATTCAAGTTGGGTTTGTGAAGTCTCTACCATTTTCATGTTCAAACTGAGCTTTGAAGTGAACAAATTTAGGTTATTTGAGGGGGAGAATGAGGGATAAGGGGGGTTCATACAAACCCCTAGGGGTTCACTTGAACCTAGGTTCGACCAAATCCCCTTCCAAAAAGGGGTTTTCATTCAAATTTTGTTTGTACATGCAATTAATGGGTTCACTCGAACCCTAACCCTTTTTTGGTTCATTCGAAATCCTAAAATGTAAAATTTTGCCATGGGGTAATTTTTTTCAAGTTTTCGTTATTTGAATTGTAAACCACTTTTGTGGGTTTACCCGTGATGTGTGATAGTGATAGGTGATGGGTGGATGAAAGGATAAATAGGATGAGATGGAGGCTCGATGATTTTGGGATATAAGGGCCCAAAATGGACTTTGTATATGGAGGGACATAAGGACCCAATATAGATGCAATAGATAGAGGATGGGTGATGATGGATGGAGGGACATAAGGACCCAAGATGGACTTGGAGGAGGAAGGAGGAAGATGGATGGTTGTTTTGAGCTAATTTGATGGAGGAGGGGGATAGCAGCAAATAGTTTGGCGGAGCGATTGAAAGTTCCTCTTATTATTTTATAAGAGGATC
>CM021103.1:563113799-563142110 GCA_007115665.2 Sequoiadendron giganteum
GACGAAGACCAAAAAAAATGAAGTGATATAGAAAAGCAAAAATATTTGAGAGGAAGCCACGTGGCAAACACCGAAGGATGTGAGCGATTAAAGATAAGGCACAACTGTGAAGATAAAATAAAAACCATGAAGGCTAGCAATTTTTTGTGAAATAATTTCCATGCACTCCATTTCTTCTACCATTTATTCTTCCCGCCATCTTTGAACAAGTCATTTGTAGTTGCAGGTTTGATCCTTAGTCTGCCACCCCACAAAAAATATCTAATAGGACTTCACAAACTCTCATGATCTTGTAAGGAAGGAACCTCGCTCTGATACCAATTTGGTGCAGTCATGAAAAGAGGGTCCTCAAAGAGAACAATCTGGATCATGCAACAAGAGTTACACAATAGAAGCAATACAAAATATGGAGGCAAATGCAGATTAAAACATTCTCATTAATAGAGATCTTGAGTACAATCAATCAACAAAATCTAGGCTTATAGATTCGGCTAACAAACCTGTTACAAAATATAATATTTCAACATGCTCCTTAATGCAAACGAAAGTCCTACAAAATGAAACCAATATTCTTTCCAATTTTTTCTTATTCTTGACTTTTTTCATCCTAATGATCTATTAGAAGCTTTATATCCTATCCATAGATCTAGAAAAATCCACGTCAGTCAAAGATCATTACAATCTCTGATGAAGGAAATGTAACGTGTGCATGAATAGGTCAGCCTCAAATTTGAATTTCTCCACGAAAAGTGCATATGATGAACTATGGACCTAAAATTAAGGTCAGGGACACTTCACAAAAAAAATCAAAACACACTGTAAAGATCCACAAGCTGAGAAGATCCACGAGCAGTCAAACTAGTCATTAGGTTTGAAATTATTTTGGGGCCAATTCCAAATAATTGTCACTTAATTCGAAAGCAATAAATTTCCAGAAAAAAATCCAATCTTGTTGAAATCTTGGAATAAGGAAAATTAACATTTCTATAATGAAAATATAGATCCACAAGGTCTAGGAGAAAATATGAAGAAATACCAAATCTACCAACTTGAACTAAAAAGAACTGAACAAGAATGAAACTGATTGAAAATAGTTGTTGGTTGATTCAAGATTGCCACAAACCAAGGATGATCCTACATCACATTATGAGATCTTATTCAAGCCTCACCTAGTTATCATAGTATTCCTCAAATAGCTTTTCAATGAGTTGTGATTCCTCCTAATACAAACCCAAATGATATAGCATCCCTAATTCATGGAATGAACATTGACATTATTTTCCACTAAAGTGAGTTGCCTCCTTTGGAAGTGCAAAAAAAAAAATGAAGCTTTCATGATAATGTCTATTATTAATAAGAAGGAGATAAAGATAACCCTTGTTGTTAATGGATCAGACCTTAATGTGTGTAGTTTAAGCCTCTTGGATAGGCTTGGAGTGGATAAGACTAAGATTCAACCTAAATCTTTTTCTACTCCTGGATTTTATAACATAGGAAAGCAACCACTTGACATGATCACATTACCTATTATAGCTGGAGAGGCCACATTGCAAACTACTATCCATTATATGCCTCATGATTTTTCATATAATATTTTTTTAGGTAGGCCATGGATTCATTAAATGAATGGGGTGCCTTCTACTCTTCATTGTATAATGAAGTATGTCTATAGAAACAAGGTTTATACAATCAAGGCTTACCCTAAACTAGATAGTTTTCTCATTGAGAAAGACAGGGAAAATCCTTTGAAAATATTAACATCAGCTACACAAGTGGAACCCATGCAAGAGAAAGAAAAAGAAAATAATATTGAAGAAGTTACAAAGTTACTAGATGATTATTGGGGTTCCTTAGATTTCACACCTACATTTATGGGTGAATATAAGATTGCAACATAAGAGTTTGAAAAGGGAAAAGGAAACGAAGTAATTTCAACACAAAATTAAGAAGAACCTTTGAAAGCATCCACTTCAACCAATTTATAAGAACAAAAAAATTACACAATTTTTTTTTATGAAGTTTATCATGAGCTACCACCAAATCCAAAAGAAATGGAAAATATTTATGGAAGAGGTTGTGATATTTTGAAACAACTTGGTTATAGTGGAAAAGGATGTGGCACTAGAGAACAAGGTATCCATATCCCTATAGAGACTAACATACAAGAAACAAATAGTGGTCTTGGTTATTTTCCTTAGAAAGAAACAAAAGATTCAAAAAATCCTTCACTCAATACCAACACTATTAAAAAATATTCTTCTAAGCCAAATTTAACCTTGGTGCATCTTGAACTGATAGAAACTAGTGATCTTGGTTATTATCCTTTGAAAGAAATGAATGAATCAAATAAATCTTCACTTAATATCAATCATCACACAAAAAATTCTTAGGACTTGTCTTAGTAATGATGGGATTTTGTTAGATTTTATACCCTCCCTTAAAGTAGAGTACAAAATCTCACATTATAAAGATTCTTGTATAAGTACGACACCTTGTACTAAGAAAGAGATATATTTGTCACAAAAGAATGGAAAATATTCTACTATTGATCAAGAAATTATATTATTGAGACTCCTCCATGATCACTTGAAATCTCTCCCTCCAAGAACAAAAAATAAATTTTACAACAAGAATTAATTTTATGCATATCATAGAGTTCATGGTCATGAAACTAATGAATGCAAGGCTTTGGGTAATAAAATTCAACATCTTAAAAAATTTGGTGCTCTTCCTTGTGTTGAGGCATCTAGTTCCTCTAATTGACACTAATTTTCATTCTATCATGTTTATCATCAATCATCTCGGCTCATCCTTGTCCTACACTTAGTGGGGGAAAGGGATTAGGTAGCCTTGTCCTTGTATGACACTTGCCATTGTCTCTTTTGGTTAGTTGACCACTTTCCATGTATATATAGGAGAAATATTGGGATGTGGATGACATGCCTTAAGTTGGATTGTGTGTGACATACTTTCTTCCTATGTTATTTTTAGCATTGCATTTTGTAGGTAACCCCTCCCTCTCTCGTTTTCATAATGTAGCTTCATTCGAGAACATATGACTTGGCATAGGGCTTTCTGAATAAGATCTCATGTACTCTTTATCGATTACCATTGATTATTGGTTACATTAAAGAAAATTTCTCACAATAATGGTGCTAGAAATTTGTTTGAAGTGGGGGCATACATTGGCATTATCATTCCTCATGTTTCATTGTGCGCTTTTATTTCTTCTTATGATGCATCTTTTTCTTGGTGGTTTCATCGGGTTTGATGCTCTCCGAGAATGTTATATTTCTTTTATCCTTGAATTTTCTTCTCTTGGATACATTGGGCATGATGTTTCCTAAACAGATACCTTACATCCAAGTCCCTTTGAACAAACCTTTACTTTTATTTTTATTCATAAGTGTTTAGCATAATACAACTTGCTAACTCTATGAAGCTTGCAGTTCTAGTTTTTCATTTTGTGGCACCCTATCATTGTTATTAGAGGGGTAACTTTGGTATGGTTAGTACAGTGAGAGCCTGTAGACCTAGCATGAATTTATCACTAAGCCACTTTCTTGGGGGCTCACCTAGTGGACATCCTGAGGTTAAATTAGCTCAGAGTTAGAGCACATGTTGTTTACATAGTGGACATCGAGTTCTACTTGTGAATGTCCTTGGAAAAATAGTTGAGATTTGTTACACATTATGTTGGATAGTTAAGGCTTAATCCACTCCATTTTGTTTCTATTTTTTTCTTTCTTTTATTCTTTGACATTGTATGTTTGTGTATCTTGTCTTGCTATTTCATCTCATGCACCTTGAGTGTGTCCCTTTGTGCTCATGTTCATTTGATGTGGGATCTTGGATCCTGGGGGCTTGATCACCCTCCTCGATCTTTGTCATCCTATACCATCCAAATTGGTACACTTGGACCCCTCTTGACTACTTTAGTGTGAGTTTTACGCAAGTTCCTCCTCTCACTAAAGTGGGGGCTAAATATAGTGTAGAAAATGTATTCCTTTTACATTTTCACACCTAATTAGGAATTAATATTAAAATGAACTTAATTATGCCTTAATTTATTATTTTAATGTGTATTTACATATTCACATTAATTTTAGGGCCCTATTAATTAAAATGGATTTAATTGTGCCTTATTTTAGTGTTGTAGAGTGTACCTCTTTACACTTTCACAGTTCTCTAGGGATTCCTTAATTAATTGATTTTAATTTTCCTTAATTGGCTCCTTTAATTCAAATCTGAGAAAACCAAACATTCATTAATGCCTAAATATAACACTTCTCATTGAGTAATGTGTGTCCTAGGTGAGTGACCTAGGACCCATTCGCCCATGGGTGGGTCCTCACTTAGATTTAGGACCTAAATTTAAATTATTTTTTTGGTGATATTTTAATATTTTCAAATCTATATTTCAATGTCAGCTTGAGTTATTTAAATTTTGGGAAGTTAAGGATATATTACTATAAATACAAGGTTATTTTATCAAATCAAAATTATTTTATTAGAGATCAATTACAAGAGCCAATATTATTGTCAAGGGAATTAAAGAGAGGATTTCTTCATCATTTGTTGCAGCATTCAAAATCCATTCATCACATCAAAGTCTTTTGCAATCATGCATGTTTTTTGAGCTCACATTATGATGTAGGTTTCAATAATTCAAGTCAAATATTCAAAGAAATATTCAAGCATCAAGATCCACATCCATTGAATCCATTTCATGCAAGATCAACATAAATATTTTAGTACTTCAAAATTTCATTCAAGGTTTTAGTGATTTATGACATTGATTGTTCATTCATCACCCCTTTCATGCTATTTTATTTCATTTCAAGGTTTAATTACCAAAATGGGGTTTAACCAAGGAAAACCCCTATTCATAAAAATTAAAAAAAAATTCCCCTCTCTTTGTGTGTTGTAGATTTTTATGTTGAAGAAAAGTTGAAGATCTCATAGTTGCAAAATTTTAAAGTTGCATTTTTTTTCACCTTTGTTGTCATCTAATAGAAACTCAGATCTCGAAATTATTTCTAACTATCTGGCTATGAAAATATGGAATCTATAAGTGTAGACATAGGAGCAGAGGACCCAAAAACAAATTTTGAAAAGCCATGCTAATGACCCATTAGCCATAGGGTGAATGAATCCTAAGACACCTTTTGAAAACACCATTTTGTGAGAGGTACACAACATTTATCTCTTCTAGATCTAACAACAACTTTGTAGGTTCCTTCAGTTTTATGCTTAATCTTCTAAATCCAATTGATAGATTGCATTTCGGAGTTGATTTTCTATTTTTAATCTTTCTCCCCAAAGTTTTATTTTACCTAGACCCTTGTCCTAACACAAAAAAGAAAATTACAAGATTCCTCAAAAAATTCACTCACTTAAGGGTTGAAAATGGATTTTGACTTGAGGGATCTCATTTCCTAAATGAAATAGAAGAATAGATAGGTTCATTCACCCAAACTTTCCCTTTCTATTTATAGTAAGTTTGGTGAAATATCCCAAATTTAGTGTAAAACCCTATGTGTTTGAACTCATGTCCCATTTTTCTATGTTTGAGAGCAATATTTGAAAATTATAAAAGTTTTACTCAAGCAACTATTGTTGTTAATAGATTAAGAGCCATGATGTATAAGAATCAATGAGGTGTAGAAATTCTTTGAGGTCTTGCGAACATTGTGGATACTCTCTTCCCAACCTATAATCCTAACTTGGGTGTTACATGAGATGTCAATCCTGAGACCATTGCACCATAGCTAGAAGTCTGGATTCCTGAGGTGTCCATATACATGGCTAAGATGTTAGAAACCCTAGATCAGACATGCAAACCTAAACACCTTCCACAAAAGAGAAAACATAAAAAAGCAGAGCTTTGCATGCGAATGTGCAAAATGATATATTCAGGAATTCAGTATTACAATGAGATGATTTGCTTTATAAAAGCAAAGTATGCAACCCTAATGTTGACCTAAAATTAGCTCAACCTAAGTAAATTTATGCAAGTGTAATTAAATATTAATTACACTAACACCCCCCCATAAGTGCAACTTAGGGAGACTAGATAAGCATGCACCTAAAACTAAGATGAATGCAAGAAAGCATGAATGGGTCCCAGCAACAAGGCCTGATCAGGTACCCATGTACAAATGCAATAATGAGGTAGAGAAGGAAAACCCAATGGGACAACCCCCCTACAATGAGATGACTGTTGCAAAGAAGCACTGGAAGAACACTGTGGAGTAACACTAGAACCGCAATCCGGTAAGCAAGGAAAGATACTTCTATCTATAAGAAACCATATCAGAATCATAATAATGTGACAGCAGACCCGATGCCACAAAACACTCGAAAACACCAAACTGGAACAACCCTGGAATCCATGAAGCAATAGTAGATGAAATGATGATGACAAAATCTGGAATCCATGAATCTCGATGTCGATGCCAAACTAAAACTGAAACTCTTCCATGGGAAAAAGTACCATACAAACTCGAGAACAATAACCATAAATTTAGTGGCCCTCAAACTGAGATGGATCCGATGCGGATCAGTAACCATAGGCTCTCAATCTAAAGTGTGAACCAAAATGAATCTGATATGTGTCAAACTCAAACAAAAATGTGGCCAAAAGAAACTAAGAAACCAGATTACAACCCATGCGAGTTGTCATCAAAACACAATGAAGATTATTATGCAAGAAACCTCCCCGATGGAACTTTATATCAGTTCATTTATTACAATCCCCAATGACTGAAAAAGGAGAGAATGCCTAACATGCATAAACAAAAAATAAAAATAGACCTCAGATCTATGTAGAGGATTGAACCAGCTTTCCAATGCCACAAGAATGGCGAAAAAAGGATCACCGAGTCAAAAGATATGCCCTCCGAAGTGAAAACAACAACATCTGAGTTCAAGGACCTGCAAAATAAATTTGGGGAAAAATCTAAACAAACTAAAATGTTGAATAGATTGGTGCCAGAATCAGCTTTTGAATGGTATCTTGTTTGCAAAAAATGGACACCGTATGCAAAAGTTATACCTGATTTCGTGAAAGTGCTCCAAGAAGGCCAATAAAACCTGCAGATAGCCCAGGGGGCTAAAAAGTTTCGGCCCTTGGTCCTGCATGCGACCAAGGGCTGGCGGATAGGGGGCTGGGGTAGAGCCCCTAGTCACCCATATGACCTGTGTTGGGTGCTCAAAGGCCGACTGGGGGCTGGGCGCATAGCGCCCGGTCCCCCATAGGACCGCGGCCTGGCTACATAGAGTCCGCGGGGGCTGGTGAGGGAAGCGACGAATGGAGGGGGAGCCACCAGTGACGGTGGCTGCTAGTTGGCCGCCCGGTGGCATGGCGGTAGCAGGGACCTTGAAACTATAGGCACTGGCATCATTCCCCAAAAAATCACATTTTTTCAAAAAAATTCAAAAACCACACCTCGTGAAGCGTGCTGGGGAGGTCGTACGGCCTCCATGGCAAAAACAATTTGCCCTCCGAACCAACTTCGCCAAAATCAACAAAACGAAAGGAAATATTAGGGTTTTTGGCCACTGCAAACGCAATGGTGACCTTCATTTCAGCTCAAAATGCTTCAAAAAAATGGCTACCTCCAGAGTTTGCAAAAAAATACCAAACTTGAAACCCTTACAGATCTGGCAAATCATGGCCAAAATCTGCAAAATAAAAGCCAAACCTAACTTTTTCCAGTGCTCTGAATCCAATGGAAAGGCTCGATCTGATCCAAAATGCCACATAGATGAACTCAAGGCATAAAATCCTCGAGGAACCCCGAATGAAATCTGCAATGGTTTTCTACAAATTTTGAGAAGGGGCTGCATGTCAAGGCTCTGATACCATGTTAGAAACCCTAGATCAGACATGCAAACCTAAACACCTTCCACAGAAGAGAAAACATAAAAAAGCAGAGCTTTGCATGAGAATGTGCAAAATGATATATTCAGGAATTCAATATTATAATGAGATGATTTTCTTTATAAAAGCAAAGTATGCGACCCTGATGTTGACCTAAAATTAGCTCAACCTAAGTAAAGTTATGCAAGTGTAATTAAATATTAATTACACTAACATAAGATGGGTCCTTAAACTAACACAATCTTTGTACTTGAGAAAACTCACACTTTCAAAGTAAACAAGGTACCTTTAGGATTCAATTCTTTCACATCTAATGTAACTTTTGGTGGTAATATTGGAATCCCTACTAGTCTTATTATCGGAAGCTCTACTTGTATGGGGGTTCATGGATCTAGCTCCTATGGTCCTACCTCATCCTTAGATCTTGTCTTGAATTATTTATTGTAAAACATGGGATGAATGTAGAACCATTTGGTGACCCTATCTAGCTCTTCTGCAGATCAACTTATGTTCCAGATATTCTATTTTTATACTCCTTTATCTATTTCCATCTTAAACACTCCTATCCCTCAATCAATGGGGATTCCTAAGTTCAAAAAGTATAATGGTTGTGGAGATCCTTAGAAACATGTGTCAAAATTTAATTCCCTATGCATTGAATTCTTCCACCATGACACTTTGATGGAATTTTTTTTTTTAATCCCTTAAGAACATTGCCCTTGAGTGGTATTGTTCCTAAATGGATAATTCTTTCTCGTTTGATCAATTGGTGAATTAGCTCCTTAGACAGTTCCAAGTTAATATTGGAAAAAATATGGTGTTCTTTCATCTTGTCCAATGCAAACATGGGGGCCATGAAAAGGTTACTAGCTTCTTCGCTCATTATGAATTGTTGTTTTCTCATATCTCATATCCTCTACCCGATTCTAATGTCTAGAAGGTCTTCAAAGAACTTACAAAAATTGTGACAAGAAATGTTTTCCCTAATGAAGTATCCTTCCTTCTTGCATGTATGTGCAACATTACGTGAGTACCAAAAAATGGTTTCTCAACTTAGGGGTTCATCCTTCCACTCCCACTAGATATTTTCTCAATAGTGTCAGTTTCTAGCGATGCAACAACGAATAAGGCCATTGAAAATGTGGTATTTTCTCCTTGAGGAAAAAGTATAGGATGTAATATAAATTTAAAAAACTATCAAAATCCTATACTAGTGTTCTAATTTTTTTTTAAAGATAAAATTTTAACATTTCAAAAAATTTGACCTCTTTTCAAGTTGTATCCTTAGTGGTATGATGCATAGTATTTTTTTGAATTTCATCGAGTGCATGGGTATGATACCAAGTGGTGAGTACACCTGCATCATGAGATTCATGATTGCATCAACAATGGGAGTATCTATCTTGATGGGAGGAAGTGAAACTCAAATAAATATATATCCAAGGCTAACAACTAGGTGTAGATTTACACAGATCCTTTTCCTTCTCATTCTTCCAATTAGTCATGTAGTCCTCTATGTCTTCTAAGTTGGTCTTATTTGAGTAAATGAACATGGTCTCTTTTATGCATATATTTCTTGATGAGAATTTGAGTGCTATTATTGACACAAATTTTACCTCACATTGTTTTCCTCTAAACAAGGAGCCTTCCCTATTATATGTTCTTGCCTAAAATAATGGCAATATAATGACTGTTGTTAACATCATGGTTGATCTGATGAGCCGAATGAACATATGATAACGAAGGAAACCTTGTTCATTATTAGTTTATATAAGGAGAAGAATGACGATTTTTAGGCCACCCTTTGTACTCATGACGAGATTTTTATTGCCCCTATGGGCACCATTTATTTGTCGGTCCTAATAGGACCTAAGGTTATAGAGGTTTCATTTGTTGTAGTTCTAGAGTCTGAACTATTTGGATTTAGGCTAGGAATTTATGGATAGCCTCCATGAATGGGGTCACCTTTTTAGTCCACAAGTCTTTGAAGTTACCCAATGAGGATGCAGTACAAGTGGTTCATGCCACTAGCTATAAACTACTGGTGTCACATGGGGAATTTTCTTTGGATCACTTTTGGCTCACCCCTGTTGGACCCCTCCCTCCAAGGGGTTAGTTTTTTTATCGAGCTTATGCTAATATAAAACTATGGGTTTAGTGCTGAAAGTTAGTTTTCCTATACCTTTGTATGTTATTTCTATGAAGGATGATATAATAGAACAAAAAGTTGTATCTTCAACCCCATCAAAACGAAAGGAGAATATTTCTATTGTTATAGATCTTTCTCCTTCTACATCCTCTTCTCCATATAGTTCTACTTCTTGAACCATGGTGGCATTCTCATTTCCTTCTCCTATGCCTCATATGGGAAGTGGAATGGTGCCCATGTGGTGGAAGAAAAAGCATCAGGCTTTCTAGTTGTATGTTTTCCACATGGTTCCCTGACCCAATATATATGGAAAGGGGTAGTATTTTTATGGGGTGGTTTTTTTAGCTTGGCCTCCATGACCCACTACTATTCCTCCACCTACTTCATGAGTGGTGAATGGGAAGAGCCCCACTATCGAGGCACTTACCTTTGTTTCTCTTTCCATCACTATTTCTACTCATGTACCTCCTCCTCCTCCTCCTACTCCTTCTCAAGTTATGTCCTCCAACACTCATATCCAATTTAATCAACTTGCATGTGAGTGAAATCATTGATGAAATTATCTAGTTGTAGAGAATGCTACCCCACAAAAGATTGAGGAGGATCCTGCTATCTCTATTCTTATCTCTCATTTTGCTCCATTTACTTCTATTTTTTATTCAATTCCTATCAATTTTGTCTTTCTTCTGACTCCCCTTCTAGGTCCTAATGTCCTTCACCTCAAAAAGGTGCAAGTATCCATCACTCCCTTAACAAAGCCTCTACTTCTCATGTCCCTTTTGAACATTCCTTCTTTTTGCAGCTCATGGACATGCCTAATACAATGGTGATGTCCTAAAAATCTCTATCTTCTTCCTCCTATACTTACACTTCTTCTATGGAGATTCAATATCCCCATTGAAGCATAATTTGGAGGATGACCTCACCATGAGTGATGGTTGTAATAATGGTTCACCTTCTTCAAAATTTAATTCTATTTTAGCTTGCATTGTCCTTGTGATAGATGTACCCCCCATCCCCAAAATTTGGCATTGCCCCTTTTTTTGAGGTCATAATTGACTCTTAGGTGTCTTTTATTTGTCTAAATAAGTTGACACAAGGTAATACTAAGAATTTCATGTTCAACTTGGTGGATGATATCTCTGCTCTATCCTCTCTTTTTTCAAAATTGATGAACTTTGCTTAATAGGAACTCAACGAAGAAGACCTGAAAGGGCCTTATTCCTCGTATATTATTTTAGGAGAGTCTAAGGGTACTCAAATTTATATCTATCTCTTGTAGGCTCATCCTCCCCCCCTTAAAATTATCTAGACTAGGATTAGGATGACTTGCTACTCGATGAGGACTAGGGTGGTGCCTCTTCTACATATGTAGATTATATTTTTTTATTTATTCATGTTCCCCTAGTGCTTGTATTTTTATGTTTGTGATACTTCTTAGAGGACCATTATAGTTACTTGGATAAAAAAGAATAATTTTTTGTACATTTATTTTATTTGTGTCATCATTCTTCTATATGTGATATTACTTTTCGATATTGGGGATGATACAAAGTGTTGGGGGAATTTAAGCCTTCTTCGATGTTGAACCAATTTTTATTTTACTTTGTCTTCATGTGCTCTTTTTTATGATCTAAAAAAATTATTGTTTGATGAAAGTTCATATATACTATACTATATCTATCTATCTATATCTATGGAAAGTTTTGACCCTGAATTCTTAGATCCCCTATCACCTGATTTATTCATCTTTGCTTGTCTACTTTGTGATGTTATGGTTTCAATGCGTTGTCCCTCATGTGTGTGAAAACATACCATGGATACATCTTTCTATGTTTTGTTTTCCAAAACATATCTTGTATTCCTTTTATCCTTAGGATGTTATGTGCTTCTCTACATAGCACACACCATCCTAAGGGAGGGCTATCATGCTTGTCTAATTTTCAATAAGGAGAATTATTTCAAAAGGATTCCTTGGTGTCATATTTATTTACAATAAATTCCTTGAAAAATAATCCCTTGTTGAACAC
The DNA here is from genome assembly GCA_007115665.2 of Sequoiadendron giganteum. Taxonomy (NCBI): domain Eukaryota; kingdom Viridiplantae; phylum Streptophyta; class Pinopsida; order Cupressales; family Cupressaceae; genus Sequoiadendron; species Sequoiadendron giganteum. The sequence continues at coordinate 563,125,864 of CM021103.1, forward strand.
TTTCATTTTCCAAATGATATATTTTATCAAAAAATACTTCTTGACAAAATCTTCTTCTAAAAGGACTCAGTAGCAAAATTTCTGAAAAATTTTCCTTTCGAAAAAGGAGTATTATTTTCAAAAAGAAAGAGTCCAAAAATTTTTCTTTAAAAAAAGTATCATTATTTCCAATGGATTCCTTAATGAAAGATCTTTCAAACAAATTCCTTGGTAACAGAATGACTTGTTAAAAAGTCTTGTCTTTCAAAAGGCATGTTCCTTCAAAAGGGCCCCTTGGTGTCTTGATTTCTTGAAGGGTTCCCTATCAAAAGAACCTCTTTTTTAAAGCCTTCTTCTTGAAAGAATTGTTTGGTGTATTATATCATATATTTGATATCACATGTATTGGTTTTTGATATCTTGGCATCTAGATTTCGGGTAGCTTGACTAGACCTTCCTTTTCTATGACTATCTTGCAATATAGTTTACAAAAACAACAAGCTTAAATCATCTAATTAGATTATGTATTGTGTCTTATTTGATCAAAATGTGTCTTATTATGCAATCTTGTGTCAAATGGTGTCTTATTGTGTCTTATAAAATTATGTCTATTATGATTTTGATTTTTCTCCTAACATGTTTGTCTGAAACCTAACATGTTTATGGTGAGATCATATCTAGCTTTGTAGGATCAAAGACCCATGTCATCTTTGCATCTGGGTGGAACTCCCTCTTTCATGTCAAGGTAAGTTAGGATTAAGGACAACTTCCTCTATTATTTTGGTATATTCTCTTTAACCTCTTTCTAATTTAGCTCACATATGAATCAACACCTCTTCTTTCTAAAGTAGGGGAAAAATGTAATGGAATAAATTTGCACCTAGTGCAAATTCCCATTATATTACGCTCATTTTAGCCTTACAATTTTGATAATGTAAAAACCCACTATAATTTCCTAGCTTCAAATGTATGTCCTTGTTTTTTTGCATCAGTGAGGGAATTTTTTTCTAAGATTTCCACACACTGCATAGATGTCTACATACCATGATTCCAACCTAACAATATTATTACATTGGGAATATTAGAGACATTATATCTCCAACCACATTGTGAATGTAACATATGTTGGACTCAAGGGAACACTGAGAGGGGGGGTGAATCAATGTTCAAAAAATATTAACTTCATTAATCTGATATTAAAATCATTTCAACATTCAACCAAAGGAAAGATGCAAGAATTTAAGAAATTATTCACAACATAACACAAGGATTTTTTGTGTGGAAACCCTGTTAGGGGAAAAAACATGATGGAGGTTAATCCACAATTTGAGTACTCAAATAAAAAATTTACAAAAGAGAATGCACTTGCATTTAGGCACACTACCTAGAGCTCACTACCTTAAAAAAGGTTAGATTAAAACCATGTGAAGGTTGAACTGAGATAGTAGCATCTATTCATGCTAGGTTACAGTTCTAGTTAATCTCATAGATTAGATTTTGAGTATGTTGATTGATTCTTCTCTTCACTCTGCTCTACTCTTCTCTTTTTTGATCTTTGCATCACACATAGATAAATTTTCACTATTACTCTATTGAATTTCACACTACACACTAATATAATTTGCATCCCACATAATCTCTATATCAAAATGATAAAAATGATCTCATATATATATCCGATATCAAGGATTTGATTATTCATATGTTGACTTCATAAAACATTAAGTTATTTTCAACTGTCAGCTAGATCCTTAATTAAATATTTATGTGCACCAACCATAGTCATCCATAACATAGTAGGGACCCAAATAAACATGTTCTAAACACAAAAACATTTAATTAATTATTGCTTATACATCCGCAGTTACTGTATTTGATAAGTTGACCTCCTAACATAGATAATCAAAAGATTAATGCACTGGATCTCCCAGATCGTACACCAATTAATTCACATCGAGATAATCCATGAATAGGGTATTACAAACATCAAAAAACATCTCTGAGATCCACAACTCAAAATAATAGTCCAATGATGGTATTCAGATCGACATATTTGTTTTTAACTAGATGCCTTATTCTTCACTCTATTCTGCCAGTGTAAACCAAAACTAGACTGTAGACCAGATGCATAACTTAGGTTGCCATCAATGAAAACACTAGAAGCCATATGCCAACAATCTCCCCCTTTGGAATTGATGCCAACACTTAGGGAAAAATGACTAAGTGTCAGAATCATAATGAGTATGTTGCCATAATTTATTGCTCTCTCTCCCTTATGCTTCAAAATTTTAAAAACATAGCTCCTCCTAAGATTGATGAGGAATTTTTTACTTCACTCTCTCCCCATTTGACATCAATGACAAAGCATATAAACCATGTGCCAAAAATGACAAAACATGTGTTCAAAATCTTCAAATCTTCAAAACTGATTCAAAACTTTTGAAAAAGAGTTAGAAAATTATCTTATGTTTTTCCTTCATTTTTGGAAGGAAATTATTCTAATCATCTATTGTGATTCCAAAGATTATTATCATGTTGGTGTTATTGGATGTCTTGTTAAAAATTTCAATGAGAGATTCCAGAATTGTAATTGCTTCCTCTAGTTTCTCACCTTTCCTTAGTATTTCAACCATTTGTTCCAATCTGCATTCAATTGGATCCTTCACCTTCCAAAAGTATCCACAAGTGTGTTCTTGGTGAATTGAAATTTTGTGTGTTTAGACTATAGCTCCCGAATCATTTTTCCTGATTGTACCATCTTGATCTTGAAACATATCAAAGCTTTTTCCAATCCCATTCAACTCTGTTTCAATCTGCTCCAATTTATCTTTGTATTTACCAACTACATGAGGCCAACAAATGCAATAGTTTTAGATGTTATTAGCTACAATGATGCATTGTCTCAAATCATTCATTTTATTCTTCAATTTGGTGATTAATAGCATGAACTTCCCTTTCAAATGTGAGATAACTTCTCCTTATTTTCTTTGAAACTCAAAGTTCATTGTTTCTTTACTGCATCCAATCATTTCTTTAGGTAGAATGTTATGCAAACTTTCCAATTTGATATTACAGTTCTCAACATGAGCATTTAGTACACTCAAAATCATATCCTAATTATATGATGGTCTGACAGACTATAACTTAGCAATTTTTTTCATTCAACCTTCTTCCTGAATAAGTTGTTGTATATTCTCTTTTGTCAAGTCATCTCCTTCTTCAATTTCCTCTAAAATTTACTTTTCTAGTTCTTGTTCATTTCCCTATGGATCCTCAGTTGCTTCATTAGATTCTTCATCTAGAATATCCATAATTTTCTATTCTTTTCCTTTTCCTTCAATTTTGGGAATCTTGCATTATGGAGGGCTATATTCAATAGTTCTTGTTTCTCTTTTTTTCTTTTTCTCCATGCCATCGGAAGAGGAACCAACTTCAATTGTTCTTACCAAAAGAGAAATACTGACTGAGTCACACTTTCCAAGAAAATTCATAAAAAAAATTTAAATTCTTCATCCCAATTAGCCAAGCTCTTAGAATATAAGTATATTTGTTTACATATTGGTTCATTTTCTTTCCACACCACATTGTTGATATTTGGAAAATAATTCAAGAAATGCATTACTAGGAATATAATCAGAGTATTGAACTTGAAAGGGTAGCCTATCTCTTTTGTTAATTGCACATTCTCTATTAGCTGATCCTTCAATAGTCCACAAGGTCAAAGTCCTGACCTTCCATTATCATTTTGTGAGAGATGTAGACTACACCAGTTGAGGTTTCTCCTTCTTAGTTTTTGAAAAATATTTTATATGATACTCTGTGTGCAATGTACTTTGTAACAAGATTCTAGATCATCAAAATTATCAGTGCCCTTTGATCTCCATTTATTTTGGTTAGGGTTTCAACTTCTTTGGTTTGAATGGATTTCTTCCTTGGTATATCTCTAACTTTTCATAATCCAGTCAAATTTTTGATTGCCTCCTTCTAAATGATGTAGGGTTTATCTAGAATGAAATTATCATTATGCAATCTGTTCAAAATTAATTTGATGAATTCCACATTATCGAAATGTGGAAACTCATTCCAAAATATCCAATTTTTTATGTTTGGCTTCATTCAACCTCTTCAATTCGATGGGAAACAACAGATTTCTCATGGACCTATTATTTCCACTGTTGTATTTGTCCAAATTGATCGACCCTTTGATTTGTTCCATTTTTCTTTCACACTTAGGTTTAACAACCACACACCAAATTATATGAAAATTCTGAAAACAATTGAAATACCTAATAGATTTTGAGTTTCATCGATGAATCAACTTCTCTGCTTCAAAATTATGCTATCGAGTGCTCTTCTCCTTCTCTTCTTTGATGAAAAGTGACAAACAAGAGTTCCAAATTGAATTTTATAGAGCTCACAGACTTGCAATAAATTATTTTTCCCTAGTTTTTTTTGGATACTCTATTTTCTCAGAAAACAAGAGAAAAATTCTTTTACGGACTTATGATTATTTGCATCTACTTGTGAAAGTTTTCCAAAACTTCTATAAATCATTAAAACACCTTTTTGACCATCCTTCACATTTAAGTACCAACTATGGACACGGGAGGAAAGATTTTCTTGAAAAACTCCCCCTAGGCCAATGGCCTGAAATCAATTACCAAAGGAATTACCAAAAGCAGGTTCTAGTGCAAAACCATTTCCAACATCAGACTCATTCTTCCTTACCCATGTCTTCTTCATCTGATCTCTGATTTCATCCATAGTCACTTTTCCTTTTCCTTTGTCATCTTTCTGTATATTTTTGCCTCTATATACTGGACCTCTTCTATCCACTTTTTTGTTTCTACAGAATCTTGCAATGTGGCCATATTTATTGCAATTGTAGCACAAAGTACTTCCTTTTCCAAACCAATCATCCCATTGATTTCTTCTTGATCTGCATTGATTAGCAATATGCCCAAATTTTCCACATGTATAACATTCAATTTTCCTTCTATTGACAGAGTATTTTGACACACTTCTACATTCAACTGATTTGTGACCAAATTTTTTGCAATTGAAACACTAACCAAAAAATGATGAATCTCTTGATTTCATATTACCTCTACACTGAGTAGCCATATGGCCAAATTTTTTACAAGAAAAACAGTAACCATTAAAATTTTGAGAATTAGGTTGTCTTATCGGATACCTTCCACCTTTGTTCATCAGGTTTCCTTGTCTAAAATTATTTTGTCCAGATCTGGAGCTTTCTCCTTTTTCACATCCAAGAACTTTGTTGTCATTTCCACTCTTTTTTCCTTGAGTCATCTCATCAAGCTTAACTGAACTAATCTTAAAATTCTCCTTTTATTCATTTGCAATGGTAAGTTCATTCCTAAGAATAACAATATTTTTACCAAGTTCTTCTTCATTGTTTCTGGATCATTGCAGTTCACTTTCCAACTGAGTGAATTCTTCATTTACTCCTTTGCATTCATTAGATTTCTCTTTTAAGGACTGATCAAGATTCTCCTCATTTTTCTTACTTTCTTCAATCTCTTTAGTCAGCTTCATCAACATAGATTCCATTTCATTTTTTAGGGTAGCATTGTCTCAAGCAAGATTTTCACATTCTTCAGTTATTTCTTTCAAGGTTTGATTCAGGTGAGAATCATCCATATTTTTGTTCTCTTTTTGTTGTATCTAATCACATAGGTCCTTTCTCTTCTCCCTAGATTTAAAACTATCATCCTTCAATGTCTGAATGAATTTCTGAGCATCTTTAGGATTCTCTCTCAATTCCCTGACTTCTGCTTTAGAATAATCAAGATCATCAAGTTTCACTAGAAGCTGCTACTAAAGACCATCAAAGTCCATTACATTCCAAGATCCACGTCAAGCTACTAAACTTCTTCTGAGGAACTAGGCTTTGATACCAATTGTTGGACTCAAGGAAATACTAAGAGGGGGGGTGAATTAGTGTTCAAATAATCTTAACTTCATTAATCTGATAATAAAATCATTTCAAAATTCAACCAAAGGAAAGATGCAAAAATTCAAGAAATTATCCACAACACCGTAACACAAGGATTTTTTGCGTGGAAACCCTATTAGGGGAAAAACCACAATGGAGGTTAATCCATAATTTGAGTACTCAAATAAAAAATTTACAAAAGAGAATGCACTTGCATTCAGGCACAATGCTTAGAGCTCACTACTCAAAGGGAAGGCTCACTACCTTACAAAATTTTAGATTAAAACCATCTAAAGGTTGAACTAAGATAGTAGCATCTATTCATGTCAAGTTACAATTTTGGTTAAGCTCATAGATTAGATTCTGAGTATGCTAACTAATTATTCTCTTCACTCTACTTTGATCTACTCTTCACATCACATAGATAAATTTGCACTATTACTCTGCTGAATTTTATACTACACACTAATATACTTTGCATCCCACACAATCGCTATATCAAAATGATAAAACATATCTCATATATATCCGCTATCAAGGATTTGATCATTCATATATCGGCTTCATAAAACATTAAGTTATTTTTAACTGTCCACTAGATCCTTAATTAAGTATTTATGTGTACCAAACATAGTCATCCATAACAAAGTATGGACCCAAATAAACATGTTTCAAACACAAAAATATTTATTTAATTACTCCTTATACATCTGCAATTACTAGATTTGATAAGTCGGCCTTCTAACACATATAACCAAAATATTAATGCACTGAATCTCCTAGATCGTACACTAGTTAATATGCATCGAGATACTCCATGAATAAGGAAATAATAACATAAAAAAACCTTTCTCTGAGATCCATAACTCAAAATAATGGTCTAGTGATGGTATTTAGATTGACATCTTTTCTTTTAACCAGATGCTTTGTTCTTCACTCTGTTCTGTTGGTGTAAACCAAAACTAGACTGTAGACCGGATGCATGACTTAGGTTTCCATCAATGACAACACTAGAAGCCATATGCCAACAACATCCTTCTTTGAACTTTGACCACCTAGGAATGCCTATTTACCTCCAAAATGGTCTTTTAAACTTCATTCCTTCTTGATATCAACTCTCTCTCAGATTCTCACTTCACACTTCACTTATATTCACTCTCTTTCTCTCTTCACTTCACTTCTACACCATATTTTTTCTTTAGAACCATTGTTATTGCAGGTTTTTAAAATTTTACTCCATTGGTGTGACAATTTTGTTCTTCTCCTTCCTCTCTTAACTTCATGAGCTCACAAAAAGGGAGGGTCATATTGGTTTATTTTCTTGTTTACATTATCTTACTTGTAGAGTTACATCTATATTCTCCTTGCACTCTACTATCTTGTGTCTATTCTCTTTATTCCTTTATTTATTTTTTGCATCTTGTGTTCTATTGGTTGTTGTGGAGGTGGGAACACCAAAATAGTGGTTTGATTGAGGAAAACCTCAAAAATAGCCACAACAATTTTTGTTATTGTGTGTGTACGCGCAATTAGATCATGAGGAGCTTGCTAGATAACTATACCTTTAGTGAGTTGAAATTATTATTCTTTCTTCCTTGTCATTTTCATCACTAAGATAGTTTATATTTATAAGTTAAAGTATTCTTCTTGTTGTTTACTATATTTATGTGTGTTCCTTTTAAACTATAAAACAAGAACTCTCGGGTTGTCAACAAACTCAACATGTTTCACTCAATATACTCAACCCTCTATCTATATGAGATGTTAGTGTGCATCGAAGACTCTAGTGCGAAATGCTAAAGTCCAACTCACATGTTTTAATCCTTTGGTAGAGAGCCATTTGGTCTAAAGTTTGAGACCTCTATGGTCTTCTCACCTGTGTTCAAAAAGTCTTTGTCATAAAGCATAAGGAAAATAGAATCCTATTTTCCCTTCCTTTTAACTTATTAGGTAGTCTGAGGTAGTTAAGGGTAGTTCACTCCCTTTATGATCTTTGGTGTCCTATGACTTGGGAGTAGAGAATCCACCTTCTCTACAATTATATCAATTTTGGTTTATTTTTTAGTCCCATAGCTGCCCTATATAGTCCTAAATTTTTCAATAAGATAGTCATTTCACTTTTCCATTAAAAATATTTGTAATGTGTTAGAATATAAAATATTAATTTATACATTTTAAGAAAAAAGGAAGATTTTTTGTGAGTGTAAAAGAGAGAATGAAAAATGCAAGACACCAGAAGACACCTCCCCTTTCCACTAGTCTCATAAATCACCACCCAAATATCACAATGTTGGAACTTTAAAATTAGCACGTTTACAAATATTTTACTAGATTGTGATGCTCACTAGCCCACAATGACCAAAAGTTCAAAATTTTGATAAATGAATCTATTATAAAATTTAGGAAAAATAACTATATATATATATATATATATATATATTGTTGAAGTAAATGGAATAGTAGAATTTGGAAAATAAATGACTACGTGACTAAAACTTTTAGTCATGTGACAAACACTAGTAGTATTTTGAAAATAAATGACTAATTTGGTCATTTATAAGTGACTAATTTGGCAATTGGGTAAAATCACAACTAAATGACTAAATAAATGACTAATATCAGACAAATAAAAATGACTAAATAAATGAAAAATATGAGACAAATAAAAATTACTAAATAAATGACTAAATATATGGCTAAATTAATGACTAAATAAATGACTATTACTCTATTTTTTTCTTTCAAATTTGATCATAATCCATCGAGCTAATTTAGCTCTCCTCATGGGATCCCTACCTAAGTGGGCCATTTGGCCAACTAAGTTTCTTGGTGCACCAAAAATACTTATTGCATGGAAGGAATTGCCTCTCAGTGTAGTCTTAAGGCCTTCACATATTTTACAGAAAAAATTATGAACATTTACATATTTCTTTAACTTTTATTACTCATTATGTTAAAGAATCGTTAATGTTTTTAACTATGATTTGAATCTAGTTTGATTTTCCTATTGTGTTAGCATGTCAAATGTATCAAAGAGAAATTGTGGTAAATTTCACTTATAAATTAAATATGATTTAAGAAAATCCAATTGCAATAAAAATGAAGAAATTGATTCACTTCTATCTTTTCTTGCTAATATACTCAACCATCTTAATAATGTGAAATATAAATAACAATTATGATCACTTTTGGTATCCAATTTTTTTCTTTTTCAGGCTTTATATTGTTAATTATTTTTTAAAAATGGAATTATTTTATAATCTATGAAATCAATTGTGTGTCGATCATTTTTATAGATGTTCTTATTTATACAAGTTTGAACTCTAGTAATTTTAGGAGCACATAATGCTTATCGTAATTTTCACAACCTATATTAAAATGACAATGTAGATAGATGAATTTTTTTCCCCTAAAAATGAAGATTAATTTTTGCATGTCTTCCACACAATAGTTTTTTTGGTGCATTTTAGCAATAGATATTTTTGGTAGACAAAAAAAAAGAAGGTATTTTTGGTGCCTTGGTTGATCGGTCATGTATGCATTTGGAGGGAATCTCAGGCAGTTGATTTTTGGCATAAAATATTTTGATTGCACATTGGAGGGAAGTTTCAAAGTTTAATCAACAATTTGGTATTTCAGCTCCCACGCGCGTTTGTAGGTTTTCCAATTGCAAGTTCGATGAAGGAAATAACCATTGAATGCAAAGAGTGGTGGTTTCCATTTTTTTAATGCTAGAGCTTGTTGAGCAATGTTTTTTGAGTTGTGTTGTGCCTATAGAACACATGCCCCATTCAGAACGGGGACCCTCTCTTTCCTTTTGCCTTGTCAGGTCCATTTTGCTTCTGCCTCATTTTGTGTGACCCCATTTTGGTGTCCTTGATGGTCACCATGTTCTCCAAAGTCTCATTTTAGGTTGACCCTATTTTGACCCTCTAAAAGTTGCTAAGTCTTAAGCCCTTTCAGGTTTTCTCTGTCAATTTTCCTTTCTGGCGTCCATGGGACCCTTCAGACCCAGACCCTCGGGTCTCCCTTTTGGCTTCACTGTTCCAAATGGCCGATGGCCGGCATCCTCCCAGACCTCAGATCCTAGTCCTTCCCTAGCCATCTGCATCACCTATCAAAATTGAAAAAGCTATGCTTTGATGTCCTTCCAACCCTCGGGCTTTGGTTCTCCCGCTGTCGTCCTGAAATTTAAACTTACCTACCTCAACCACCATCGTACCTACATTCATTAAGGGGTATTAATTGCACTTAGGGGGCTATTTAAACAAGTTTTTACTCATCGTTTTCACATGTCAGGAAGAACAAAAGAGCACAGTGCAACCCTGACAATCTCTACCTCCGTGCCTAGGCTTTAGCTTCATCATTCTTCAAGGATTCGACATTCTACTTCTTTGGGCCCCCGAGGTAGGATCTCCTTTGACTTTCATTTCCTTTTCTAAAGCTCCATAAATAAAAAATAAGAAACAAGGGGAAAAGGACTAGGAATCTGGTAGAATAAAATATTATCCAAGTGCCCACAAGTTTGAAAATTGAAAAGAAACCCCTAGGAGGTTCAAGTTGAAAATCAGAACCTAGTCATCCCGTCGTTGTTCTTCAGGGTAGACGACCACACCTCTCGGGCCCGAGCCTCTCTTTGGCCATGACATAAACTTAGCTAAAATTGCTCCAATAGAAAAGCTCCTCCCAAGTTTCGTACCTCAGAGTTCCCTGTTTATTTCATCATTTCTCAATGGTGGCTTCGTTCCCTCCTCCCAAACCTCAGACCCTGGGCTTGCAAAATCTGCCTAGAACTTATGACAAAAATCAAACTTTGAAGTTGTCTTCGGACTTCGGCCTCCGAAATTCCATCCTCCAGCCACCATCGCCACTCCACCATTCCATTAGGCCACCATGAGACATCTTCCTTGCTCCTGGGCCCCGATTGCCCTTCTGCTCTTCAGGTTTTAAACAAGGAAGTCAAATTCCAAACCTTGCTCGTACTCAGCCTCCGGCCTCTGAACTTCCATCCCTAAAACTCTTTCTTTCTTCCACCATCTCAATTAGCTAAATCTATTTTCCTTTCCAGACATCGGACCTCGAACCTCAGTTTGCCTCTGAAACCTAGGACAAAAAGATGAACCCACCTCGGGTTTGATCCTTCGGGAAGCCCATCCCAAAATTTCATTTTTGCTTCATTGTTCCACACAACTATCTCTAAGAGGATTCCAAATCCCTATAGCCCAAACTCTGGAACCCCACTTTTGGAATTTCATTTGCTCAACACTGTTTCAAACATTCGACCCTTGACAACTTTCCTGCAGCTCAGGCATGAATGCCTAAATAGTGACTCAAATGAGCTACAAATTGAAAATGGATTTCGACCCATGTGCTTAAAATTGACCTTCTCTTTCATGAACCCTTTGTTAAGAAAATCAAAGACTAGTGGAAATTATTCAGGAGTCCTTGCCCTATTTTCTCTTTCAAAACAACATTCTGGCAGGAGAAGTCTGGCCCCAGGGCCCGAGTCACCCATTTTCCTTCCAATGTTATTTTAATCAATTGTTAGAATTTTCTTGAATGATAATTGTGGATCTAACCTTGAATTGTAGGAGTTTGTCTAAGACTGCATCCTCATGTTTAATTTTGCTAACTCCCATCTGTCTGTGCAGGATTTATAGAATCTGGTGCAAAAAATTTAGGAGTAACCAGGGACAAAGGGAAAAGAACTACCAAAACTCCTCGAGGCAAGGAAGACAAAGACCAAATGTGGTACCAATTCCAAGGAGTGCCATTTTACTCCAAGGTTACAACTAAGTTGAAATATATCACAGATACCAACATCGGGCACGTCAATGTTGATGACTTCACACAAAGAGTCAGGACAGATCCAAAGAGTGAGAACGCCAAGCTAATTAGAAGTAGTAGACTTGTTAAGGCTGCATGTTTCCCTCCCGCCTTGATTGTCCTTGAGCTATTGATGGCATGTAGGGAGGCATACCAACTTGAAACAAGGACCATTGTGGATAGAGACAAAAACATCCTAGCTAATATGTCCCCTCTAGGGATGACAAAAACCCTCCACATACCCATCTTTGAAAGCATGAAAACCACAAATATATGGGAGTGCAAGGCATTGTGGGATGAGGATCCTCTAAATTGCAAGAAGTTGATCAATTAGGTAATGGTTGAAGGAGAAGTGGGGTAGTGCTGCCAAGGTTCCTCAGGAGCTATACCACCTTGACTTCTTCAAGGACTACCACAATCTGCTTACCTTGTTGAGTAGAATAATGGGCCTTCCTACTGCAGCCTTCTTTCGAGAATCGATGGTGTATTTCATCAAAAAAATTCTCCGTGGAGAGGACACCATGTTCTATTGGGGAGAGATAATTAGTATTTGCTTCCATGAGAATTTTTTTAATCTAAAGAAGACTTCTAAATTCTACATGACATCCTACTTGGTATATTTTATTGCCGATGGATGAAATTATAGTTGATTGGCCACACTTCCCAATGAGATTATGAGAAGAGAGCTCAAACCATATGACAAGTACCCTTAGCTACAGTATAGAAGTTTCAAGAGGGGTTACTTTAGGTTACACAATGCATTTATTGCCTACATCATCTAGCTACTTGGGGGTGATTTTGAGAGAAGAGACTCTCATAGGGCTAGGGCCCTCCTCAAGCACTATGCCTTCTTGTTCATTTAGTACCCAAAGTTCACATACATACATGCTCAAGGATTCTTCAAAAGGCCGAATAAGCTGCCCCGGTACCCTAATGACCAGATTATACTATTGGAACTATCTTGGTAGTTGTGACATATATACAATGTGCTAAGCAGTAAGCATCTGGTAGGGACCCCTTATCCCCTCACACTCAGCCAAGGAATGTATGAAATTTATACTTCCCAATGTGCGGGAAACTCAGAGAAAGAGTTGGTTGAGTACCACTTCAAGCCATATACATCTAGGTTGTGGATGGACCCATACAACCACATTAGGAAGGAAATTGGACAAGAATATGCCCACCTCCACCATGTCAAGGATTTATAGGCCAATTTCAAGGATGATTTTCAAGTGCGAGTAAGGCACTATATTCGTATGATCACATACTTTATAAAGAGGTTGAACTTGTTTCTAGCGTCGAATCAATTGGAAGAAGAGGAGAGCACCGTGATTGACCCAAGATACAATGCTATTGAAAATTTACCATTTCCTTTAATTGATTGGAACAAGAAAGAGGTTCATGACCTCAATATTCTTACCAAGCCTATTGAGGCTCGAATAAAGGCATGGATCGATGGGTAGGTTGCTCCTTTGAAGAAACAAGGAGTCTCCTTGATATTCAAGGGGCTTGAAAGTTAGCCAAGTGGTTCTGATGGTGGGACAACTACTACTAAAACTAGAGAAACATCCAAGTCCCCACCATCTATCAGGTCAAAGAAGAGAAAGGAGGTTGACGAGCAACAACCCAACCCAAAAGTGTACGCTAGAAAGGCCTCGAAGGGTGAGCCTCCTAAAAATCATGGAAGAACAAGCAACGTCACTGAGATTCCAATAATACATAAAGATCCACTCCATGAGGGCGAGGAGATAGAAGTTGATCCACCAAGATCTCCACCTGCTTCATCTGTAGTTTCTATTGCCACCATCCCACCCATTTCACATGCAATAGTTGCTTCCTCTCAGCCCAAAGTGGACATTGTTGTCCACTTGCCTTCACTTCTTGAATCCCACAAGTCATATCAGTGGATTCATCCTCTGCCACTACCTCATCAATTTTTTCATCCTCCATGTCTCCTTCCTTTTCTCTTTTGACCATCGTTGCTACTACTGCAATGCCTACCCTTGCTCTCCTAGAATCGTTTGTCAAGTATATGCATAATGTGTCATCCAAACTTTTAGGAATGTTTGCAAATGCAATGGTGCATGTTGCAATTTCCCAAGCAATGGTTAACACCCTAGTTCTTTCACCTCTTATGGAGCCACCTAGTATGGAGGCTACGATGCAAATTTCTAATGAGCTGGAACAACAACAACTAGAGGCAACTAAGAGGTTGGAAGGTGAGGAATTTGAGTATCATGAGCACCCAATATATGAACATCGGGTGATCAAAGAGGTAGCCTATGAGTCTTCTAGTGATGACAGTGAAGGTCTAGGCACATAAACAATTCAAGAAACAACTGATCCAGAGCTCGATGTGGAATGGGACAAACAACTTAAGGAGATTGAAGATAAAGAGGTTGAAGGATAGCCTATGATTGAAGAAAGAGTTGTTGCCTCGGAGATAGAGAATGATAAGTCTCCAGTTGAAGGGCATGATCATGCCCTTGAACATGGTGAGGAAACATCTTTTCATGAAGGTTGCTAGGAGGATAAGGCCGATGAATGTGGGAATGATCAAGATAAAGAAAAAATGGATGTTGAGGGAAAAGACCACCGTGGTGAATGAATGCCCACCAAATCTACCATCAAGCGCATTATGCTCATACAAGAATCTGATGAGGAGAGGGAGGATACAAGGATTGAGTAGGAGGCCCTCAATGACAAGGCCATTGAACTCAGGGTGGGGGATGGCAAAGATCAACATGAATCACCCAAGGAAGGGTCCCTAATGCCCAACCGGTTGGAAAGACGGCTTTAAAATAGAACTCCCACTCTAAAGGACCCAAAAGAAAGATTGGAAGCAATATTCACTAGAGCTTAGATTGGTACCAAGAAGGACAAAAGGCCTAGAATCAGATCAAAGGTAATGATGGATGCCTCCAGATCTAGGGTTGTACAAATAGCTACGTCGATGGTTGGAGAACAAGTAATAAGCTACAACATTTCCACCATTGACTTGGGAGTGGCCACCAGAGAGAAAAAGGTTGACCATCTCCAGGAATCAGTCACCACAGTGGTGCACCTCATCTAGTAGGATAAGGTTTCGAAGGAGGAACTAAAGACACAGGTGGCTGATAGGACTGCCTATATTCAACAATGGTCATCCTTGAAGGAACAACTCACCACATCCTCGGCCCCACCGTAGTTGTTGTCCAAAGAATAGATTAACAATCTAGAATGGAGAAAGAACTTACACTAGACCATGAAAAACTTGTTCCAGTAGGTCTTGGATACTAGGAATACAAGTATCAATTTGGTTGTTCAAACAACGAATAAGTTATTAGAAGTACTAACATCTATTGAAGGTACGAGGAAAATATGCATTGAGTTCCCGAAGAAGTATGGGGCTGCCTACCCGAAAATCAAGGCTATCCTCGCACTGCCAAGTGAGGTTTGGGAAAAGGAGTTTTCCTTGAAAGATGATGACCATTGGTTAATGGATGTGTGGAAACGAGACTTCAATCACCAGAAAGAGAGGCTAGAATAGATCCATGAGCAAGTAACTCTAGATATTGAATGGGCCAAGGACGCTCGAGGGGACGGTTTTTGATACCTAAAGTTGATGATGGGGTATGAGTTGTCTATTGTCAAGATCAATCTAGAAGGAATAAAGCCTCACTTTCAAAAGAGGATGGAGGACGGGATGTTAGCTGAGGTTACCACAAATTTTTTAAGCTTTGTTGCCCGAGCTTTCACCCAGTCCAAGCTATTTAGAGACCACTTTTCCAAGTATGACAAGGATTGGGAAAAGCTTGTTAACAGTTCAAAGGAATGGAGCTACCAAGTGGTGAGATTCAACATCATTGAGGTCGACAAGTTTCGGTCGGTGGTCTTGAAATTCATGGAGTATGCAACTTCAAAGAAGCTAGAAGGCAACCCTGTTATTGATGAAGAATTCTTAAAGGAATAGCTACAGCAAAGAGCAATCAGCAAGAAGATAAAATTTCTATAGTGTCGCCACTAGAAGACAAAACAAGGATATGGACAAAGTGTATTTTAAAAATGTAATATATTTGGGGGTAGGTGAGACCGTGGTGTAAGGTGAATCTTGGCCATTCATTTTTATTTTTGAAAACTATAAATAGGGGTCTCCTCCTCTCATTTCAAGAGAGTTGAGTTGTTTTAAAGACATTCTGCAAAAATTGCAATAGAAATACATTGACCTTGGTGCATTTTCAGATTTCTTCTCATGTTTCATGATTCTTCTCTCATAAGTTAAGATTTTAGTTTGATTTACTTTGCTGTTATAGTTTCCTTTTAGCTATCCTTGGTAGATTTAATAATAGTGTCCTTGTTTGTGAAGATTCCTATTGTGTGTATGATTTTCTTGTCCATACTTTTAGTCATTTTTTGTTGGTAGATAGTTGTGTACAGTTAGTCTGGACTCTGATTTTATAGCTGCTCTTTAAAATTTATCTTTGTTCATACATATATATGGCGA